>CM021766.1:33372820-33504537 GCA_011076525.1 Nettapus auritus | reverse complement strand
CTTAACTTTGTACTTTTTTTAACTTTGTACTTAACTTTGTACTTTTTGTGTGTGTGTGATAGAAGTCATTTTTGGCTTGATTTCCTCTAGAGCAAAGGCTTGAATGAGCATGCCATCTCTCCGCCTTTTTTAGGGGTGTCTCTGTTGTTTTCTCTGTAGTAACACTAACCTCACTGATCAGGTAGAACCATGTTCGTGACAGCGCCCCAAAAATCTTGTGAAAGCAGCTCACGGGAAGGCACAGAAACCCAAGCTAATATTCAACTCAGGGAACGGCTGCAGCTCTTTGACATTAGAAAATCCACAGAGCTCAGCCTTGAGATAAAAATCCACACCGCTCCACTCATCTCCCACTTGTGGACTTGGCTTCCCTGCTCATGGGAATTAATTCGTGCAGATGATCAGCAGTCGGAGATGAAGCATGGTAACAGAGACTGGCCTTCCAGGCCTCACCACATTTTTTTTTCCTCACGATGTATAAACAAAGCAAGTGAGCTTCATTCAATGTCTCTAGGCAGATTTTTGTTAGCTACGGTGCCAGTGCAAGGAGCAATGTTATCCCAGTAATCCCAGTGCTCTGCTTCCCTTGGTGGTGGTCCCCTGAAGGCCTCTGTGAGCTTCTTGCTGGCCCTGTGCACACCTCAGCTGAGCCACCTGTAGCTGCCACAGTTCATTTGCAGTCTGGACATTGGGTTTACTGTACTACATTTTACATGCTGGTTTAATGAACTGTTAATTACACGGCTTATGCTCACAATGACTCATCAAGGCACAATCCTCTTCTAGTCGTGAGGGCAGATAATTGCTGTAAAAGTGCATGACTATGACTGTGTGATACCCATATTTTACACATTATTATACTGAAATATGTTCAGACCTCTCTGCTGATCGGTGAGATTTTAAAAGGAAGATATTGTATGAACCAGCTCCAAAGAGAGCAACCAAATTCTTGCTGAAAAGTTGTTATCCCTAAGGCTCTCATTGATATTTGGCTTGGAAAATTAAAGAAAGATTTCTTCAAAATAAAAAATATCCAGGAACAATCAAACAAACAAAACCCAACCAAAGAGGTGATGTTGTTTCAAAAAGAATATACGTAACAAAAACTTCTGCTTTGTAGTAATTTTGGTGACAGGACATCGAAGACAAACTGATCTCACAGCCAAAATCTGCTCCTTTTAAGTTTTTCTAAGAAACAACACAAACTGAGCGCACTAAGTTGCATCTCCTTCCCTGTGTTTGGTATATGTCACTTATTATGGGCTTGGCTTCAAGAGTTCAGCACAGAAGCTCAGTTGCTTTACAGTTCACTGAAATTGCCTTGACTGCTCAAGAAATAAGCTCAGCACTTCTCTGTAATAGGAGTCAGGAAAAAAAATGAAAGTGCTGGCAGCTGAACTTCAGCATAACATTCTCTTTAATGTGTTAACAACAAGAATGTGGGCAAAAATCTGCATTTTTTGGACTGTATTCCCACTCTCTCATGGCAGTAATTCAGACACTCACCACTTCCTTGGAGGCCAGACCCACTTGTGAACATACAGGCAATGGAAAGATGAGAAAAAAGATCAATACATTATACAGCACCCAGCTTTCTACCTATAAGCCCTGTTTAGATAGTAACATTTGTGGCATAAAAAGAAGGCAAACTCAGCAAGCGGAGCTGCTGTGCTCCTAGAGATGTGCTGCTGTTGTGCTAGGAATTGCATCCACCTGGATCCTGCTCCTGTAGCTGGCAACAGTGGGGAAAGCTCGTTCTGTGGCCTGGAGGGAAAGAGAAGGAAAAACATAGTTTTTGTTGTTGTTAATTTTTGTTTCTTCTGTTTTGTATTGTATTTTGTTTTCCAAATCGATCTGCTGTCACTTGCACAGAAGCTGTCGTGTCTTGCTGGGATGCTGGGATAATTGGCAAGGTGCAGGAGGAGCAGCCTGGCCATGCCCTAACTTGCCAGTTCCCACAGGTACAGACTCAGCACCACATTCACGTATCTTGGGCAGGAGAAAGGATGGGCTGCCAAGGCAGCTCAGCAGCCCCCCAGGGCTACAGCACAGGTGGAGGGGTTCCTGCTTGCAAAAACTTTAACAGAAACCGATGGCTTTCTGTCATTATGAGAAAATACCTATATTTTAATGCCCTACTCCCCAAAACATTAAGCAGTAGTCTCTAACACTTGTAATTACACGTAGGCAAAGATATACAATGTTACATACACTAGGTATATCAGAATTAGTCTTCTGAGTTTGCCTTAAACACTGAGATCCTTAATTTATATTTTCTGTGATGCGATTCTGTTTCTGTTTTAAATCTGCATTGGAACAAGGCTATTTTCTTTTAGCTTTCTTTGCCAGTGCTGGAAAACTTAACATGACTTTATTGTGTTACAGTGTGAGAACCAAAAAATTGATTTAATGCAGCAGCCTACTCACAATCCCTGGCTTAAGTGAAATACAAAGGCTACAATCTTTCTGTCTGTCATGTGTAATGCACTGATCACCAGAGCTGTGAGGTCTGCATGGGAAATACTAGATGACTTGAAAAAAATTGTTACAGAAAATGCCTGTGCATCATGTAACAGAAAAATCTGGTTCTTAGATCTATAGTTTAAATTGTCTCTCCTAAAAGAGCAGAATAGCTTAACAAATCTTCCCCTGGACATGCTTAATTGCAGCTGGTTGCTCTGAGCAGGAGCCTGAAAGGGAGGGAGGGAGCTCTTCCGTGCCTAACACAAGGGGTTACATTTTCACTGCAAACAGTTCGGTTCTGCTGCAGGGGGAAGGAGGTTTAACCATTATTAAATAACTGGGATGTAATGTAAAATAGCTGCAGTTCTTCTCAGGAAAGGACATTACATGCAATTTGAGTAGTCTGGATTTAATCCTGTACTGTAAGTGCCTGGTGTCAAAGTAGAAAAACTGGAATAGCCCTAAAGAAAAGAAAATAAAGAAATGAGTAGTGTAAGTGAAGAGGAGGAAAATGGATTGTACATTCAGACCTCTATAGATTCAGTTAATTTTTTTTTTTTTTAATGTGGTAGTTACAGTGAGTAGGGCTTAGATGGAGGCATTTTATTTATTTATTTATTTATTTGGAAATAAGAACACGATAAAATGAAAATAGAGATAATCTGATCTTTTGTTTGCCAATTGTTTGCTACATTCCCAAGTACTCAGTTCTTCTATTATTACATGATACAAAAGACCTTTCAGCAAGTAGAACTCATTACTGAATGGTGCTTTGTAGAATTAAAAATAGAAACATAAGAAAAATCAGCATTTGCTAAGACACATACACCAAGCTATGCTGTTAATCATTTTTCACTGAGCAGCTTTCTTAACAGTTTGACTTTTGTGGGTGTTCTGATAGCAAATAGAAAGTACTTTAGGTGGGTGCTGAGGACAGACAAATTAATTACTAATGCATTTGTACGCATTTACATTTTATTCAGATCAAGAAGTTTAATCGAGAAATTGACATAAGTAAAGAAACACAGTATACAGCCCAAACTGCCATCTTTATCTTATTTAAAATGTAATGTGAAGTCAGAGCTTCTTTACCTTGCAATGGTATTTGTTGTCAAGGATGAAATTCCAAAGTCCTAAGGCAGGAGCAGCTTTGAAGCCATTTACCTGCTGTGGCTGCTCTGGCCTAGGGTTTCACGCAGATATGCAGCTATGCTCCCATCCCTTCCCATGCAGACATGCTTTTAACTGGCAAAATAGTCCGTGTTTATGGACGTTTACATTTTCTTTTGCAGTAGCGATCTACTGAGTAGTAAAACCCAGCTGGAGCTCACTGATCAGTGAAAATGATCACAGGAATGTCACGGTGAGGATGTTAGCTGCAGTGACATTGCCAGCTGCCAGCAGGCAGCGAGGGGCAAGCAGCACCAGGAGGCTCCGTGTCACCGGGCTGGAGTGCCAGCTGTGGCAGCCACCATGCAGGTATGTGTTTTGTGTCGGTATGGTCTGCCCCTGTGCTTTGTAGGAAGCCCAGCTCTGGGTTCTGGTAGATATATTGAACTGTAAGATGACTCAAACTGTCTCGATTAAGCCGCAGGTGATCCATCAGAATAGGGAGTGTTTGGTTGTTTTGCTTTTGTCTACACACAGCACAAAATTGACTTATGATGCCTGTCTTTCTGTCTAGCTAGAGAGAGAAAAAAAAAGTAAATGCACAGGGCTACATAACTGAGGATACATAACTGAGGAGAGAATGGAGAGAGATTTATCAGGAAAGAAAATGGGAAAAATGTCACTACTGTCTGGGGATGTGTAGCAGAGGGTCTGCAAGGCATCTTCCGTCTCCTCCAACTCAGTGGTCCAAGCAGTCAGAGGGAAAACACGCTGGGGCAGGGGTGGTGGTGGTGTTGAAACACCTCCTTCTGCAGCAGGAAAAAGACTCACGAAGGAGGATACTGCTGGCCTTGTTCTTTGGGTGAATAAGTTACTTTGCTTTCTGTAAGTAAGGGAGAAAAATCAAGAGGAGGAAGGGTTTACTGATACCTTAAGCAAACTGATGGTCATATTGTCAAACATGACAATATATAAAAATACCATGCTGATGTATAGGCAATAATGGATATTCACGGTCAGCACTCTGTTTGGTGTACTGAGGGATGGCAGCATGTACCTGACCCCATACATCCTCCCAGCACCTCTAATACCCTACTAAGATTGTGTGCTCACAGTGATTGAAAATGTTTAAAGGCCACTTTGATTTCTTTCTTTAATTCATACGAAATGGAAAGGCTGCAAGTGAAAGTGATCAAAGATGACACTTTGGTGGAGGAGTCCATCAAAATGTCCTAAACCAGCTCTCTTCCCTCAGAATAACCAGCTAGATCTTCCCCTGAGGTCATACAGTCTCTCCCTGGGAGGGATACTCACAATGATGACCGCTCCCCTGCTTAAGCAGGCTATCTAGGTTCGGTGAAAATCTCCATTAAAATCACTAGGTCTTTCATTACGAATTTCGTGTCATTTCTTCAGGGCTCTTAGAATTAGAACATCTAGAAATAAAACAAGGAGCAAACAGTGTTATGAAATTTTGGAAGTCATATGTGGCAGGGCTTAAGGACATTATGTGAATATCTTGAAAGGCACAGGGAGTACTTTTGCACTGTTACATATTCACATGCTTTGGACATCAGGGGACTTTTGCTGGAAAGCTTGAAGACAGTGTGTTCATGTAGATAGGAGGCAAAAGCCCCAGCAAATACTATCTTTTTGAAATTTTTGCTCAAATTACAGAACCCACCTCTCCATCACAACAGTACTGAAAGCAGAGGGATGTGCAAATTATGCCTTTCATTTATCCGTGCCATGTTTTATAGTTTTCATTCCCATAGTATTTGAATGCTTTTAATGTGTTTTCAGATTACACAGAACTCCCTCTCATAATGTACTTCTCATAGATATTAATTTAAAATAAATAAATAAAAAGCTTCAGGTTATTTACAACTGAAAAAAGGATATTTCCTGCTGGATGAGGCCCACCAAGTCATCTACGGCTTTGAGATGGCTTCTCATTAAAACAAAGATCTCCAACACACAAGAAAGGCTTTGGATCTCAAGAGTTAAGTCTGATTAAAACATAAATGGAATATAGAATAAGACAAAACAGGCAATTTAAAAGAAACTCTACCTCTGCTCACTGCATTCTCACTGGAAAACTCCTTTTCTTCTGCTGTGCTCAGTCTGGGGCCATTTCGATGGCTGTAGGGCTATATACAGTAGTGACCTTCCTTTAAGTTCCTTTCTGAATCCCAAATCCTTCAGTGTTTAACTTGGTCCACCAATGCTTTTGCAGGACATTGTGTGGGAAAAGAGTTGATGGATACAAGTTTTTTGCTAATAATAATTTACAGAGTTATTACTGAGAGCAGACAGCTCTGTGCTTCATGGTACATCGCATTATTTTCAGAGAGCTTTTAAATTTAGTTAAGAAATGACTGGCCTGGGGTTTATAATGGACAGCCTGGGAGAGCAGGAAGGTATTTAATTCTGTTTCTGTACCTGAAAACCACCGAATAGAAGCAGATCTGTACCAGTCCATGTAGCCTTTCATTTACCTTTAAAGTCTCCAAATAAGCATGTACTGATTTAAATCCTAACAGCCTACAGCAGGTTTTCAAACTGAATAGGGTGGGGAATTTTAAAATATCATAGGAATAAATAGAAGACTTATCTGGCTAGGGAAAAGGATTCCTTTGATGTGTTTATCTTCCCAAGTCTCTCTGTAATTAAGAACCAGCAAAATGAACTTGCTAATGGAACCACTTAGTGTTAGTATCACAGTAGTATTTAGATGGCATAATCAGCCATCACTGCTTTGTGCTAAGCATTTCATGAACATATAATGATAAGCCGGTGTTGCAGGGCTGTATTCCCATGCTGTTGTGGTTCTACAGTGTAGCCTGGGCTCAGCTGGTCTTCTACCATGGGAGCTTTGGTGTCTTGGACAAAGGCAACCCTACCTGGTACTTGCCTATTATCTCCATTAATTACCGGTAGCAAGCAAAGGTTGCTCCTGTATTAACTCAAGCTCTTGTGGTAGCCATAGGACCAGCAGGTAATCTTTGGTGGCTTCTGACTTGGCCAACACAGGTAGCCAAATTTGGGAAGTCTTGTTTGACTATCTCAGAAAGTTTTATCGTGCCTTGTGTGATAACTAGATAAGAGGTCACCACCTGGAGATGATGTGGTAGGAGCAGACAAAAGTTAAGTTAAAGATGTGGTTATCAGTTCAGTGATGTTTCCTGCGGAGAGTCCATCTGAGCAGTTCATGAACTTCAGTTTGCAGGCGAGGCTGAATATTCTCACTTATACCCGTGCTTATCTTGAATGTTTTGGAGCCTTTTTTGCAGGGGCAGTGGCTGACCTGCAAAGTAGAAGAGGCCACGTATACTGAGGCCCAGTCAGTTCTCTCCAGTTTGAACAGAAGGACCTAGTGCTGGTTGAGTGTTTGAGCCTGGCACCTGTGACAGAAAAACATCTCAGATTGTATAAGTTCATTCACATTCAGCCTGTCCTGTACCTTAAGCCTTATGGAGTAGGTTTGGTTAGGTTTAAGACTAGAAGATGAATGAATATGTTGCAGGACTCAGCTGATCTGCAGCCAGCACCTTTTTTTTTTTTTTTTTTTTTTTTTTTTTTTTTTCAGAATAAGTTGAGAATCTGTTAAATATCTTGAAAATTTTCAAGTGTTTTGGCAAAAATGATATTATCTGCCACAGGAAAGAACAAGGAAACTAATATAGTGTTATATGATATGATAAAGGGTTAGTAACCAGCCATGGGTAGAAACTGTCCAGTAGGGAAAAGAAAAAGTTCTATCAATGGTCTATAGACTGCTAGTTATTTCATTTCATTTACATGGAACATCATTCACACTATCTGTTCCATTGCAGACGCTCATCTGCCGTTAACCTGTTTTCCCCATGAGCTCCAGGGTTCAGGAAGGATGCCAGATCCTGTGCTGACAGGATTCTAGGGATGATGGTGCTTGCATCTATCAGCACAGATCTGGGATTATGGATAATTTCATTGATTTCAATGAAGTATGAAACGAGCAGCAAGTTAGCAACCTAGCTTGAAGCTGGAAACCTCAATTCCTTGCTATATGTGAACATACAAGCGCAGTATTTCTGTATTGCTCCTCATTCCTGGATGAACTTCACATTTGGAAGTGAAAGAATTGTGCTTTGATATTTAAAACAAGTTGGCTTTGGCCCACAGAATGTGTGTATGAAACTTAATTTCCTTGAGATCGGTGCCCTTTGTCCTCGCTAATACCCCAGCGGGGCAAAAGCTTTGCAAACTGCTCTAGACGGATTTACATGGGTGCTGGTCAGCCAGCCAGCTGCTAGCAGTATTCATAGCAGCTGAGCTGTGCCTGTTTTTCTTCCAGTCGCAGCACTAATTTTGGTCTCCCTCCTCATCCAGCTGCCAATTCTTAGTCCAGCTATGAGAATACAGTCATCTTCGAGGCTTAAGTGCTTGGAAATTGGCCACAGGGTTTTAAAAAAGGGACTGGGGCAGAAGGAATGACAGACAGATGATCAGACAGTCTAATCAAAACCATGCTGTTTTCTTAGGAAACCTGCTAAAACAATTGAATTATTTGACTGTAAAACAGAAAACATCATGAATTGGACCTCAGCAGTTTTCTGGCTCCTGTGCACTATCTCAGAAACTTAAATTGCTGTTTGGAAGTTTTACTTCCACTGAAATTGTTTTTAGACAGCTAACAGGCAGCGTTACAGCTCTGCGGCATTGTTTTTAGAGATGGCTCCACACTGAGGGTCTGTGAGGGCACACCAGATGCCTAGTGTGTACCGGGGCTTCTTGGCTCCAAGTCCTCCAGCTGCGTGAGTCCCCATGGGCCCAGCATCAGAGGTGGGAGTGCTGTAAAAAGCAATTTATTTCCTCTTGCTATATAACAAATCCTGCAACGTATACAGACTCCTAAGTAAATGATTAGGATGCACAGCTATAAATTACAGCCACACACGCACCAACAGATTTTAAAACACACACACACACATTGTTCTCATGTACTTCTCAGTTAGTTTAGATGACTCCCTCTCTTTGTGACTGTTTCTGTTAAGTTATTGTTGGAAGAATAAACCTTCTCAAAGTAAATCATCGTAAGGATGGAATGTGTCCAGTGATCACTTAAGTGGGAGAAAATCTCCTCGCTGCCAGAACCAGTTTACAGCAGCTGTGATTAAGCAGTGTCTTGTGTGCATTTGTTTGTTCTCCAGCACTGCATTTAACATGGAGGTACTCTGCTGCTCTTTTTAATGTAACCCAATATTTTTTCCAAACAGAAAGTAGATAAATTGAGAAGAAAAGGTCAGAAAGAGTGCTCTGCTTCTATCAGGACAGATAGGACAGACAGCCTTATATATCGTCAGATGCCCAAGGTGACTTTGTTACCCCAGTGCGGACCTGTTAATGGCAACTGGGTGGGTTTCCTGATGCAGGGATCAAAAAGTATTGCTTGTGTTACTTGTAGAACCTGTGCTTTTTGATAAGCATTGCTCTTTATTTGCTGTGTGAAAAAAAGGGTGGGCTTGTGCTTAAAACACACAGCCAAAATTTTGGATCTCCAGGCTGGCAGTGTCAAGGATTTCCAGTACACCTTCAGCAAAGTTGCTGGAGTACTTTGTGCCATTTCCCCCCCTTCTTTCTCATACTTTGTAAAACGTTGCCCAGAAGGAAAAATTGGAGAAAGTCAATCAGTCTGTCAGCAGGTACAGCCAATTAAGCAACTGTTACCAGAGAGGATATGGTCACTATTGGGTGGGGGCCCAGAGCTGCTGCCTCCTTCCCTGAGCTGTACGCCATGTGGAGAACCAAGTGCTGGTGCAGCCGCTGGGCTGGACGGGATGGAGCCTATCCCTGTAGCATGCACTCAACAAAGGGGGTGAGGGTCTGTAGGATGAGCCAGGTAAGAAGGTACATTGCTGTGTCAGTGTGTTATAAGAGGACCTGTTCTGGATGAGGGTCTGGAGAACTAGAAACACTCCGAGAGGGGAGCTTCAGTGTCTCCGTTTTTTCTAGGTGTGCCGTCAGAAGGCAAGGGCAGCTGCCTGGTAAGAACAGGCTGGAGGAGTCGATCAGTGGCTATGCAAGATGATTAAATGCTGAGGGGGATTAGTTTTGCTAGAAATATCATATGGTGTGGGGTTTGAACACGTGAATAAAGGGCGCTGGTGGGACACACACTTGAAAGAGCACCAGCTGGTAAAACAAGTCGTGCTGGAGCTGTGTCACCACCTACCTGTGGTGGTGTACAGCTCTGCGTCTGTTCTTGGCTGGCTTGGTGGAGATTGGAGTAATGCACGAACCCAGGGTCACCAGAGCTGTATGCACACGTCAATTCCCATGCAGGCATCAGCAAGGGGCACAGAGCTCCAGAGCAGTGTTTTTTCTGGTGGACATTTCCCTCAGCAAAACCCGTGTGGGCAGGCCGAGCGGGTCGTGTCCCTCACACTGCATAAGCCAGGGGCTAAGGAGCTTGGTGGGAGTGGGAGACATGCAGGGCAGGGAATCAGGCTGGTTAGATAGAGACAGAGATGTCTGAGGCAGACAGACTCCAGGCAGGAGGATCTGCTGTGAAATTTTAGCCTTATCTGAGGGCAGGCAGATCTGCCTGCAGGCCAGGTCTCTCTTTCATGCCATGCCAAGTTCCTATGGTGAAGTTCAAGAAGTGCCTTGCTTTGTGAGAGCAATGTAGGGCATCCCCACCTGCTGGTGGGCATAGCAGAGGATCATTTTGTCCCCACCACCTTAGGAGCTGCTGAGCAAGCTCTAAGGCAGTGGGGGAATGCTGAAGGCCCTGGAAACCTCCCCTTGCCTTGCTGCTTGACCTCCCCAGAGGGTGACCAGCGACACTCGGACAGCCAGGAAGGTGCTGGGGGCTGCCAAGGGGAGCAGTGCTTACCCTCTGTTCTGGAAGAGTTTCATGGCAGAGGTGAGGCGTGAGCACTGACCAAAGGTAGAAGACCACCGGTGGCCTCGTACTAGTCAGTACAAGGAACTGTTCAAATCCTTTCTCCTCCCCTCCCTGCTAGGACATTTCTATCTGAGGAAGATAGGGTATATAAACCAACAAGTGCTACCATGTGACGAGTCATCCAGAGACAGCATTTGTTCTAAAATTGTAAAGCTTTTTTTTTTTTTTTTTTTTTTTTTTTTTTAATTTAACTCTTTGTTATAAACTTCCCATTTCAGTGTTATATGATTTTGGTCCTATTTCATCATTACACATAATTCAAGAAAAACCCGGATGTTAAGGAGGAGCCCGTACTTGCAGAAGTAAGCTACAACATCAAAATCTCATGTGATTACAAGGAGTGCTTTAATGCTGAAGCGCACCAGAAGCCAGAGTCCTGCAGATACTTGTCAGGCTGAGAAAAATGCAACAGCTCTGGCTGGACAGAAAACCTCAGCTATCTGAGATCAAAACTGTACCTCACCAGTGTCCCTTTTAAAGTGATGTGACATGATTTTACACATACACACACACAAATGTTGCTTGTTTGATTCATACGGGAGGATGGGTACATTTTGTATAATTAGGACTAATCTAATTACTTAGTACAGCTGGGGCATATATATTGGGTACCTTTCATGTGATTTGCAAAGATAAGGGCACACTGAAGACTTACAGAAGCATGTCTGGATGCTGACGAGAAAGCATTTGGTTTGCCAAGAGTGCACTGCCATAATGAAACAGAAATTCAGGTGGAACAGGATATAAGTGCTGCAGGTACCTGAAAACCACCAGTTCGCTGTTCTGATGACTACTATGCAATTAGCAATGTAACAGAGCTGCCTGCTGGAAGGCCTAAGATGTAAAACTTGTTTCTGATGCCTCTCATGTGACATTGTAAGAGCAAATCCCACTCACTGTCTGCAGAGAAAAAGCACAGACGACGAAGCCATCCACGTAACAAGGGGAAAAAATGTTGATCAGCCTGTTGACATTTAGATCTTGTTGTTCTTGCTCTTCTTCCCTGTTTTTTAAGAGCTGTTTGTGTTATCTTGCAGGAGGGTAAGTCTTAGCAAAGAGCCTGTTGCATGATACCACGTAAGAACAGGCCTAGCCTTATTCTGCAGAACAAACCAAAAACTTGCAACAGCATTGTGGGTTAAATAAGAGTACTGCCTAGGGCTGCGTTGTTAATAACTGCTCTTTTATTATTATTATTCTTAACAGAAAAACAAGCAATTGTGAGTGAGAGTTTCAGGACTGAGACATATATTTGCTTCCAGTGTTACAGAAGGGCTGATCTGCCCCTTCAAACTCAATGGAGAGAGGTTCCCTCCTCGCAGCCAGAGCCCTAAATCTTTCCCAGGAGAGCTGCGAGCAGCATACAGCTCCTGCTTCACATGCTGTGCTTCACACTCTTGTCACTCTCTTCACAAGTGCTGGCGTGTTCTGGTTCAAAGGTGAGGGATCAGAAGTGCTTATGCTGACTCTTGGGTCTCTGAGGACGTGTGCCGATAGCCCTGACAGGCAGGGATTTGTATCCAGTGTTGTCGTTTTGGCCTGGCCAGATCTTAGCAGAGAATTAATAGGTCTTTCCCTGTGGGAAAACATGCTGCCTAAGGCAACTCTGAGGAAGCACTTCAATGCTCTGGTTACTGGTCAAGGTGTTGTAAAAATTCCTTTTCCTCCGTTCTGTGAGCAAACCTCCACCAGGACAGTCATCCCATACCACGGCCTTCACTTTCACCAAGCAGGCATTTTTCATCTCCTCTGATTCCACCCAAATCCTTGCTGTCAATCACTTTGGTTGCTCTCTGAATTTCTATTTGCCAAGTTGCTCTACAGCAACGGTGTGCTCAGAACCAAATGCAGTGTTGCTGAATTGCCCAGCGAGATTCCTGTGTCTGAAAAAACTACGTTTTCCTGATCGAAACCACTGTGGGTTCACCTACTGTCAGTACCTTGCAACCCTACAGTTTTCAGTCTCTCAGTACACTCACTGATAGTACAGATTTATCTTTCAGCTGCTGGCTTGTATGAGGTCAAATACAATTAGATACCTACCTATAATGTGTAAGTAGAACCGATGGATTTTCTCCTCAGATATTGACCAGGTAAAAATCGAATTACAGTTTCTCTCTCTATCCTCAGCATTAGGATGTAGGATGTGGATAACAGACGTAAAGGATTCACTCCCTCATCGATGCGTGTGACTAATCTCTAACCCTAATCACTTCTGATAGCCTTCAGTGTCTGTTCCAAATGCTTTAGTAAAAGCCAGATGATCAGTCACTAGAATCCCCCAAATTATTTGTAATCATCAATAAAAGAGGTACCTCTGATTACTAAGCTGCAGTATTTCCCCAATAGCACATCCCTACTTCATCACTTATGTAAACACTCACCCGTCCTATAGTAACTCCATTAGCTGACTCCCTTACTGACCAGTAAAGCCAACTGTCTGGACTCCCACTGTGCTGCAGTAGGCTTACATTCCACAAATATTTTCTCACCTGTCTTTTATCTGCATTGCATCCACGTTGGTTTCCAACCCCCACCCCATTTCACATATTCATTTTACAGCTTTCCACCATCTCAGTTACCGATCTCACTTCAGTGCACCTATACTAAGAGGCCCTGTGTATTTCCTTCTCCTAGATGTTTGTGGAAGCTCCTTTCCTTCTCTTTCTGTCTCTTGTTAAATCATTCTTGTTGATGACTTTACTCTTTGTGGCTTAAACCTAGTCAGCTGATTATTCGCAGTTTCTCCTACTCTCAGAGCAAGACTACCTCACCTCTTTGCAGCCAAACTACAGAGCACATGACTACAATGCTTAACTTGTAAGACAAAACTATGTTTTCTGAGGCTCTTGTTTTTCTCTTCTCTGTTTATAGCTCATGTTTTGACATCTCCCACTGCTGCCAGCATCATCCGGAGGAAAGAGGGCAGAGCAGATTCCCTTTGGTTGCTTCCTCTGCTTGGGCAGCGGAGGGCATTTCTCCAGCACGCAGCCAGGCTCTAGTGCTGCTGTCTGAGGATTAATCCACGATCTCTTGGAAACCAAACTTCAACTAATTCTTCAACTTAGTTGTTTGTACCACACTGCAGGAATTTCAGTGACTCATAAATCCTGTTATTTCAAAGTAAAGGAAACACTTGAAAACATCACATGGAGCTTGATTGTTCTAGCCTGCTTCCCAGAGCAAGTCCTGCCAATCATGCTGTGTCACACCTCCGTGCTTGGGCTTTCACCTCGTGTTTCCTGTTCCAAAACAAGGCACAGTAAATAAGATGTGTGCCTGCTGCCACCCTATATGTATTTTTGGATGCCAGACCACAATACTATGCCTTTCTGGAGGGCAGCCCTCTAGCAAACAAAAAAGCAGATGTGAAAAGGAGAAGTTAAGGCAATGAAAGGATCAAAGCTGAGAGGAAGGTATTATTTAGCCTTCTTTGTACTCATAACCAACTCTGATATCAAGTGTAACAAAAGCAGGACAAACAGCAAAAAATGAAATAGAGAGCAAATATTGGGAAAGATTGCTTTGATCTACTGACAAATTGTTGCTTATTTTCTGCAGTTTAGTAAGCCCATTAGAGCAAGACTATTTCTTTCTGTTCTATCCTTATCTCCACTTCCGCAGCCAAATAGACAGCTTGACTTTTGCTAGAGAAGTCAAATCACCAATTCTTGTCTCACACCGTTCTGTCATCTTTTCAGACACAAGACCATTTGGGATGAAACATCCAGCCTCTAGGATTTCTGTAATAGGCATTGGTTCATTTTTCTTAGCACGTGAAGAGAGGATCTAAGAAATTAATTGTTCAAAAAATGTGCTCAAACATGAATTTTTATTGTCATCTAAAGCAGGAACACCTCCCCAAACCTTGCTCTTTTCATTTCTTACAGCAAAGTGACCTAAGACTTCCAAATTCCCTTCTCTCCTTACATCCCCGTAGGTTAGGATATTTGAGAACATTTAGCCACTGTTGTTAATTCGGGTACACACAACAGGTTATTCAGATTTTTCACGGTCCTATTATTATTATTATTTAAATTAAAAACACTTTGACTTAAATAGCCGTTACACATTTCAAGGCCTTGAACACCTTAGTGCAGCGTAGCAGAAACAACCTGCTGAGAAACTAAGAGAACGTAACGGTTTTTGCTCATGGCTTAAGTTTGGAAGTAAGCTGCGTTAAGCTCTTCCACTGCACAGCAGCAGCACTGAGGTGCAGAAGCCCAACAATCCTTCACTGCAACTTAGTAGGTACCTTTAGTATTTGTCAGAGTATCCTTAACTGCTATTTAGTTCCCCCCCACACACACACTTTTTGTCCATTATTATTATTATTTTATTACTAAAACTATTTCAGAGTCTAAGCATTAAGGAAAAAGCTGAAGATAAAAGCACAGGTAACTTCAAAATCATTGCTGCCTTAAATGTAAGCCAAAATTACCCACAGCCTTCTAAAACCATGCCAGGGGATCCTCGAGGTTGTCAGTGGAACTTCAGTCTATTACACCTTTACCCCTAAATATACTCTTGCCATGCTAGAATACTGCTTTAATATAGCAACAATAAAAAACATTGCAGGGACTTAAAAAACAAACAAAACGTGTAGCTTTCTGATACACTTGGGCTGGAGAACGACTAAGGCTTCACAAATGAAATACAGGAAGGGGTATAGGATAGACCAAGTTTAGGCAGCTGTGGAATTCGTCTAGCAAGCCACACTTTGTTGTTGTTAAATAGTAAGCTTTTACAAATGTGAGTTTAATAGCTTCTGTAAAGTTGTGGATTTTCTGCAACTCTGGTTGCAACTACGTAATGGATTTTGGTATGCTCCTCAGCTCCTGTGTCAAAAGCTGAGTAACTGGCACAAGTGACCCAGTGCTAAGTGAGCCCTAAGAGATGGACATTTCTTAATTTGAACAAGTCTTCGCACTGCTCCAGAGACCCTGCTCGGAAAAACACGTTTCATAAGATTTAAATGGGCTCCAAGCCAATGTATCAGTATTTTGTCTGTGGGTTGTACAAAGCCTGTACTGGTTCATTAACAACAATAACAAAAACCAGATGCCTTACTTCATCTGCAAAACAATCACCCAAAAAGTTTAATAGAAGCAACCCAGTACTGTAACGTAACACGTGCAAGGTTATGGTTCATGTACACGGAGCACGTGGACTGAGGAACTCCGATTTCTACTGGAGCAGAATGGCTGCAGAGTGCCAACCCCTAGCCTATCATCCCAGATCTTACATTTGTTCACACTATTTTAGCAAGCTGTCTTCCTGCAACAGCCTTTAAGTAGGAAACACAGTTAAAAGTGAAGTTTTAAGCAGGACCACGAGTCCATAGCAAGATCTGAAATGTTATCTTTGATGTTAAAGAAACAGCCAATTGATTTATGTGTATCAGGGAGTCATTTTTTGCTTTCCTATTAAAAAAGAGGTTAAATGATTTTAAGCCATCAACAGGTGTGCGTGGCCAAGAACTAATACTCTCTCCACTTGACTCTAGAACCTCCTTTGGAAAATTTCTGACCACTGCTTTATAGCATCTTGGCACAACGCATACCCTCCTACCATCAGCTCAGTATAGGTACGGCTAATGTATGCACCCATCAAGATTCGACACCCAGACAACAAAGCTGCATCGCGTCATGTCAATGCAGTTAAGTCGTTTTACAATTGCTGAAAAGTTTTATCTACGATGTGTCAAAACAGCAAACAGCAAGTTTCTTATTCTTGATAAATGCTTTCAAGGCTGCTCCTCACCAAGTGCGTGACATTAACGCGTGTAGCATGACCTCAGGCAGAGCAACCAACAAAACCTAAATTGTATCAGCTGGGAAAGGGAACTGACTCCTGGGTCACGGCGGTCTTCTGTGCGGTCTGTTCCTTCTCTGCCCAGCCACAATTATCAGAGGCTGCACGAATCCTGTAAGTAAGAGACAAAAGGCAAGGTGGTCCAAGAAGCAGGCTGGCACTGCATTAATTTCTAGCATTCTATTCACAGTAGCTGCGAATGCCACACCAAAGCATTCCTGCCTTTGACAAGAGGTTTTTAATACACGTCTTGCCCACACGTTCACAGTACAGAAAATAAAAGGGAACTTTTACTAAGAAATTTTATTTATGAAAACAGTAGCTTATTTCATGGATATAAAAAGTCAACTCCAAAATAAATACAGAATGAAAAAATTCAATTTTTAAGCGTTTATTACTGCAGAGACTGAGATGAAATGAAAATTTATCTCAGAGAGAGGCATTTTAGTTCATGACTCAATCACAAAATTGTGAATTTGATGTGTCATGGAACAGCTACAAAAATGTGTAATTTCAGAATAAACCTGCAAGTCTTAAATATTTAAAAGTTCTCGTGGTGGTGGCTTAAGAGGTATCTTTCCCAGCATAAACCTTTTTGCTTCAAACTGTTTCAACTCTTCTGCTGTTAACTCACTCTTGGGTGTAAATAACTTATCCGCTGTACCGCTGTTTGTGAGTGCAGAAGGCGCTGGTGTTACGTTATGTCCGGAGGCACTGGCAGTCTGATCAAATAAAGAACTGCCTGAATGTGAGGGGGACGCTTGTGCTGCCGCATTAAAAGCTCCAAAAGCTGGAAGTGGAGCGCTGCTTGAAGAGTTCATAGCAGAAGAACTGCCAAAGCCTGAAAACCCAGAAGTTCCAAAACCGCTGGTTGTTGCAGAAAGCTTAAATGAGAAGGAGGCTGCAGAGGGAGCTGACGGGCCGCCAAAACCAGCAGGATGGGAAACGCTGGTGGAGGACATCGCACCAAACACGGGAGGACTGCAGGCAGCAGAAGAGCTCCCAAAAGCAGGGGCGCTTCCTGACGAGGCACTGAGGAGACTGGAACTTGTTTTAAAGGAGAAATTGCTGGCGCTGTTACTGCTGTTGTTCACAGGAAAACCTGCAATTATAAAAGCATTTAGAAAGGGTACACCTGCGATACTAAAACACTGCTCTATTCCAATCCTGCAGAAGAAAACTCAAAAAACGTTGGTTCTTAATGCAGGAACTTACTTGACATCCCAAAGCTGGATGTTTGCTGTCCTCCAAATCCAAATGAAGGTACTGGCTGCATGGCCGTGTTCTTTAACTCGGAGAGCTTCAAAAATTCAAAATACATAAATGAAAGCTACATTCCAAAGCTGGCAAGTATCTTTCAACAATTACATGGAAAACCAAAACAGAACAGCTGCATCACTCAATTTAACACAACTCAAAGTCAGACACTGATCATTTTCACTAATTGCATGCAATTGCAGGTATATACAAACTGCTTTGAGGCTATTCTCTATGAAACTCCCTAGAAGTACAAATATCTTCACTGACAGGAAAAAAAATGATAAATTGCAATGACCAAACACCTCTCTGAGCTCTTGTTTTCATCTCACCTTTTCTAGTCTGTTTTATTTGTGCCACTGCTTTGGCTTCTGTTCTCTGACCTTTACACATCTATCTTCTGTGCTCAAGTCCAAATCCCACCTCCTCGCCTTCAGCCCTGGACATACCAAGGGGTCTGTTCTTAAACTTCAACTTTAATGCACGCCAAGCAGACTTTAGCTTGATTAACTTACTGTCTCCCTGATTATTTAACTTTGGCTTTAACTGTTCTTGAGCATCCTCTTCTGAAGCATCTAGATTCGCAGCTGTTTGCCAGCTTCCCAAGAACAACCAGCCTTCCTGTCTTCCCATTTCACCTAAACACAGCCTCTGTTCTGTATCAAATACGTATCAATTTCTCATTCTGGCATTACCAAAATGCTCTATTTATCTAAAACGGCCGGGAGGACAATTCTGTTCTGGTCTACTGATTACGCTTCAGAAAAGCCATCATCAGCACAGGGGAAAAAAGGTGGGGCTGGCTGTTTGCACACTGCTGCACATGCACATGACCCAGACCCATCCTTAAAGTACAATTCTTCCCATGTGGCTTGCAACAATAACATTTTCCATCCCTAGCTGCTGCTTCGGTAACATCATCCTAACTTTAGAATCATCCTGATTCACTACTACTTCCCTTAGGTAACTGGAGAGTTTTATTTCTAATCCGACTTGCAAGAAACTCACTGATTTCATGACTCCAGAGGAGGGCGGATTTGACACCCCACACTGTGTTCAAAGACTTCCATGTCCATCTGACTCACGAAGCGCTAGAGCGTTCACTCACACTTCTATCACCAATAAAAACCACACTGAAGCAGGGATGCGGCAGTTCTCAAACTGCAATTATTCTCTTATGTAATTCCTCTTTCCAGACTTTGCAGTTTCTCTACCATTTCCAGATTACTGCCAAGATCTTCATGCTGCCAGTCAGGCAAACATTTTCATGCCAGGTGTTTTTCCTCTGAACAATTCATGTATCTACCGTTACAACTGCCACTAGATCTAGGAACCCAACGTTTTCAGGTCTCAGGTATTTAGTTGCAAAGAAGGATGCCCTAGAAGAATCCTGTGTATGTGCTTGTACAACACAGTATCCTGAGATCTTCAAAGCAGTACCTATCACCTAATTTTTTACAAAGTCGTGCAGTGAAACCCTTTAATAACAGCTGAAATTTCTAGGGAATGTTTGCAAGATCTTTTCATTAAAAACAAGGTGGCATATTACGACCATGTCTTAGAAATCATTTATTTAATAGCCTTTTAAACAAACTATGGGAATCTTAAAAAAAAAAAAAAAAAAAAAAAAAAAAAAAAACCACAAAGCTTTGCCAAAGATTAAGCAAAAAATGACATCAGAAACAGAAATATTTTACCCTTCATTAACACTCACCAGTGCTACTCTTGTTGGTGCATTTAAAACCTTCAACTGCAGCAGCCTGTCCTTCCACTCTTTCACTAACTGTTGGACTGAATTTAACTGAAACGAGGGAAAAGACAAGCATGTTTTTACTAGACTTGATAAAATGGAACTAGAATGATCTGACAGCAAACTAAAAGAAAATCTCTAGAATTAAAGAAGAAAAACTTCATTAAGCCAAAAGACAATTTTTTCTCTCTTGAAATTTCAAGGAGAGGAGCTGAAATTTTTATTAACACAGAATTCCTTCAATTCTCTTACTATTACCCTTGTTTATTTTTACAGTTTACGCAACAGTAAGATTAAAAAACGTCCTGGAGCTTTCTAAATCTAAGCTCTATCACTATCTGAAATAGGTTCCTGCGAAAAAATCCAAGATATTTGAGTTTTAAGTACAAAAGGCTAAGCTTTTCTATCTTTGTTTTTTATCTGTCCTGTTTACATACGGGCTCGCTAATTAAGATGAAGTCCTAAGATTTGTCTTAGTTTTTCACACGTTTTAAGAAAAAAATGTAACCCCTTTCAAAACACCGAACAATTCAGAACAATATAATAGTATCATCCTAAAATACTTGGCTTCGCAGAAATTAACTTCCTTAATTTAAATCAGCCCCTTTAGTGAGATCCGACAGGTTGCTGCACAGAACACACGCAGCAATAAATAGTACTTGTGTCTTGATAACTGTGATTAAAGTGTTAAATAAGAATCCCCAAAGTGATTAAATAACTTATTTTTCAGAAGTTTCTAACTTGAAATTCCCATGTTTAAGTTTACAAAAACACCCTATTTGAAGCCTAGACTAATAAGATTTTCCTTAATAAAATAAGAAAGCATTCTGATGTCCCAAATGCCTGTAGGAGCACAGCACTTAATCTTTTTGTAACTGGATTTCTTAGTTTTTCAAGAAGATCTTGCATCACAAACATTGATAATTCTTTTGTGTCTAGTCACATGCTGCAAGGTGTTTACCAAGGATTTGGTATCGGCTCTTATACAACAGACTGGAAAATTCAGATTTTGGCCTGGTTTATCAATAGAAACACATGCTTTGGATACTTACTTATTTTGTGAGGACTGTATCATATAACTATCAGAGAGAAGTAAGAAGTTATGGCAGAGCACTCAGGCTAGCAGCTGTTTTGTTTTCTATTTAGTGCACAGTAAGTTAAAAATACTTTGGCATTCTGATAATCTCCCTGAATCTGGTAATCAAGTGAGTCAAGAATTGCCACCTGAAGAAAAGTATCAAGTCCTATAGTGAAATAAAAAGTTGTTTTAAAATACTTACATAGGTCTGAGCGTTATTGTTTGCTCTGCAGTTATAACACTCCAGACGCAATTCTTCTGGTGAGAAATCTTGAAAGCCTGTAACGAGACGAATAATCAAAAATCTCAAAGAAAATAAAACTTCCAGTCACCCTCTCTAGTTAGGAAGAAACAGGCCTTGCCACACCGTCTGTGATAAGTCAGTTATTTTGTGTTGCAAAAAGGATCAATTACAGAAGATGTGAGTATGCAAAACGAACCTGTCATAATCCAACATTCCTTCCTGTTGCACCACAAAGCAGGGGATCACCTTGCCAACAGTTTTATGTAGGTGTAACAGGTGTGGAGAAGTTAAAGGAACATTTTAAAAAGTAGCAGTATGCAGTGACACCAAGGATATTACCTACCTGTGATATTAGGCTTGTCTTTCATAGGTGAGTAAGATGAAAACATCCATTGTCCTGAAGATTCCCAGATTTCCATGTCTTTCATTATACATTCACTAGAAAACAAAGCATAAAAACAAATGAAGGAGAAACTAGGCAGTCAAAAGAAAAACACCAAAAGCAGAGTCAAAGTCAAGTACCTAAAACCACTAAAATTAAGTCTAACGCTAAGCAGGACGCTACACAGGATGAACAACAGAAGTACGCAACTCTCTGTGGGAAGAAAAAGCACTCATTCTGCAGGACACGTGCGTGCCTTCAGAGCGCTTTACTGTATCATCTAACTTACAGAGTACAGCAAGTCCATTAAACCAGTTCTTTGAAAAAACCCACAGGATGTATATTTAGTTCCTGGCTAGCATATGCTGTCACAGGATATTCCCTGAGGCTGCACATCACAATACATTTCAGAACTTTCTCAGTATTAGAAGATACCACGATGTGAATGAATACGCATAGTATTAAATAGCAATGTTCGGTAAAGGGGGAAGAAATAATTATGTAAGTTTTTGGAAAAGAATCAAAAGCTTGAAAATGCAGCCTTGGTGGAAGCACAACAGAAGCTACAGCAACAGGCTGAAATCCAAATGTAAACCAACAGTGAAAGGTTAAAGACTGGAGAGGCAGATTACTGCACAGTACCAAAGCATTAGGGGCACTGGGATGTCTGTAATGTAACACACAGCTTAGTTTCTCCTCCCTTATCCTCCTGTCTGCACCCTAAGCAGCAAACTGTCGTGCCGGTACCACAGCTGGCTAGCTGCCCTGCCCAGCTTCAGAGCAAGGATCCCTTTCTTCCCGTGCTATCACAGCTCCAGAGGACGCAGGGTTTTCTGTGCTTCGTCCTGCACATCCCAGCCGCCCTCCTCGGGATCACCTCCTCTGCGTCACCCTGTCAACTTTTAGCTCACTGCGAGCGCCTCCAGCGAGGCGGGACCATAACTTACAGAAGCCTCTCCTCTTCACCTCCGGAGCCATCGCCGAGACTTCGGCCGCTTAACGCGGAGAACCTGTTCTGGGAGCAGTCCGCGCTCCTGCCGCCGGACGACCCGAAGTCGGAGGAGCCAAACATGCCTCGCCCGTGGTCTTTGCTGCCGCCCCACGCGCTGCTCTTGAAGGCAGACGGCTGAATAACGTTGGTGTACCTCTGGTTCGCGGTGCCCCAACCGCCTCCGCCTCCTCTGGCAGCGCCTGCTAACGGAGAAGCACAGCTCTAAACCCCCCGACGGCACCCGGGCGAGCCCGGCGCCCCGCTGCCGGCAGCCCCCGGCCGCGAGGAGAGGCGGCGGCGGCTCCCCCCCGGCTCCCCGCTCCCCCGGCACCTTGGTGACGGCCCCCGCCGCCGCGGGGGTGCTCGTTCCAGCACTTGTCGCCGAAGCGGCAGCGGCCCTGCAGGAAGAACTGACAGATGGCCATGGCCGCCACACCGCCGCCGCGTCACGGCCGGTGCCGGGAGACAGCGCGGCTGAGGCGCCAGGCCCCGCCCCGCCGCCGCCATTATGCGTAGCGCCGGGCGGGGCCGCGGCGCGCGGAGGGGGGTTGGAGGGCGGCGGGTGGCCCGCGGGACGAGGCAAGGAGGAAATGAGCCGCGATGGCCTGGTGGTGTACGGAACGGGGAGCATCGTGGCCTCGCAGGAAAGTGAAGCAAGCAGTAGTGTCTGGCCCCACGCAGCTGGCGAGCGAGCAGGGCTGCCCCCACAACGCCCCTCACGAAATGGCTGGCACGGTCCTCACCCAGCCTGCTGACCTCCTTCCATGCCATTTTTTTAAAAAAGTTACCCCTTCAAAACAAAATTAGAAAAAGGCGCTTCACGTTGTTAAAAGTAGATACAAAAATCAAAGAGCCTGTACAGCCTAAAAAGTGCAGAAATCACTCCATCACTCCAGTCCTTACAGTATTTTAGAGCAAGGATCAAAAAGGGCAGTGACCTTTGTTTCTCTCAAAAAGAGAAAAGCATGGGGAAAAAAAGTGTTGTACATCATTCACTTACTACTGAACAGAGAACCGAGGTGCATGAACCCCTTTAAGCCCTTGAGTGCATCTACTATTTTCCATCTGTGCAGAGCTGTTAAGAGGTATAAGAAAATCAGGAAGAAGTTTTTCAGGAAGAAGTTTACAAAAAAGCTTTGAAAACTGGAATTGCACTACTTGAGATCTTCAGCAACAGCGTTGACTAAAAAAATCCACACCGCCAATGATGCGTAGGATACAGGCAGGCAAGCATCAACTTTAAGTTAACTCTGTAGTCTCAGAGAACCAGACCTGCAAGAAGGGGCAAGTTAGAGAACTGACAAGACTGGGATGAAGATGTTGATGAACTAGCATGGCAGTAGGACAGACTTGCATGTAAGCTTGTAGTTTTTCAGAATAATGTATATAATATTGACACTGATGGCCTGACAAGTTGAACTTTATGCTGGAAGAAAAATTGTGATCACATTTAGTATCGTGTTGGCTAGAAACATTTACAAAACCAGAGTTTAATAATCATGTGCAACTTCCAAAGACTTCTGCAAAATAACTTTAATGACTTGGTTCGTGCCATTTTAAAAACAGTCATTTTCAATAAAAATCAATACTTTTTTTGTATTGACTTTGCTTTCCCATTCCTATTCACTTCTTTGATAATGGTTTGGCATCCACAGTACGTACAGTCTGGTTGCCTAGAAGATGTACTGAGTTTGATATCTTGAATTTCCAACTCGATCCTATAGTGCACAATTATTGTGGACCTTCCCCTCCCCCCCCATTTATAAAATAGGAAAGTCTTTTGTGAGAGCTTCCCAAAATGCCAAAGATGACATTAAACAAAGTATTTCTCAAATCTCTCTATATAGGGCCTGTCTGACTTTAAAATCGGTACGCAGTCATGCAGATGATGGAAGATAATCACCAGAATAAAACACCTATTGTAATCTGGAGAGCTGTATAACCTATCTCCATTCACTACAGGAATCTAAGTACTGCTGTCCTTGGTCTTTCCTGAGCAAAACAGTCATTGCATCCTAGTAAGATTTTTGTAGATATGTATAAACGAGAAAAGTTTGCTCATGTTTCTCATGACCCAAGCTATCTTTACTCACCTTTATCAAAGGAAGAATCTCTGTAACTGTGCTTGGGTAAGTGTCATTTAACCAGAAACATTATCTTCATCAAATACCTTGAGTTCTTCTAAATAACTTTGTCTATTTTTTGACAAGGCCACACAAAACGTCCTCTTACAGGAAGATGGCATATGTGTTCAGGTAGGTAAGTGGATTCTTAAAACACATCCCCATCTCAAAACAGACAATAAAATGGGCATCACAAAAATCCATGTTATACAATAAGCTGTATATACAAATTGAAAGACTGCATTTCAGATTTTCCTATTACTCGGTATAACAAGATTCAGTAAAACATGGAAGCAAAGTACCAATGGCCATCTTTCCCCAAGTCCTTGAAGAATTTCTCAGGATCTCCTACGCGTCTTCAGGTCTCTAATGTTTCTTCATTTGCACCACAAGTGTCTACAACACAGATTAAACAACTCGTCACTGGGAAAGCACGGACTTTGGAGTTGGCTATCCACTTGTCTGTTTCAGTGTTATATTCAAGAATGTGCCCTAAGCGACCAACACCCTGAAAACCAGCCAGGACATAGACTATAGATCCCACAGCAGCACACTTCACTGTTACACCTTTCCATGGCATTGGAGACACCATCTTCCATTCATTCATCTTGATATCGTAATATTCTACATTATCAAGGCCACCTACAAAGCAATGAAATAGATAACTGCTTATTACAACGTACTGTCGAGGCTGAACTTGAGCATACAAATGCTTCACGAAGTTTAGTTATTTGCAAGGTTTACATTGAAACAGATCAAACAAAAAATCCTTGAAAAGAAGGACCACAGGTTTCTAAACTAGCTGCCCTCCCCTTTTTTAAATAGAGAAAGAAGAGTAGAAAGGAGACTGAAAATGAGAGGTATTGTTACAAGTTACCCATTATAAAGACTAACATTTCACTTACTAAAGATTCTAACGTGTTTCTTCATGATCAGAACAATGCCCAGTATATGACGGATTTGTGGCTAGTAACCAAGTTAGGAAACTACCTCAAGCTTGCCCCTAGTGCGACCATTTCATTCTAGAGAAGTCATCAACATACTTTTACTTAAATAGGTCATATACTGATGGAGGATGTCTCTCCAATAAATTTCAAGGTTTTAATATAACGGCTTAAGTGTCTTTGGAAGGGCCAATAGTTTCAAGTTATTAAGGACATGTAAGATTTGATCTATAAGATCAAATATAAGATCTCTATAAGATTTGTTTCTTTAGGAAACAGGCAGCGTGCTTCACATTATCTACAAACATCTTGTTATTCCTATTTAACAATAATGACTATGAGGCACAGAAAAGTTTTCGCTTCCAGTCCTGAATTATTGTAGAAATTAATCTCTCAGGTCTAATCTCAGGAGGTATAAATATTTCATCCCATAGTTGTTCACCACTATATTAAGAACAATTTATCAGTACGGTTGCAGAATATAAACAGCAAAATACTTTACTTATTGCCTCGGTGCTACACATTCAGCAAATACACTAAAATTTTGCAAAGTGGCAGTTCTGACCGTAACTGTTAGATAAAGTACAAAGATTTTATCTACTGCTACTTTTGAATTAAGAGTCAATCATGGTGGAATAGTTTCAGTAGCTAATTAAAGTAAAAGCTATATTCTAAAACAGCATTAATGTGAAAATAGATATTCTAGTTACCATAAATAATAATTAAAAAATCTCCCAGCAGAGAAGTTTCCATTTTCAAAAGCACTTCAGAAACCCTATGTAATTAAAATTAAAACGTCCTGGGAAATTAGCTATCACTCTGCTTTTACAGATCAGGAGACAGATCATAAAGTGACCTGCCTATGTCAGTAAGTCGTATCTCATTAACTAGGGCAGTCATGAAAATTCTTACTTTCTCACCACTTGAAAATAGCTCACTTTGACTGAAGGTCCCAAAACGTCTACACTTTTACCTGTCTCTTAGAGGAATAATAGAGTTTCTCAAAATACCCAATACGTAAAGTGCTAAAGAAAATACATCCAAAAGATTTCCTTTCTTAAGCTTAGCCGTATTAAACTGCTCTAGAACCAGGCTAAAGTATGGGTGCACTTCTGAATTTGACTGTATTGTCATTAGTAAAACGCTTTGGGAAATGAGATATAGTGAAGTATGGAGGAGAAAGAAGGAAGGCAGCAATGACGTGTCAGCAGCAAAACACATTTTTATGGTACTGCTCAAAGTTTTTCAGCTGACTACAGTAGAATGAATTCCTTACAAAGGCAAAAAAGGCCCCTATGAAACCTGGTGAGACCTTCCAGAGAATTACAAGTGCTGGTGTACCTGAGCCATTTTGTCCACCCACAGCAAATATTTTGTCCTTTACAAACACCAGTCCATGATTCTTCCTGGCTTCAATCATTGGACACAGCTCGGTCCACCTGGAAAAAAAAAAAACAACATAAAACCACAGGGAAATTGGCTATTTACTTCCCAGAAAATAACTATAAGATACATAAATAAATCCCGGAGCTGGGAAAATGAGATATGAAAGGAAACTGAAGAAAATTAGCCTTTTAAGTAAAACTACAAGTAAATGATAAATCACTACTTAACTCAGGAGAACACTTTAATGCACGCAATTCTTCCTATTCATCTGTATCTCAGGTATTCCTTGCTTGAGCAAAGCACAAAGTGACCAAAAATATTCAGCGTTGATCCGACACTTACGTTTCAGTGGCTGGATCATAAACTTCACAGGAATTGAGTACTCTCCCAGAGACATTGTTTCCCAAGCTTCCTCCACACACGTAAATGAGGCCGTTCGCCTCCACCATTCCATGGCTGCAGCGCTGAGTCAGCATGCTGGGCTTTGTGTGCCAGCTCTCCGTTCTCGTATCGTAGCATTCGAACAAATACAGTGCAGAATTCCCTTAGAAAAATAAGAAACCCACCAAAGTGGTGTTAATTTTGATGGTTGTCCTTCAGGAGGAGAGCAACAGTAATTATCAAATTTGCTTTGTTAGTTGGAAGGGGAAAGGTGCTTTTCCACCGCTAAAAATTGGGCCAACTAACTTGAAAATTGGAACTATTCAAAAAGCACGTACTTGTAATTCTTTTCTTGACTTGTGTTCCAAAAACCTTAAGTTTATAAAATTGCTGCTTGTGTTTGAAAATGAGGATAAATTATGCAGGGTTTTTTTGGAGGGGGGGGCTGGACTGAACCGAAACGTATGTTATATTTTGATCAGATGCTGATCGAATTGCCATCAGGTACTGATCAAATGGCCATCAATCCGCGCTGCTCTCACTGCTTGGAGACATACGGAACTTTCAGAAGAGGAAACCAGCTTTGTAAAGTTGGTACAGATTCATGCAAAACTTCCTCTAAGCAAAGTGACTTGTACAATTCCCAGAATATTTGAGTATTTGCTGCTTTTGAATTAGATGGCTGGATTATGTTAAAGCATAATTCCCAGTTATTAGCAACCACAAAACAGCTAGCCCTCACCATTTTACTCTCTTCCTGGGGCCTGGCAGATACTTAAGATTCTCTGGAAGTGCAAGGTCTGTCTTCCTCCCTCAAGGGCCAATAAAACTATTAATGAAATCAAAAGGTTTTTTGTTTGTTTGTTTTTTTTAATGTAGATAAATGGGAGCTTAAATACTTGTGCTCGGATGACTAGCCGTAACGAAAGCAGAGAAGGCTGGATACAACCTGCTCTGAAGAGAGCCAAGCAGCACTCACTACCAGCTGAGGACCATCAAGGTACGTGGAACAGTGTTACGCTTCCAGACCCCAAATACAGTAGACTTCCATAAACCATGTATTTATTTACTCCTACCACATAAATCTCGTAACATTAAGCACTGCAAAATGCGACTTTTTTTCTTGATGTAAATACACATCGTTACTGCTTTGAAGTTGTACAAATTCTTCTGCACGGGAAGTAGAGAGTAACTGTCTTTAATGTCACTGCTAAGAAGTGAAAAGCTGCTGTTTTCAGTATGTTTAGTATTTGTTCTGCACCTGAACGGAAGAATTCAGTAGGTTTAGCGCTCACACTCTGCTGGGTATTGGAAGTAAACCAGGATTCCTTCAATTCCAAAAGGTGAAACAAACCCTGCTGCCTTAGTGGCCGGGCACAGTACTTTGTCTTCCAAGCTCTCCAGTCAATGCAAGCAGCATGCAATTGTTAGATTTCTCTACAACATACTGCAGCATTTCTTCCCCAATTAATAGTTTCACATAATTGCTCCAATTTAGAAAACGCTGTAATCAGGACAGACAGACTTTTCTAAACAAGCAGTGTTCACTGGATTACAAAGCAAAAATACACTTGCAAAGTGAGTGAGCATATTTTTGTGTGCGACTTTTCTGTCTTTCCCATGGAAGATTTAAGAGGTTTTATAGTGTTCCAAGCCTTGGTCAAACCCGTTTCAAATAATGGGAAGTGTTATGCCACATTTATCACACTAGGTGGCAGCTACAAACTGTCTTATTGAAAGAGGCCTGCTGTAGCAGCAGGTATTTTAGAAGTCAGGTAACAGTACTAAGTCAATTCATGGGAAGTTGTAAAATATCAATAGTGTTTGGCGCTGATTACAACTCTCTTTTTCTCCTCCCTTTCCTCTGCAGCAAGACAGAACTCACTAGGATCTACTAAAAAATTCTCCCTAGATACAGTGTTTTGGTGGTGGTGTTTGTTTTTTGACAGATTTTTTGTTGTTGTGTTTAACTTTATGAATAATAGCATACCTACATTTCTACTTTGGTTTCCTGAACATGTATCAGATTAATCTAGACAAAAATTAGTAACAGTTGCTATTGTGCCCTTTTTTTTATTGGCGGGGAGAGGGAAAAATCCCCAGTGGTCTTAGTTTAGCTACAAGGACAAGTTTAACTACATCTAAATAAAGTAGTATTTAATCATTTACTGAAGCAAGCCAACAATAACAAATCAACAGAAGATAACTTCTGTAATTTCACAGAAAAATGAGACTAAAAAAAAAAAAAAAATCAGGTATGACTTCACCACCAAAACCAGTAACTCGAAAGCTTTATTTCACCCCCTTTTTTCTTTGGAAAAAAAACCTCCTTAGGCCCAACTTATACAATGAATGCCATTGCCAAAACGCAGGTATTCCGGCCATGTGCCAGAGAAAATTTTAAACCAGTTCTGTGGATTTGTAGAGGTAAACTAATAGCAGAGTGGGACGGCAAATCGTGTTTGCTTGTCCCGAGTTAACTCTGAAAGGTACAGCGAGCCGTACACCCTAGTTAATGTGAATAATACTTCAACAAGTGAAACCATTTTAAAAACACAACAGAAATAGCTTGTTGGGTTGTGGGGAGGAGAAAATTCTCAATATGGGAAAATTAACTCATTAGGCTAACATGGCAACGTGCAGTTTCTTTCCAACAGAATCATGCAAAAACCAGAAAAATCTCCAGGTATCTTTGTTTGTGCTTTTTTTTTTGGTTTGTTTTAAAGATTTTTAGTGTCTTACCCACTTCTGAACCACCAGATGTATAAATTTTGCCCTCAGCAGCACAGGCTGCAAGGCTATCTCGAGGTGTTGGAGGTCCTAGCTTGGAATACCAGCTATCCTTCACCACATTGTAGCAGTCCATTCGCTTTATAGGGAAGAGCTGGGAACCACCCAAAATATAAACTACGTTGTCCCAGAAGACACAAGCTGCATCCCTGCGCTTTTCAAAGGGACATCGGATGTCTGTCCAGCTGTAATCCTGCATTACAAAGAACAGGTAATGTCTAATAGACTGTAACACTTACCTGCACAGCGAGTGTTTTTCAAACAGAGCTTTTCATAGAGATTTAGATACGGTCAGTTTTAAATTTCCTTTTCAAAACAAACATGAATACTGTTTATTGAAGAATACTCCTCAGGCGTACTCTTGAAAAATTCGCTTAGACACAGACATAGTTAGCTGCAACGAACCATGACATTATCAATTTCTATTTCCTCATTCCCTCCGTACACCCCGTACAGCTTCCCTGAAAAACAGATTTTTTTTCCCCCAACAGAATTGACCTCCTGCTGTTTTCGAGTCAGAAGCCATGCACGTAATCAATAAAGCAGAATTGCATTTTCTTTTAGAGGAATGGAAAAAGACATCTTACATCTAAAGAAAACAAGTACAGAAAGTAAAACCAAACAAAGGCGGTGGCAAAAGGGAAAAGATAATATCCAAATTGACAAGCAACTCAGTTAAAAAGCTCTGTGATACATACTTTATTACCGTAACAACTAGAAGCTTATTTACAGAATTTACAAAACACAAACGATCTATAGCTATCCACAGTTGATAGCATGAGAAATAGGGTAATGCTTTATCACAAATACTGACAGTCATGGTGCCTGGAAACCGATTTTGCATGGATTGGCAAAACCAGCAAGTATCAAATATAGGCATTAAGGCTACCCAAAGCCTTAAGAACACCAAACTCGGCAGCTGATGGCAGACCAGGATAGCATACAGAACAAGAAACACTTCTCGAGTAATTGCATCTCACATATTCCATGCCATCGTAAGCACAGCTTGCATCTTATGCTGAACAGGAAAGCCTGGGACCTTAACTGATCTCTGTCACCTCAGGATGCTCTAGCTAAACCTGCTGAATGGCCTTCATCGTAACGGTTCACACAAGACATTACATTATTACATTTTCTTAGCGAGGACATACTTCAAACACCTTGGTCAATGAGGAGGAACAGCGACTCCTACATGGGGGTTCAAAGAAAGAGGCAGAGCATGTTATAGTCCAAAACATCTTACAATCTTTTCCTGTAGCATCCCCCAAATCAAGAAGAGCTGGCAGGTGCATGTGGCCCTTTATGGTGAGAAACACGTCCTGAGGCATCCTAGAAAGGAAAGCCATACTACAGCATGGCAAAATAAATAGCTGCATAAATCTTAAGAAAAACGTCTTAGTGCTTTGTGCAAGATCATCATATTTTCTGGCTCAAATTTCTGGCACTTTTACAGAACTCCGTTTTCCCTTACTGTTGTAAGGGCTTAGATCTGACCCAGTTTCGTGGCTTTGGTTCAGAGCCACCGTTTCAACCACACCTTTATCAAATGAAAAGCCATAGGCTCTCCCATAACCTCAGCACACTCCAGAACCCTCCTCTTCCAGCTGGAGGCAATTTAGGTCCTTTTCTTTCAGTGCTCTTCAGCGTGTTCGCCTGTACCCCATAGTATTCATCTCAACAGGGCTTATGCGCTTACAAACAGTTGCTTAGTGGCAAACCTCTTTTTTGCAGGGGGTGGGGTTAGAAGGAAAGAAAGAACAAGATAAATACATGCTGACACTTTGCCTGCTGACCTTGGTTTTCAAGAGCTGGTGATGCAGGACACCAGAGGCAGAAGCTGTATCTTTGTATTTAATTGTTTCTGAAAGGTTTTTTTTTTTTAATTAAAAAAATAATTTAACTCACTAAAACTATCTGAATTTTTGGCAGCTACAAGACCCTGCAGTGACAATTCCAGATGTAATTACGGGCCACGTGAAAGAGTACATCCTTTTATTTCAAACTTTTTCCTCCATTTCACTTGCTACTTCCTCTTCCAAGGAAGACCAGCAGACGTGTCTAACATGGACAACCTTGCCATTAACAGCATATCATCCACAGCTCCTTATCTCCTCCTAAGAGGCATGCTGGTTCTCTTGTCAAGAAATACCAATGCCAGGCATCTGTTCATGTTTAATTGCCATTGGTGGATTTTTTATTGTTAAAAGATAAAACTTCCAGCTAATTCTGGTCACTAGGGCTAACAGAATAATTTCAAAGGAGTAAGTATATTCCTACCTCGAAGTCCCCTGAAGTCACGTATACATTTTAATCAATAAATCATAAAAAACCTTTATTTCCAACTTGGGAAAAAAGCTTTTGGAAAATTCAACAAGAAAACGTTTCCCACCACCACAAATGGAACACCTAAGATTTTCAGTATAATTCTGAAACCAAACATCTCTACTCAAAATAGTGCCAGATTGCTCCTCAAGAGTTTTATGCCCCAGTCTGCATCTGTTCCATCATTTTGCTCTCTTGAAGTACATGCAACAACCAAAGTATTAAACACAGCACAACAAAGACAAAGATAGTCAAAGTAATTCTGTTAACAGCTTCAACCAACACGGCCTATTCAACAGTGAAGTATTTTTTGCAGTTTTAATGAGTTATGTCGCTCATAACCAATATAATATTTTCAGGAGAAACAAAACCTAAGTTTGTTTTGAACTATTTCTTTAGCTGACGTATAAGCATTTAATCAAATTACTGAATGTAATTAAAATTAAAAGTAAAGGCTTAGGTCACTATTCAATCAACCCAGAAGACAACAAAATACGGAATTTCCTTCCCAAGGTCCTAAAACCTTGCAGAAGTACACATATAACCTTGATTTTTGGCACTGACACTCCCCTTAACTTTTGATAAGGCTAATTAAAGCAGGTTAAACACGTGATGTAGTATTTGCAGCACTGGAGCCTTACATCCCCCACTTGTTTCACATGCACTTGATGCTAATGTCCCAGGGGTTCTGGATCCTTGGTTTGTGGCATGTAAGAAGCTACTGTCATAGTTAAAGACCAAAGAAACACTCTAGGAAAATATCCAGAAAAAGACCTTTAAGTAACTTAAGAGCTAAAAAAAAAATAAGCTATTGAAGAAGACATGACAGGCTAGCTAAGAACTAATATGAGGAAGTATATAAGCACTAGAAAAAAGACATTGAAGGCAGACAATGCTTATTAGAATCACGTTCTCCAATTACTTTCTTCCTTCTCCTTCCCTGCCCCTACCCTTCTGCCCGCACCCAGCCCCACTGTTAATCCACATGCAAGACCACACAGCTCCATCAAGAGGTAATTCTGCAAGATTTCTTCCAAAAAGAAAAAAGACAAAAGTCATCTGCTCTGTTCCTCCCACCCCGCTACATATCTTACTTAATCATAAACATGAAGAAAGATGAACATTATTCAAGAACTTGGAATTCTCAATAAAAATACAAATTAAATGTCTCACTTTAAATCAGCAAATCTCGTATTTATTTATTTATTTTTTTAACTCGATCAATGCTCATAAGAGGTGGCTTCAATTTTATTTTACCTAAGGGAATGCAAATTCATGTTGGATGAGTTCAAAACACACCCCAAGGGCTCGTTCATTCTGCATTAGATCTGACAGGGCTCCTGTTCATTACGTAGTTCAGAGAGATAACACACAACTGTTTGAAATTGTAATAAGCATTTAATATGCTCAGGTCAAACAACTGGAATCTCTGCAACAAAGTATTACAGGTGTGTAACTTCATAATTTATTAGGGAGCATTGATGCTTTGGTAGAAACCAAAGTATTATTCTGTATTATTGCATGTGCTTGGCCGGTAAAACAGCATATGGGTAATCCTCCTGCAAGCAGCCCATGTTCCAAAGCCATCTAGTCTGCAGAGCTGTAATAAACATTCCTGTGGCTTGACTTCATTCAGGAAACGTGGAAGAAAATATCAGGCAAAGCTTGATTGCTCTAAATTGGCCATCTCTAAGGTTTTTGTTGTAGAAATTCACTTCTCCCCCCACTTCTAGGGTAACTGGCTGCCGATTCTTCTAACACACTCTTAATTCGTGGAATTGTGAACCACTGGAATTTAGAAATGGTTACACATTTATACTAAGTGAATCAACCCCCCTGTATTCTAAAACAGGTTCTATACTATCGTAAAAGCCAATGCCTTATCTTACACTAAGAAGAAACTGCTTCGAGTTAGTCTCTGGACACATACGTGCATGCACATGCATATGGATTTTTACATATTCCTAACTGCCTGATGTTTCTGTGACCTTTTATTTATTTCCAGCTGTGGGACGCACACACCAATCAATTCTCAACTCAAATGTACGTCAGAACTCCGTATCTAATACTGCCAGCAAACAAGCACATAATCACTCTACTCAAAACGAAATACTACATCTAGGTACACGGATTTGGAAACACCTAATTAGCTACACTCTTCCAGCTGTATACCCAAGAGGCAGGGAATACATCCTTCCCCACACCATTTTGTAGATCATTATGCCTTAGTTAATACCATCAGCAAATAGAAACCACAGGAGATTACAAACAGTGAATCTTAATGCATTCTGAGGTAACGATTACCTTTGGATTAAAATATCTGCAGGACTGGGGCTGCGAGCCTCCAAACAAAGCAATGCGATAATCATGTTTTTTTCTTCTTGGCCGCGTACCTTCCACTAACTCTTCTCTGTCTTCTGGGGAAAGTAGATGGTATCGCATCCCACCTGGAGGGAACACAACCACCGTTGAAGATCTAGTGTAGCTGAGAAAGGGGTGTTTCAGAGCCGGGAAGGGGAAAAAGGGGGAAGTCAAGTTTCCACAGTACACCTGTACAGCTTAGCTTTGTTTTTTAAATGCAATGATGTGCAGTAGCACACAGGAGAATACATCCAGCTTTACATCCCATTTCCATCTGCCAGCTCCGTGTGACAACAGGACATGGATATGGACGCATGTTGCATACCAGTTTATCTCTTGGCTCATTTCGCCAATACTACCAGGCAACCAAGATTGCCATGCTGAAACTGGCAAAAAGAAGCACAACCAAAGAGGACTAATACTGGCAGAACCGGGAGACAAGGAGAATAGCACCAACATTAAAGGGACTTCAAGGCAACAAGGAGTCCCCACGCCCTGCTCCTTACCCCCTGGTTTCTGATCAGTAAGGAACGCATCTATGAAAAACCCCCACTTGCGTTCATAACTCGGCAATGCAAAGTATGAGCTGCGTTTGCTATAAGAAAATAACCATTTTCTTACAAAAACATTCCAAAAAATAGAAAAATATTAGTACCATTACAAACCATTCAAACAAAAATCCGTATTCCTTCAACAATCCGCCTAACTCCATGTCATGCAAGACGTATGACCAAAATACTGATGGTCAGCAAATACTTACCAACGGAGAGGCTAATTTGAATCTTGCTTGCTGACTGAAGGGAAACAGTTGTGTGCCAGTTTTAGATTTACACTTAAAGGAAGCTGACTAAGTAACTGCTACTGAAATACAAAAACTCTTCTGGAATATTTATCAACATCTAGACCTTTATTTTTTACATGATAAAGCTTCAGATTTGGTGTCTAAAAAAAACTAAAAGCTTGTTCCCTCATCTCATCTCTACCCTGAGAAAGTAACTACCTGTTAGCCTCACCTTCCAGCGTATATTAGAGATGTAAATAGCGCAACAGGGGCTTAACATTCATATTTGCATAGGGAAGCTTTATAATATTAAAAATTAATTTCTTGAAATGTTAATAACTCACATATGAGTATTAGACACTGAAGTTACTATCGTGTCCCAAAGGCACACTAATGCTTCCAATTACCCTGACAACCCACTGACAGAAACTTCATTGCATTACACATCACAAAGTTAATATCATTTGCCGATGACTCTCACTTCTTTTCTCTTGTTACACAAGAATGTGTGCTATTTACATGACAATCTGCTAATCCAACTTCAAATAAGTGCAACATCCACAAGGGAACACAGTCAGATGTATTTAATGGGAAAACGTTGTCAGAGCATTTTAAACCAATTTACAAAAATCCACATTCCACATAATTTTTACATTATACAGAACATCAAAGATTTCAACTAGAAGTCAACTTACTGATCACCATTTTAAGGCATTCTGGGTTATCCTGAATAAGCGGTTCGGCCTGAACTGTTTTACTTAAGAAGTTCTTTGATATAAGAGGAAATCGGACTTTAGCAAGAATGTCAACCATGTATGGCTGGCGATTTGGCTCATCGTACTTCAGCCATCTGACTGCTGCATCATAAACCTTAAACAAAAGAAAAGAAAACAGTAACGTACATCACCATAAACTCAGACAAAAGCTAAATCTCAGTGCTCTGAACAGATTCTTCTACCTATTGAGGGTTAACTTAGCAGTACGTGGAGTTTTCACAGGTGTATACACCTCCATCTTCCAAAAAGGCAAGACAATGCTCAGGCATGAAGTAAAATCCCTCTACAAAACTTTTTTTTTTTTTTAAATAAAAACTTCTACTGCCATTTAACCTTTTTTCAAGTGGGAAGCATGAATCTGCAATTTGTATTTATTTGGGCAACCCCTGTACCGCAGTAAAACGAATATGCTTCGCATTCAGTGTCACAACACAGATAATACTTCAGCAGAAGTGCTGAAATAGCTTGTGCTTTATATAGTGTCGTGAGCTGACAAACTGCTTCTGCTATCGAATCAGTACTGGGAAGTTCCAAATGCATTGCTATTGTGTCTTGGGGGACCATTTAAAAACTATATATATGCTTTTTTAACTGCACAGTGCTGTAAGTTTACTGTTCTGAGACTCTCTTCTCTATCTCTTACAGGAAAAGATAATGGGTTTTCTTGGCAGGGCAGGGAGGACAGAACAAGCAAGGTAACCAAGAAACCTCTTTTATTTATGACTGTCCTCTGAGTCAGGAAGGTAATAGTGGACTTCCTTTCCATTCCTATGTGCTAAGATATTTCAGTGCTGCTCTCAGACGTAGCAAGCTTATCTACTATGCTGCCATTTCAGAGTCAGCACTCGTTTCATTACAAGTGATTAACACGTTCAATACCTACTCGTTGTAGCTGAAACTGATCAGTGATCACTTGTGAGTGATTTAGTTCTGCCATTAAATGTTTCTCCATATTAAGAGTTATTCAGAAGGCTTGCTAAACCTCCTCTGCTGTAATCCTGCAAAATGACCACAGAGCAAGGAAAAGTAGAGAAAGAAAAAAGGATTTAAGGCTCAAGTTCCATCAGCTAAGGAAATTCAGCAGAATGTTGGCATGCAGTGTTCCTGTCCCAGTCAACAACAGAAACACCACTAGCGTACAGGAAAAATAGTAATCAAAACTTAGTAATCAAAGCTACCCTTCCTCTTTCTGCTGGATGCAAATACGCTTTACACCAGTACAAAAACTGGATTATGTCAACTTTCTATTGGTACTCCTAAGAAATAAGATTTCTTCGGTACCACTAACTTTGCAATTTCATACTGTACGCTGCCACTTAACAAGAGGAATTTTAATCATGCCATGCTGCCTACCTGAAATTTCTATCCCCACTGCCAAGTTGAAGCATGCCATCTTTATCAGCAAGACTTCAAGAATGTAAATTCTAAAGTGCAATTTCCACTACAAGCTAATAAAATACAACACTTCCAGCTTTGAAACTGTTACCCTGTGGCCTGAACTCTTCCCAGTCCACGGTAAGAATTTTGAACCGTGACCTACATTATATTTATACTTATAAACTAGTCAGCTGTCATATTCTTGTCACCTGGTATTATTCCTCTACCCACAGTAATTCTTATTTTCATGTAACAGATACACTGAAGAAAATGCATTAATTATGGGAAGACTAAACTTCAGAGTCAGCAGAACACCCGTTTCTATGTAAGTGCACACACACATACCATCTCGATTACGAGATCCCTGTGCTGCACTTCAAAGAGGCACACAGACTCATGATGACGTAGCTAAATGAACTTAAATTACCTAGTTCAAGTGCCAGAACCAGCTAGAGAAGCAAAACCTGAGTATGGTTTCAACAGACATGATTGAGAACCTTCAAGAAGTACCTAGCAGCTACAACCATCTTGCAATCACCTCTTTGGGCTGCACGGCAGACACACCTATAATTTATTTCCTTGCAGAAGGAAGAACATTCTGGCAAATAAGCATTCAGGGCTGTAGCATACTGAATTAAGTTTTCCAAATGGGACAGCTGTGAACGTACTTTCTACCAGTTTACAGCTTTTAAATCAATGAGCTTTTAGGCCCTTTCCAGCCACCCAGGCTGTTTTTGGTATTTATTCCATAAGTAGAGGCCTTCCACCAACCTGTCACTGTCAGTGCTGCTAGTTCTGAGTGTTTGGTGCACCTTGCTCAAAAGTTCCGGAGTTCTGAAGGATTAATTTATGTACGCACATCTCCATCAGCAGCAGCTCCTCACGGAAACAAGCTGAGGCTCAGCCCATACTCAGGTAGAGACACGCAGCCATTAAGGTGCATGTCTCACCCCAATCTGGGAGCAACTGCTATAATACCTTAAATTTAATTCCATTCATGTTATGTGGAATTGAAAGCCCTACAGCTATCACAATACAGGAAACTGTTTTGCTTACTCCCTTTATTACTTCTCTTTGCAGCTTGCTGAGACTACACGTGTTAACATCCCCACTTCAAGTGTGGATATTCGTTAACATCGGGTTTTGACCAAGCTGGGATGCAGTTTTACAAGCAGTACGTGCATCACGCACTGCAGGAACACACAAAGTGAGCTGCCTCAGTCTATTTCTTGATTCGAAAACCACAGTGAAGTTCAATGCTCTTTGCTGCTAGAAGACAGAACTCTTTTATGATGAAACAGGGATCTCACCTGATCTTCTGCCCTCACAGTCAGCGTATCTTGGTTCAAGAGGTGTGTCACACGTTTAACATCAAGCTGAAGAAATTCATCTGTCTTGTAAACTTCAGTGAAATGTTGATGGATAAAGTCGTCTGCAGTGGCTTTCAGCTCTGGACAGTCCAGGCATTCTGCTAACACACTTATACCTGCAGAGGAAAAATTTTAAAAATGTTTCCCAACTAAACTGCAATTACTATAGAGAATGGCTGAGAGAGCTGGGGCTGTTCAGCCTGAAGAGACGGCTCAGGGGTGACCTCACTGCAGCTCTTCAATACTTAAAGGGGGTTTATAAAAAAGATGGAGAGAAACTTTTTGCTCAGTCAGACAATGAGTGGACAAGGAGAATGGTTTTAAACCAAAAGAGGGGAGATTTAGATTAGAGGTTAGGAGGAAATCCTTCACTCAGAGGGTGGTGAGGCACTGCAACAGGCTACCCAGAGAGGTTGTGGATGCCCCATCCCTGGAGGTGTTCAAGAGCAGGATGGACAAGGCCCTGAGCAACCTCTTCTAGTGGGTGCTGTCCCTGCCCATGGCAAGGGTGTTGGAACCAGGTGATCTTCGAGGTCCCTTCCAACCCGAGCCATTCTATGATTCTACTTTCAATTAGACTAGAATAAGAATACCATAATTTCAGTGACAGTTACAAACCCAGTTAATATTTTTTTGATATGCAAAGAGAAAAATCTCCTTTTTAAACAGAAAAAAAAGATGCTGTTATAACTCACCTGCAACTCACGACAAACTAAGATACGCTCGAACTTGTGATCCCTATCCCTGCAGAACTAGCTGGAGAGCCAGGCCTGGAGCACTTGCTGTATTAACTATTTCCTCACTATTTCTGTCCCCATCGTAACAGAGACAACAGCATGTTAACTAGGTCTGAGCCACACTACAACCCAGTCTAACCAGCACAGCTTGAGAGACTGCTTCCAGGTTTCATGACCTCCCCTGACCCGGTCACACAGCAGCAGTCACCAGCCCAGCCCAATTTCCTGTAAGGGCCACAACCAACTGGGACTTTTATGTGTCGGTAGCAAACCCCACTGCGGGCCGACACAAAGAAGTCAAGTTGCTGCTGCATCAAGAGCTGAAACTTGGCATAAAGGTATGAACAGCAACTGCTACTGAGAAGCACTGTTTGCAGCCCTCCCTCTAGTAACCAGGTAAGCACAGGGCTACTCAGCAGGAATCTGCTCATCGTGCTGCAAATCTTCCCTCTCCGCCTTTGGAGGATGGGGGTGGATAGAAGCAACCCACCAGCCAAAAGCAATCCATGGGATGCAACTCTGGGCTTCTCTAAATAGTAGGATGCAAAATACAATAATAAAATCCATGCGTCTCTCTGACGAGCTGCTTTCCAAGTGAGAAATAACAATTTTGAGAGATTGCAGATTCACCATGGTTTCTTTCAAGCATACATTTTTATGAGCTATGGGCTTGCCTGTGAGTCTGCAGAGAACACATTTCAACTCGCAAAGCATATCTTGAGGAAAAATTGATTTAATCTTGATCTCCCTTTTGATATAAATTAGCAAAGTATGCAAGTGTTAGAAGAACATAATTAACTTTCTAGTTAACAAGGACCGCAGAGGACCGAACATGCCCCAAAGCAAGCGTAAGTGGCATTTCCCTTAGAAAGTAACGTCGTCCTCCCAGCAGTTGTTTCGGAGCCATTGCTGTACTGCACTGAAGCACCGGATGAATCCTTTAATTCAGAAACTTTGCAAAACATTTCTGTTGACACTGTACACATCGATAACATACTTGAGACGTCACTAGGAGAATTACAGAACCAATGTCAGTAAGGAGCTTTGTAAATTTTCCTTACTCAGAGACTAAAGTGCTCCAAATCTCAGAGCATCAATACACACCAAGTTCTGCTTGTTATCTTTTTTTTGGAACTCAGGAGTGTACAGTAAGGCTACAGGGCATATTAAATACCAAACGTGTCCAGATGACAATCACAGACTTCACTCCAAAGGAGAAGCAATTAAAAAGAGTAACCTAACCTTATCCTTTTTGTATTTTTTAGAAGATATGCTAATTTTGTATGAACTACGACTGTCAAATTCCACTTCCAAGTACGGTAACAGCAACTGAAAGCTCCACCTTATTAAACAGCCAAGGATCTCAAAGATGCAAGGAGCTACAGGCTGCTGCTAATCTGAGATGAGACCTAGCAAAGCCTGTGCACCCCGGTACCAACCAAAAACTGTCAGGTCACTTCGTTTATGGCAAGGGAAAACAGTTCAGACTGAGCCAGATTATTTTTTACGTACCTGGATTTAGCTAAGCGTTCCTGTCTTTTAGATGATGCTATCTATTTTTTGAGAATAGCAGTTAAAAGCAAAGTAAAAAGTCTGCATTTCTCTTACCAAGACAATTTGAAGCATCAACTTGTTCTTTCAAGAAATCCACGCACATTTTTTTCACAGGTTCAATTTGATATTGGTTTGCTGCATCTAGTAAAGACTGGACATTATTGCTGTTAACGGAAATTCTGCGAAACAGAAGATGCAAAGTTAGCACCAACCCCTGCTTAGTTGGAGCCAAAACACCAACTTACACCAGTTGAAATAATGGCAAAATTATTCCCCTGCTACTTCCCCAAGCATCCTTCTCTGACACGCAGAGAAGACACAGCCTCCCTTCATGGTCTTTCCAGCTCGCTTTGGTTTGCTGTACTTGGCTAAGGAAGGGCAAACAGTCCCAGATTTTAAAGGCTAAGCCTCTAACACAGGCCATCTGGAATACCACGCTAATTACTCTGACTTGTGTGGTTAGCCATTTTTATGAAACAGAAAAGGAACAGAACCTTCTCCTGACAGCCACCTACTCCCAAACAGACACCAGCAAAATTTGTCTGAACTCGTTGTTGAGGCTGCGCACTTGTTGAAGTGCGCGAGCAGAACAACTATCTGCGAGCGCCTGAAGAACAGGTCCAGAGCCCGCAGGCCAGCGTTTTGTGCACCAGCAGAGGCAGCAGGACAGCAGGGGTGCTGACACTGTCTCAGCACGGATGAAGCACGCGAGGCTCCTCTCAGAAAACAGAAAAAGCCTTCTTAAGGAGAGTTAATCCCATCAGCGCAAAGATGAAGGGCCTGCCATGCATCTGCCATCAGAGCTCGCTGCAAAGCACTGTTGACGATCCTAGCTGTTTGAGCGAGCTTTGTGTAAGCACCACAGTGCCTGCAGTGCTATTTAAAACCAAGCATGGGGGCAGCCTGAGACAGAAGGGAAACGCTGTTCACACAGTTGTTATCCACCCAGCCCGGCCGGAGGTGAAGCTGCAACTCCCACAAATGGTTATCTGTGATAGCTGCTGTGGCCACCAAGAGAAACCCCTGCTGATACCAACAGGGGCCTGGGTTTCGGAACAATGGGGAATATCATTTGACTCCAACACTGAAGCCAGAAGCACTCTGAATTGCCTTCTGGAGACAATTACCACTCTCTTTAGTCTGTGGGGTTTCCTACTGATTAAATAAAAAGGAAGAGGGGAGGAGAATAGAAGGTCTAGTCACATCAGACTTTAAATGAGTAAAGGACTATAATAGTAATAAAGCTGATGAATCACGAAAGCATTATTTTAACATTTTACCACTTACGATCGGCAGGCTTTCTAGCAGAAATGTCATTTTAAAATAAGGAAACTACCTTGCAGTATAAGCAAACTCCACAAGCTGTTCAATAATGTCAGGTTCGGCATCTTTTAGCTCCACTTCGAAGGACTTGGATTCAAGCATATTCGCTGCAAATAGATTAAAAGACAAACTACATCAATAAGCCACTCCGGTTATTGTATTTTCCACTGTTTGCAAAATGTAAAGTGACTATACAAAATGGGGACGTGCTAAGACTGCACACGGCTATTGGTGTTCCCAGGATTATTCGTGCAAGTCATGAAAGAAAGGAGGCAGTGTGACAACCAAGAGAAGCGGTGTGCGCGTGCACGCTCGCGTTATGTCGATTATGCTGTATGCTGTATCGAATGGAAAGGGTCAGAAGTGCTGCTGACTGCAGTGCAGACTGCCAAGCCAGCGCTACCGAAGACAGGAAGCACAGACTACACGACTAAAAGCCATTTCCATATTCACGCCGGTAACAGAGCCAGCTCAGAGCTCCCCACAGCCAGCCCCGGCATCGCCAGTTCACCCACAGATGGTTACAGGCCCACCACTGGAAGGCACAAGCGTTTTACTGCTACTTACCGCGCTCTAAAACACGCACTAAAGTCGATTGAACTTTTGCATGCCTTACCTATGGTTTGACAGATAGATAGCACATGGCTGAATTTGTAAAGCTAGCGCAAACAAGAACGCTTACGTTCCTGGAAGCATGTTTTGTAAGTGGCAGTGCCCACTGGTGGGAAGGAACAGGGCAGGCACCCTTTGTGCCACGGGAGTAACGACTCCAAGTTCTCAGGTTAAGGGAGGGAGACCGGCTGTAACAGTGCATGGGCTCCGGCCGGGCTTTCATACGTGGTAACACTTGACTTGATCGGAGGAGAGAAAGTGAAATCGAGGGGAATGGTGAGCAGAGATGAACGGAAGGATACAAACTGAAGAAATCTTCACTCACACTTATCTTTGTTAATCACTTTCATAAAATAAACAGCTTGTCGGCCACGCATCTAACAGCATACGACCACGAAAGCATGAAAACAAACGACTTTGAAGACTTACTAGTGAACATCAAGTTAAAAAAGTGACTTGCTGAAGCGAGCACAACACGGTGAGCTGGGATCTTTCTTTCCTGAACCATAAGAATGACATCACACAGAGTTCTCTAAATCAAAGGAAAAAAAGACAACAGAAAAAGATAAGCATTTCTGAAATACTTTCAAAAATATTTCTCTATCAGCAGCTTAAGGAAATTCACCGGCGTCCTTAATCTGTATAACTCAAAAGAGAATCATTGTAACAAGAATATTTTCTGAAAGGCAACCACGTCAAACTTTTGCTCAGGATGACCTAAGTCAACCTGAAGAAGAAAAAAAGCTCAGTTTTCCCCCATGAACCTGCACCCTAAAGCTGGTCACTGATAAAATATGAACTCTGAAGCTTTTCCTGTGCCATTTACATCAACCTCCTACAACAGTCTCTGCAGCACCTAGCGGGGGCTGCACTGACACCGCAGCCTTTTCATCCATCAGGGGCTCTCTTACCTGCTCAGCTGCCAATTTTCATAATAACCTCAGAGCATCCCAGTACCCAAAGAATTCCACCGTACTGCCCAGAGTGAAAGCAACGAACAAATTCAAAACATTCGGAGTTGGACATGTTAAATAAAGCGTATCCCAAAACCACCACTGATATCGAAGAGTTTGAATGCTCACACCCAATCAGCAGCTAACTTTCAGACAACACAGGCTTTTATTTCTCATTGTTTGCTAATTGCATGTAAACAGCGCATGGCAGTTCACATAGGGGAGAAACTAAGAGGAGAAAGCGACAGAACTTAAAAGCTGGCAGGAGACAAGAATAAGGGGCTGGGGTAAAAGTATGTTATTTGAATAGATTTTGAATGGTATCCTTGCTAAGAACACACTGACTGAAATGAAGGCACACCATGCTGCAGTTAATTATAACGTTCTTGTATTAAGAAAAAATGGTTCTAGCAAGCTAGCTCAGCAGTTTTGGCTACTGTCCTGAGGCTATTTTGGGTAACGCCTACCTACAGCCATCCTAACACTAACCCCAGAAAGCAGCATTTCTACTGTGGGAAGGAAATATTTGATTAGAACAGCGTTAGAATTTTCTCCACACATAGACAGTATTACCTAGGGCTCAACTCAGGCTGATAATCCACATGTAGCCTTGTCAAAAAATATATCTGTTTTTTAGTTTCTTAGAGGACACTTCATGGGACTCAAAGTGCTCATGGGACAAAATATAAATGATATCGTTTAAAATGTTTTAATCCCAAGTATAGATTTGAAGGACTGTATGTTACCCAACTTTCTTTGTGCACCTACAGCTTTAAACCATTTAAGACTGAATGAGTAAAAAAAGACCAAGTGAGCAAAATTTCAAAGGAAATCTTTTAAAGCTGGAATTCGCAGCACAGCTGGTTCAAAACAAGCGTTGCACGTTAGCACTACAGGACACCGTAACATTCTGCGTGCAGGCTGTGCTAAGGCTTGTGACGCTGCTCGACCTACGTGCTGTGTTTGTAAGGTATGTTTAGTGCCCGCATGCTTACTGCCTCGGCTCGGCACTTGAAGCATCTCAGATATCCTAGAGCCTCTCTGGGCGTGGGAAGAAATATCTGTCAGCCAGAACAGATCATCGCTTTCCTTTCTTCCTCTGTGACGTTCCCGGGTGCAACTGCTCTGTTTCAAACACGGTACAGAAATTCCCAGCAAGAACTTTGTTCCAAAAGGACCCACTTGCATCACCCGGTAGCCCCAAGGACGCAACGCATCACCAGCATTTCGTCAACCAAAGGACACACCCAGGCGTCAGCCTGCGCTGCCAAGCTTTGTGAGCTCAGAGACGCCTTGCAAACCCATCCCAGCTTCATTCCCAATAGCCTCCCTCTTGGCACATCACTCAGCTACAAATTTGCAACAGAGGACTTATGCGTGTGCTGTCAAATAGCTCAGTAACATCCACAAAGATATGGGTCACCTCATTTTGGAGATGAGCAACAACTCCTCCAAGTACCGAACATACTTACTCCCAACATCTCACCAGAACTAAGCACAGACGTGTCCATAGTTTGCTCTAAAATCCCATAAATGCAGCACCCTCTAGATCCCGGCTCACACAAAAAGCAGCCTCTTAAGAATTAGCTGTACTTTCCACCAAGACCCTTTTCCTACATCATTAAACCAGCGCAGATAAATTGGTGGTGTTCTGCATGCAGGTTGCTATATCCACCACAGGAAAGTTTTCACCCACAGCACATTGAGGTATAAGCACAGCACAGTCCTCAAGTTATCAAAACACACAGAAGAGCTTCCTGTAGGTCGTACTGAACCGCAGCACAATGAACCAGCTGATCTACTACGTCTTCCTCTGGCTGCTCCTCCCACAAACAACTAGAAGAAGCAAGGATGTCATAACTACGCACAAGTTTCTAGACTGGTGGACAGACACGCAAAGCCACCACCTGAGGTCTGATGTGAAGTTTTTGGGAAACTTGGGCAAAATAAAAGACAGATGTCAAAATCCAGGGTCGCATACCTGCATGGGCACCAAATTTCAAGACACCCAGAAGTACCCACAGGTGTCACAGCAGCACTTCAGCTTCATCCTCTCACGCTGAGGGCTCTATTCCCTCTACCCAAGCACCTGGCATCCCCTTGCCAACAAAGACAGAGGTACGAGACAGACAGTGCCCAGCTGAGTTACGGAGCTCAGCCACACCCTGGAATATGTTTTACCTGATTCAAAGCAGAACCAAATCCTCCAAGAAGTAGGTCACGGGCTCTGAGTGTCAATGTGAGTCTTAGTGCTCCACTACCTGACACCACCACAAACCTTTCATTGAAGCCCACTCAGTTTTTCATACACAGGGGCTTAGGTATGCGAAAAGCTTTATGCACACAAGTGTACCTGACAGCACTGTTAATAAAAGATGCACAGGGCTGGTAATGGAAAAAATCACAGAACTGTAGGGGTTGGAAGGGACCTCGAAAGATCATCGGGTCCAACCCCCCTGCCAAAGCAGGTTCCTCACAGCAGCCTGCCCAGGTAGGCGTCCAGACGGGCCTTGAATATCTCCAGAGGAGATCTTCTCTGCAGAATCTGGTATCACCTGTTAGGCCAGGGTCCAGACAGACGGACACATGACTGAAAGTTGGACTGCGCCTTTCACCAGGCTGACCTCGGAGGTGAGCAGCTGGACCCTGCGGGCTGCAGGGCATCACAGTGCTGCGTGCGGACAGCGGGCTCCACGGCCAGCTCCAGCCCGGCTCCACGCCGCTTTGAAGTGAGGCCAGGGCCCAGGCAGTTCCCCTGAGGAGCAGAGAGTTCCCTTCACCTTTCGGAGCCGCACGGATCCCGCGCCCGCTCTCGCACCACAAGTTTGGGGCTCTCAAGGAGAGAAACACGAGCAGCACTCCTCCCAGCCTGGGCAGCACGGCCGGATCTGGGGGTTTTATGGTTTTTTAACGGGTTTCGGCCACCGCAGCACCGTGTGCGCGTTACCTGCTTGCGCATGCAGTTCATGACGCCCATGAAGCCCGCCAGCAGCTTGGCCTCCTCGCGGGCCGCCAGCTTCTTCTCCGTCTTCTTCTTGCCGCCCTTCTCCGCCCCGGCGGCGGCCATGGCCCCTCACCGCCGGCACCGGGGGCCCGCCGCCCCTCGCGGGCCGCATGCGGCGCCGCGGGGACCCCTCGGAGGCCGCCCCGCAGCCGGGAGCGGACAGACGGACGGGAGGACGGACGGACAGACGGACACGGAGATGCCGGAGCGCAGGAGGCGGCCTGGGGGCGGAGGGAGCGAGGCGGGGCTGCGCATGCGCGGGCGCCATTTGCCGGTGCGCGGCCCCCGGCGGGGGTAAACAAAGAGCGGAGGGGGGCGGGGACGGGGCGGGGGGAGCTCGCAGGGTGTGAGGGGGGACGGGGGAGCTGCGGGGGAGCCTTTGTCACGGGGTGTGGGGAGAGGACGAGGGGTAGTGGGCTTAAACGAAAAGAGGGGAGATTTAGATGAGATGTTAGGGAGAAATTACTTGCTCCGGGGGTGGTGTGGTGAGGCACTGGAGCACGCTGCCCAGAGGAGCTGTGGATGCCCCATCTCTGGAAATAGCGTTATGGAATGGCTCGGGTTGGAAGGCACCTCAAAGAGCACCCAGCTCCAACCCCCATGCCCTAGGCAGGAATGCCACCCCTTGGATAACGTTGCCCAGGGTCTCATTCAGCCTGGTCTTAAACACCTCCAGGGAACCCTCTTGCCCAAGAGCCCAGGTCAAGGCTTGTTTTTACATTTACGCTCAGTTCCTCACCTGAGGGGTTTTGAAGCTGTGTTGTTCTAGGGACTGGGGGTAGTTGTGTGCATCTGTGAGCAGTGAGTGAACGGTTTCAGCCCATGCATGGAGACCACACCAGCTCTCCCTTTGAAGTTCCTCAGGCTCAGCCTTGCTCTGACAAGGTGGCAGCGAGGCTCAGGCATGTGTGGACTGAGGAGGGAGTTGTATTTATCATCAAATCACAGAATCATTAAGGTTGGAAAAGACCTCCAAGATGATCTGGTCAAACCAACCCCCTACCACCAATGTCACCCACTAAACCACGTCCCTAAGCACCACATCCAGCCTTTCCTTGAACACCCCCAGGGATGGTGACCCTACCACCTCCCTGGGCAACCCATCCCAATGTCTCACTACTTTTTCTCAGAAGAAATGTCTCCTAATTTCTAACCTAAACCTCCTGTATTTCATTGAAATAATTGCACTGACACACTTGGCTTTACAAATTTTACTATATAAGAGAAATTTACAGACAAAGGGCGTGCGTGGAAGCAGTGAGGTCCGGCTGCTCCAGCAGTGGCGGTGAGCTGGGAGCAGAGTGTGAATTAAGGCACATGGGAGCAGCTGCATCACCATAAATAGCCTGGATGCTGTATTAGAGAGAAAATTTTACATTTAGTTTAAATTTAAATGGTCTTAATAGTAAGTATCCTAGCTGAGGTGAGATTCTATATTATTTTTCGATGAAAACCAGCTGGCGTTTACGTGTGGGTGTACGTGTGTGTATATATGCATTGCTGGTAAATACACAAAGCCACAAAGGAAGAACATGTCAAGATGAGAAAAAAAATGCATTTAGGTCCTAGATTAAAGGTCTATGACAACACAATCTTGAAGTGATGGCGGAAAATCGTGTAATCTCAGGGACAAAATCTCTTGCTCTGAATTTTGAGGCTGGAATTGGAAAAAGTAGAAGTCAGCTCCTCATGAAATCTGAGAAATTAAATTCAAATCATTTAAATGAAATGGGCAGTTTGTAACGCAAATTGGGAATTTAATACAAATGAAAGCATCGTAATGCATTGTGTCTCATCTAAACACATTGTTATTCTCAAAGCGCTCTACAAACATTAACGGTTTAATGATGTCTTATCTTCTGATTCACAAACAGGTAAAAATTAAAAATTGAAAGGGATTATACTCTAAAGTGCATTGTATTTATGAGTTTGACAGGGAAATAACTGTTCTGGCACAAAGTATCATATCTATTGTGGTTTTGAAAGTATATCAAATTGTATTTTGAGGGATGAACTAATGCTGCTAACAGGGTTAGTGCAGCACAGCTGAATACTCTGAAACATTTTTGTGAGCATTGTTTGCTTAATCCAGTAATTTCTAATCCTCAGCATGGTAGAAATGTTTCCATTGAGAAGCTGAAGTAATATCTGTACTATGCTGAAATTTAGAAGATTAGGAGCGCCTGGTTCTGCAGTATGGACTCAGAAGGAAACTGGGTACTGGTTGTGTTCAACTCAAAGTGAATATGTTGGGGAAGATGGGGAAAATTGGGAGAGTTGAGGATCTTAGGAGGAAAGTGACGGGGGAAGAAGGGGGTTGTGCTGGATATGGAGAATGTCTCATGCCAACTTGCAGTGCAGATTTCACCATGAAGTGGTGGATCCCAAGGGAGCTCTCATCCCACTGAGATCAGGATGCTGGGAGATAAGTCCCTTCTTCCTGTGCCAAGCCACCTCCCTTCAAATGCTTGGCAATCCTCTCCAAAAGCTTTGATGTTACAGTGATGCTTAGCGGCATTATGGTGCTATTTTTGACAGCACTGTAGTGAAAGATTCCAATGCCTTTTGTGGCAGGTCAAGTGTCTTCTGCTTATGTGACGTGAATGATGGATGGACCTGAGGGGTGCTGCTGTGCCGAGTCCTGATGAAGCAATGGAGTCAAATAGAAATCCGTGGCTCTAGGGAATGGCAACAGGCTCTGTTAAGTGTATACGGGCTGAAGCAGAGCTGGCACTTTCAGCAAGAGAGAAAGATTGCCCAGATGAGACTCTAATTATATATTTAACAGACATTGCTTTTAAAGCCTGTTCTCCTCTTGAGTTTGTGATCAAATCATAATCTGTCGGTTAGAGAAATACGAGCCAACACATCACATTGGAGAACAAAAAGATCAATGACAAGCACTCGAATCAGATGCTACTGGATGAATGGGAATGTGACATCAAAGATGGAAACAGACAGTTGGGGATGGTATTAAGCTAGGGATTATCATCAGGTTTGCCTCTTTGCAACATACCACATGTGGGTCTCAGGTATATCATCTAGCAAAATGGCAAAAAGCTTTCTAAATTGTAATGTTTCTGATTCTTTTTATATTAACACATTCCAGATATTTCAAAAACAAAACAAAACAAACCTCCGGGTTGTTCTTCGTTTATCCCAGACCAGTTCTTTTTTGCAGTACAGCTGCATGTGAAAACCTTAAATATGTTATGGCAGCAGGGGGACCAGGACAAGTCGCAGCACTGCCACTCACACGGGGCATACACTTCAAGGATGAGAGGGGTTTATCACCACATTAGCTGGGACACCTTACTGCATGCATTAAGGAGATCAAATAACGTTTGCTTCCTTGCTTTCTCAGGAGCAGTGGGACAGCTTACACTGCTGAAATCCGCATTCTGGTTTTGACTGGTACATGTTTAACTCTCACTGGTCTTCTCTGGAGCATGCTCTCACTGGGTGCCAGCAGCCTCTTCTGCACAAAGACATCTTGTGCCACCTTTTGTGAGCCCTTCTGAGCTGTGCCAGAGCACGGGGGGAATTCTGTCTGAAGGATTTTCTCAGGTCTGAACTATTTCCAGGATACTCCTTCCTAATCAGTTTATTAGAGGTCCTTCTGCTTTCTTGGCTTGGAGAGTTGTTTTACTGTCATGAATTAAGGCTTTCTCAGTGCTGGTTTCAATTTCTCCTTTCCCTCCCCCCATCACGGTTTAGACTCATGCCTTCAGTGCAATGGAGGGCAGACTTAACACTTCTGTGAACTGTGGCTTACAACAGCCCCTGCTATTGCAAATTTTCTCTTCTGGTAGGTGCCTGATGCATCAGAGCTGTAAAGGCAGAGGGAAGAGAGGCTAAAATGTGTTTGTTCTTTATTTGCTTGTACGCAATGTAAGAAAGTGAGTTTCTTTGCCTTTTTGCATTAAAGATTAAGGTCCCCCTTGGTTATCTTGAGGACCCCAGACCACAAAATAATTCACAAGCAAAGCCTCAGCTGACAAAGTGACACTTTGCAGATCACGTAACTGCTGAAGTTTGGCTGCGTGTTACCCCAAGCAGGAAATGAAAGTGGCGCTCCCATGTCAGCGAGCAGGCAGCGTGGGGCAGCCCTGGGAGACGGGGGGAGCCGAGGTGACCCCAGCATGGCTGGTCACTGTCCTCTGGGATGGGGTCCGCTCTCTCTGTTGGCTACAATTCAGGCCTTTGTGCCTCCAGTTTTAGGGTCCCAACTGTAGAGAGCAGTTTGAGTACCCAAAACTCGATGCAAGCAGGTAGCCTTGATGCAGCAGATGCCCCCTGCCCTCTCTGGGTGATTTTCATGCTATTTAATTGCACCGTCGTTGTAACACAACTCATCTGGATCTCAGTGGTGAGGTTTGGGACAGGCTGGGGTAGTGACCAAGGGTGGTGTGGTCCTGGCAGCCCAGGTTGGTATGTGCCTTGTGGCAGGCGGCGGTCCTTCTTCACTGTCAGCACTTCCATCTTGGCTCATTGGGGACTGATTTATCGTCAGGGCCAGCCAAAGGAGGCCTTTGTGACAAATGCTTGTAAATACTCTGAAAATAATCTGCTTTTGGGAACAGATAAAATAAACAATGCGAGAAGGAAAGCAGAGGACTCCAGATCCCTGTCTGGCTGACCCCTGCCAACGGGTGAGATGAGGTTAATTCTGCCACAGGATGCGTTGCACAAAGCCCTTTAGTCATTAACATCTGCCCAACACTGAATGCATCTCTTCTTTTTTGTTAATGTTCGGCACTAATTCCAGACCTTTAGTTTAGCTTTTCCACTCTGGAGAACGGTAAATATTTAGGCTGCCTACAATAGTTTTATTCCAATTCACTTCTCTGCCCTTTCCTCAAGGAAAAAATAATATTTGTATGTGTCTCCAAGCCAGATAAGTAACTGTACTAGTGTGGGTTGTAATAACATGTCAGCAGGGCAGCAGAACATGGAAAGCGTGTGTCAGCACACCAGCGTTCGGGTTGGTTTTGCTGTCCTGGTGCTCTGCGAGGCTGTCCCGTGGGAGCTGGGCAGGGGCTGGGGCAGCAGTTCCTGCACGTCCTGCTGTGCTGCTGGATCCTGCCTGTCCTGCTGTGCTGCTGGATCCTGCACGTCCTGCTGTGCTCCTGGATCCTGCCTGTCCTGCTGTGCTCCTGGATCCTGCACGTCCTGCTGTGCTGCTGGATCCTGCATGTCCTGCTGTGCTCCTGGATCCTGCCTGTCCTGCTGTGCTCCTGGATCCTGCACGTCCTGCTGCTCTGCTGGATCCTGCATGTCCTGCTGTGCTCCTGGATCCTGCACGTCCTGCTGCTCTGCTGGATCCTGCATGTCCTGCTGTGCTGCTGGTCCTGCAGACGCCCTGGACTTCCTTGCCCATGAGTCAGATGAGCAAGCAGCCCTAGTGAGGGACCTTTTGCAGCAAGGTCATAGTAACTGTAGGATAAAAGAAAATAAGTTCACAGGGGAATGAGGTGTGAAAAAAGACGTAGCTTTTTGACCTAAACCTGCATTCTGTTTAGGGGGTATTAAATCCCACAACCTTGAAGTGACAACATGCTATAGTGTGGCACCTGTCTCCCTCCAGCACTTTCTGCCCTTTGGCATGTTCTCGCAACCAGAGCCCCCAAATGCTGTCTGCTCCACCTCTGACCTAGTCTTCTCCTGGGAGAAACCCAGAAGGAAAAGGATTAGCTGCACCTCAATATCTCCTGTTGAGGATGGCTCTCAGTGTTAACAGATCCACTCCACATGTCGGCAGTGTGTGTTTCAGCGTCTGAACTGGTTAAAGCTCACAGTACATTAGCCTCAGAGCTGGAAACAAGATCAGGGAGTAGTAGAGCTGTTTGTGCACAAGTCCAACTCAATGAGTAACGCTGCCTTCTTGTGTTACGGAGCGTGTCAGTCTCTCCATAACTAAGGTTTCAGCAGCTCAGAGATGTGTTTTCAGCCAAATAATAAATATTATCTGCCCTTCCAGTAAAAAATCTGTATTCAATCTCCTTGAATGTGAATATTTTCAATATTAAGTTGAAAGATTTACTTTTTTTTTTTTTTTTTTTTTTTTTTTTTTTTTTTAAATTAGAATTTTACAGGACATGCAGGGACAATGAAGCCAGGGAGAGATTCCATCTGAATTACCATCGTCTCTGTGAGCTTTACCCTCAGCTGAGCTGAGGTACAGAAAAGGAGCACAGCTGTAACAGTTGAGCATAGCTGCCATCCACAGCTACCAAGGAAGGCTCCTGAATATTAGATCTCATCAACAGAAGAAGTTCAAATTCATAGCTTTTTACTGATTTCCCCAAACGAACAAGGGATATTCCTGAATCTCTTCTACCTGAATAAGCCAATAAATTGCTTCTTCTTCAAACACACACACACACACACAAAAGACAGGCTTGCCAGCACATGGGAAAAACCCTTACGGAGGCACAGTTTTAATATGGCTTTTGTTTTGTTTTGGTTTGTTTTTTTTTTGTAGCAGCAACTAGGAAATAGCAGAACTGCCTTCATGGTGATGCTGAATTCTCTCATCATCTAGAGGAACTCGCAGCCTCTACACCCCACCGGTCCACATGATCGCAGTTCTATATATACATTTTTAAATAAATCACATTTTTCCATTCCAAATGCTGCCTGTAATGGGATGCCTTCAAGAAAACAATGCATGAGTCATCCTCAAGAGACGTGCGGTTGAGGCACCTCCTTTGGAACAAGGTCATGTACATTCATCTGAAATATCCAGTTGTAAACATTATGATGTTACTTATATAATTGCCTGATGGCCTTAGAAGCAATCTGTTTTTTATTGTTGTTGTTGTTGTTTGATTTTTTATGACAGTAAGAATTACTGTTGGCTTGTTGATGTTAAAAGTTAGAATAACAGCACACGAAGATTAAAATGCCAGCTCAGTTATAGCTTGTTCTGGGTTATGTTAAGAAAAGAAGCATGAGCCAGTGATCATTTAAAACTCGTAAAACTTTTATTCCTTGTTAAACACTTCTTGCTTGAATGTCTGGATATAAAACATACTTTCTGAGGGTTGATTCTAGTGGGAACTTCAAGGTGGATGGAGAGCTCACTAGGGATTTTGGTGAGCAAGACAGTAGCACTCACAAACTTCTGTGGATTGCCTTGTTCTATGTCCCTTTCTGTATTATGAAAATATTATTATAGAATAAATTTTCACAAATTTCCATTCACCCATGGACTTCATGCTGGCTGTGTTTCTCAACCCCTTGGCACTGGTTTTCTAGTTTTCCCACTCTGAGAGGTAATGCAAGGAGAGAAATGTTTGAGAAGGGGTAAGTATATGTCGGAGCTTGCTTGTTGCAGGTGTGATGGAGGCTCTCACAAATTATAATTGAGTGGTATGGTTTATTTTGGGAGGAGCAACATCATTTTGCATGGCCTGATGCATGAAATTCAGGGATTATGGAAACTATATGCTCAGCCAGCAGGCCCTTTGTGTGGCTGCAATGCTCTCCTGTTGCTGCTGTCCCATCCTACCTAGGAGAATAGGTCCTATTGCTCTCTTAGTCGCTGGGATAGCATGCATGTGCCATGCATAAACACTAAGCCAAACTTCACCCACTCCCAAGAGAATTCGCATGAGCTCTGGTGAGTAATAAAGGCTTAGGAAATCTGGTTAGTTAGCAAGTGAAGAGACTGTACGAAAAATGAGTCATTCCAGCATCTAGCTGAATAAAATAAAAGGCTTTGCCCCTCTAGCTCCTCTCTCCTCAGTCATGCACTGGGCTGGTGCTTTGGAGGTGTTTTATGGCACAGAGGGGGGAGACCTTCAGGGCCTGGGAGCGGTCTGGGCTCTGAAGGACTGCTGAAGGAGCAGTGAGACCGGGTGCTAATGAGGCTGCTCGCAGTAATGAGCTTTGAGGAACCATCTTGGAATGACGCTGACTTATTTGTCATGTTCATTTGACTAAATATTTGTTCTGTGGGTAGGAAGAAGCTGGTTTTGAAAGAAACAATGATTAATTATTATTAAAGGAAGCTGCTCTGCAGTTGACTGTAACCGATCCTTTTAGGTTCCAGCACAACTAGCCATATATAAAGAGTCTCTGCAGTCAGGACAAACACAGCTTAAAAGTATAAAGCAACAATTTATTGGCTAACACATGCAAGATAGCTGGGATTTAACAAGCTACCAGAGTTTGCATGCTCATGTCCCCCCAGAAGGCACTGAGGAGTCTTTGCAGCACCAGTCAGGATGGGTGGGCTGGCCTCTGCTGCTTTCTGGAGCAGATCATCAAGGTTGTGGGGTTGCTGTCCTTCACCCAGTCTTTCACTGAGTTTTCACTTGCCTCTGTAATTTTACCTTCCCTTATTTTGCCTGGACCTTCTCACGGCATTTGGCCGCAGCCTTGCAATCCTTTCAGAAGCGTGAGCCAAGGTTATGCAGCTGGGCTGCATCAGAGCTAGAGCTTGGATCCCTGGCACACAGACAGCAAAACCCATGGCAGGGGAGGTGACAGAGAGAGAGGGGCGTGAGACAGGGGGCTGGGAGAAGCACTGGGTCTGTCTGGATGCCGGCCCAGGCAGTGTTAAGTGAGTGCCTGTTGCTGGGATGCTGGGAACAGAGCTGCTGCCTTCAGCAGCATGTTGTTGCTGCTTTAGAAAATAATCCAGAATCCAAACAAATTAATAAAAGCCTTTATGAATATGTAAAGGTCAGACAGTGCCTGTTATGCTATGGTGTCTCTCTGTCAGCCATGGCAATGTGTCGGTGTCTCCCCAGTAACACAGACACCACTGCATGGATATAACAGGGCAGTCACTAGTTTCCACCAGGCAGTGAAGGGGCTGTGACACAGCCCCCAACCCACTTTTATCAAAATAAACAACGCTTCTCGCTGCCCCCCTCCTGCCTGCAAGCCACAGGATCATAGCTCCAAGGCCAGACTCATGCTGTTGTGAACAGCTGCAGGTCACTGGCGTCAGCAGAGATGTAACCACTTAGTAAAACTGCAAGTCCAGCTCGGGGTGGTATTCTGGATGAATTTCAGTGGAACAATTCACTTAACCTATCTAAAATCTTCTCGAGGCTTTCTTTAGAAGGATGGGTTTTTCCCTGCCCTCTGCAGCCCTGACAGCGTGTGCTGTCAAGCAGCTGTGTTACTGCAGGGCCATGCAAGTGATGTGCAGCGGGTGAGAGCCTGGCTGCACTGTCTCCATCGTGGAAATGAGACTGTACAGGGTGAAGTAAGGCTTTGTGTCTCGAGGGACTGAGAAACACGATGTCCCACAATGCAGGAGCTCTGAAATGTACTGGGGAGGTGCAGGCCCTACGTGGCCAGCAAGGAGCATGGTATGATGTTCAAAGGGCTGCTCCAAGCAGTCTTAGTCTTGCAAGATGCATCCCTTCTGGCTTGGTCTTGCCGAGTGTCAAGTGTCTAAAAACATTAATCCCATTGACATAGATCCTGAGCTACAGAGATCTAAGCAAAGCAGAGAGCCAGCCCTGCAGAAGGTCAGGCTCAAGAACAGTGACCAATGATTGCAAAGACTTATTTCTTTCTGTTCTCGTGAGAAGAAAGGAAACTGTACATGGAAATGGAGAAGGGCTGGAAGGGGGGGGCAAACTTATCTCCAGCAGCTTCTGTACCAGCCTCCAGAACAATGCTGCTGTGCCCAAAGTACAGTGGGGCAGGCTGGGTGAGCTTTGGTGCAAGCAATTACCTCTGATGGATTGTATCTACTCGAGATGAGGATGTCCTGGTCCCATTCACCAATCAGGGCAGCTGCATGGGATTGCTATCCAGTTCTCCCTTAACCTGTGTCTGCCCCAGGAGGTTGTGTTGTCTGTGCTGATCTGGTGGGTAAGTAAATAGGATGTTTTGGTGTGTGTGTGTGTGGAAAAAAAAAAAAAAAAAAAAAAAAAAAAAAAAAGTGCTGCGTCTTTTAGTTCAGTCAAAACAAATTTTTGTACTGATATTTGTAAGAGAAATTCTGATACCGTAAGAATATTCAGTCCTAATCTTCATTAAAGTTACACAATGAGGTATTTGCAGATTACTAAGGTGGAGTTTTGAGGCTGACACGAGCATAGTAAAGAAGAGCAATCAGTGTTCTTGGTGGTCTTTGTGCAGCCACAGTCAGATGTAGGCTGATCTTTGATCTGACCGGTGTGAATGACCGTGGTTTGGGACGTTTACAGCGGGTAACTGACAAAAATGAGAAGTAATAAAACTCAGCACTGGGGTGCAACAAGCCAATGAAGGGTACTTGTCTGGGTCAGGGAGAGCAAACAGGTTCAGTACAGGCTGAGTTTTGGTTGTCCCATCTTCTCCAGTTTTGCCTGAGGCTGTGGGAAGAGCAGACAAAGAGCAGGCCATGCAGTCGGTCCCCGCACAAGACCAGCCAGGCTCACAGCAAAAAGATAACAGGCGAAGCCAGCGGACTCAGGGACACTACATGCAGTCTCCAAGGAGAAACAAACTTCAGTCTGAGACCTTGAGGATGAAGAGGAGTCGAAACACTTGTAAATGCTTTGACAAAACACAGGAGGGGAAGATCACCTCTCAGCAGCTCCCTGTGGAGACAAACTGGCAGAGGCAAGGGGAGAGAGGTTGTAAAGGAAATTCAAACAAATCCAGTCCTGCTGGATAGGAGGATGGCAAGCCTGACAATTGTACGTGTGGACAGTTTCACTGTTTTAGAGATATGCTTTATCTAATGGCTTTCATATGCAAGTATAAGATAATAGAGCTTAAGTTGGCTGCTCATTACCACTGTCACTGATTCTGGAGAAAACAGAAATAGTTATGTGTGGAGGACAAGGGGACTCATAACTCATAGTCTGGAAAGTGCAGACAGGGCCCTGGCTGAAGGCAGAAGCATCATATTTCAGCAAAGAAAATGTGATAGCCAGAGGCTTGGGTTGTGGGAAGAAACCTGCTCAGACTGAGGTGAGAGGCATTCTTCAAGTACAGCAGTGCTAAGAAGCTGCTTCCCCACATTTCAAAAACACTTCTTGAGTATTTTCTTTCCTTTTGTGTTTTCTTCCTATGCCGTATCTGTGATTTACCTTTTTCTGTCTCCTCTGTTATGATGCCCCAACCCTGCTGAGGACAGTGTTTCATGGAGGGAGGTGTTAAATAGTTGCGTGCACTGGTAGCTCCTGTAACTACTGCTCCAGCTAGCTGGGAGACGTCCTGCAAAGAAATGGCAGAAGTGTTCCCTAAAATTGTGATTTAACTTAATTGTTGGTTAAGTGGAGTTTTTTGAAGTCTTTTGTAAAATCCTTTTGAAGCATCTTTTATTTTAATTTTATTTTTTTTTCCTTTCTAACAGAGGTACATCACTACTGCAGGAGCGGTGCTCTCCTTTCAGCTGTGTGACCCCCACCTCTCAGCTCACTCCCGAGCAGCCAAGTGCTGACAGCATGTTTCTGGCCTGCCAACCCTAATACCTTGGGCAGCAGACGTCTTCTTTCAGCAGCAGCCATCTGCTGCCAAATTGCTTTGCCAGTGCTCTTCTGATTTCTAGGCAGCCTGAAATCCAGGACAAGCGTGCTCAGGAAGCTGGGCAGAGGGCATTTCAGGCTTCCTACCTGTTCCAACATGGAGCAGCTGCTCAGCACACGAGTCCCTGAGTGTACCTTTGCCTGTTGCCAAGCTCGAGCCCCAGGGCCCGGCCTCCAAACCCCCAGCAATACCCAAGCTCGGAGGCCCCGGCGGACTTGTTTCCTATCCTCTTGCTTTCCACCATGTTCCTCTCATCAAGGATGCCAACTACAACGATTCCTTCGTGTTCTCCTGTCCTCACCTCTCTCTATTATCCTAGTGAATTTCCTTCTTATGGAAAAATTTCCTGACTTGTATATTGTGAATTTTCTGAAGAATACATACATTTCAGACCACCCACTTATGTCCAGGCCCCTGTTATTGTTTCAATTCCTACACTAGGTGGAAAAGGAGACTCCAGGAGACAAAACACCTTATTTTGTTAAAGACTCATTTTTTTTTTTTTTTATTATTATTATTTATTTTTTTTTTCAGTAAGTCTGGGTTTTTGCAATGCTAGGCTGCAAGTGTATTTGACCAGGACTGTTTTTATTTGTCTTCATGGCAAAATCTGGCCAGGGGAAGGGAAGGGAAAGGAGGGGAAGGGAAGGGAAGGGAAGGGAAGGGAAGGGAAGGGAAGGGAAGGGAAGGGAAGGGAAAAGGGCAGCAGATGGACTTGATGCCTGTCTGGCCCTGTGCAGGCAGTGGGACCTTCTTCAAGTGAAAATGCAGCAAGAATATATACTGTTTTTTTTCATGTAAACATTCAGTATTTTTATTACGAATAAAATTGAACAACTGAAATGTAAAAGCATTGTATACATTTTCTTTTCAATTTGTACTGGTTTGCATAACCAATTTCTAATATCTCATTTATTTTAACAAACCTGTATTCTGGACTTAGGTATCTTTGGAGTGCCACAGTGACGTATTCTTCTAAAGTTAGTGATCGTTATATCTTTCAAGAAATATTTAACAAGTTCATTTCCTTTTCATCTAATCGTTTAACAATATCTGGCTGGGTCATTTTTATTTACACGTTGTAGATGAGGTTTGAATCATTTCCTCCCATTCTTTTTTTATCGCGCGTCTCTTGAGGGAGTGTAAAATAGAGCAATAACACTGACATGTTGCTTTCTGCCCATTTCACTCCTCCACCAGTCTTCAGGACGAGGATTTGCACCGGCCCTGCTGGCGCTGGAAGTGTTAACACCTGGACAGAGAAATCCGTGTTCAACCCCATCCCCTCCAGTAGATGTCATTGTGACAATGGGAAATACCGCTGGGGATGCTTGTGATGAGAGGTCCTGTGCCAAGGGAGGGAAAAAGCTTTGCTGTAGTAGGCTTCCTTTCTGTCAAAATGTGATAGCTCTCTCTGTGTTAGCATTTACAGAGTGCATTTCGTTTCTATGACGCTTTGAAAAGCATGGTGACTATTAAAATATAGTCACCATTCGGGTCACTGGGCTGTGGTTCGTGGCAGCGGGGTTTATACACTCCGAGGGTGGCCACAAATACAGATGTATACGTGCACACGTGCATGTGCACTTCTGTTTGTCAGCTGCTTGCTTTTTCCCAGCTATAGAGCTTCATTCGTTCGGCGTCCCTTGCTCAATGCCATCTCAGGCTTTCTGTTATACTTTATTTATTTATTTTCCCCCAGTTCCTCCTTAGAAGTGATTTCTCCAAAGGAAAAGCAAAACCCTCCCACTTTGTTTCTATCAACAACGAACCTCCCCACACCTGCCAGCACCCGATCTTCTGGCACCCGGTCACTTTTAAGACTCAGGGCTGTCTGAGTGAGCGATGTGTCTTACAATGGTTATTTAGTGGTGAACAAAGCCACGACCTGACAACATAACTGGCTATAATTTTAATCTGTCAAACAGAGAGCAAATCCCCAGAAAAGGCAAGAGACAAGTCAGTCACTGGCAGTGACACGCACAAGGGCTGCAAGGCTGGAACACACACAACTACGGCAGAGTTAGAGAAATGGGTTGAAAGTATGTTTAGCTATTGTCAAATGCTGGTCTGATTTTATCAGGAAATAGCATCTAAGATCATGAAGTTCTTGCACAAAACAGAAACCTTTTTTCCCCTTGGAAGTTCCAGTGGTTTGATCGGATATGTGATATGTACCTAATGCGTGTGGTCCCTTTTTAATTTCAGCCAGTGCCACAGCTATGTTCTTCACGACAGAATGATGCTACGGTGAGGTGCCGTCAGATAACAGAGCACAAGCTGAGCCACGTGAAGCAAGGAGGCTGCTGGGCTGAGAGGCGACTTTCTAAAAATCAACAGGGTGCATCTGTATCAAATAACAAGTCCATAATTTGAATGTTCTCTTTTCTTCAGATAATAGCCCTATGAATAATAAGTTTTTCTTCTTTAAAATGTCAGGCTTTGAGAAAGTAGACAGCAAGAAAGCAGGGCACTAATGGTCTGATTAACTTAAGAGTCTGCTTCTCCTACTTAGCACAGTGTCTAAGACTGAAGCCCGTCTCTGCAATCAACATTGTAAGTTCCAGGGAAAGCAGCCAAATGACCAAAAGACCAAATTTGTGACCTCCCACATTAGGAGGAAAGTGAGCCATATTGGCAAGATTTTTTTATTGTTCACATTAAAAAAAAAAAAAAAAAAAAGTTGGCTGGAATTTTGTCCTTGACCAAGTAGAAAGGCTCTCTGCTGGCAGAAAAACAAAATATTTAGTTAAAACAAAGCAGTTGATGCTCTTGACAGAGCAAGAGCAGGCACCTAGTCTGACTGTTTTGAGTAAGTGAAACCATCTCAAATGAAATATCAAAAAAGCTCCATAAGCATCTATTAAAATGCATGGAGATGCCAATTACAAAAGCAGAAGATGAAGTTGGTTATAATCTGTCAGAAAAAATGACAACATACAACTACTACCTCATGTCTGTTTTGGATTTTGCTTCAAGTAGGTAACTTTTTGGTACACATATATTCCTATTGAAGAATACTTACATTCCCATTAACAGTGTTCTCATTCTTATTCTAAAAGCATTCTATAAAACTGTAATTAAGTATTTCAAGTTTCACTTAAGTCTTAAAATATTCAATCTGCAACCCATTACTTTGAGAGAAGAGAATAAGTGCAGCTGATAAAAGCTCAAAGGATCAGAAGATAACTCACAAAGAGCTATCACTCAGTTCTCTGTATCCGCCTTAAATCATGGTCAATACACCTGAACTGTTCTTAAAAACTGACCTGATGACATTTTCTTCCCATGACCTGCTTCAGCTGCAGTGCTATCTGTGCAGTTGGAGCAGGGCTTCCTAACACCCACCTTCTGCCTCCCTTGCTGCAGTTTAGCCCTGTGATATGTTACTCTATCTGCTTTAAAATAAACGTTATGCTCCCTCAGGGCTATGAACCTTAGTAATACAGCTGAAGCCTTAGTGTTTCCAGGGGAATAGCTTGAAATGCGGAGTCTTTTGACCAGTGCTGGTTCTTGTGTCTTGGAAGAGGTACAGCTGGGAGTTGGATGGCACAGTGGTGGTCAGGCTGGGTCAGATCAAACTGATGTTGCTGTATGGACCTACTGGTGCTGCTTTTTAGGGCTGCTTCCACCGTTTCTGTGTGGAGCCAACTGCTGTATACATACTGAGGTCTTACTAACACAGGACATCAAGCCTCTTCTCTGGTCTGTCGGAAGACAGACAGGCTTTGTAGGCTTGGATCTAGCCCCTGGTTGGGAGGTTAATGGGGTTATATCAGAAGGGAGAGCTTCCATTAGCAAAGCATGTGCTTGGGCTTCCAGCCCTTGTGATTCAAAGGCAGAGCTCACCAGCATGACCCGAGGGTCAGCGATAATGCAACGCCAGCCGCTAGCGCTGAGCCCAACCCCACCCTCTTCATCAGCAACCACGGGCCGGCATTGCACGAGGATATTGCATAAAACACCTGCTGCTTGGCAGCCTTTCTTTTGGTACCTTGCTTAGCAGGGAGGGCTGTGGTGCTGTGGGATGTGCAGGAGGCTTCATGCTGCGGTGGATGTCTGCCACGTTCTTCCAGCTCCCCAGCACAGCCTCCCCTGCTCACGATTCTGTCCTGATGCTGTGTAGTTGCTTGTTTGTCTTGTGAGAGCAACCTCCACGCATTTCTTCTCTTCCCCTCCCGTACCTCGAGCGCTGGTTTCTAGGACTCCAGGCTGTGTGGGCTCTGAGGCAAGGTTTATGTCTGTCCCCTCCAGCAATTAATCCTGGTAACTGCTGTGCTACAAACCTACGTGCGTGCTTTTAACCTCTGCGTGATGCTGGTGTTCCAGCACAATTGCACAATCCCGGTGCAATGCGTTCTCAGGGAAGTGTGAGGAAGAAGAATCAACGGGCTTCCTGGCTGTCATGCTGTAAGAACAGTTTATTCATTATTTATGTTTATCAAGACTTAGCTCCCATACTTTTGTTAGACTTCGCCTTACATTAGTGGTACAGCAAGAAAAAAACTTTTTTTTTTTTTTTTTTCCTCTTACTGGATCCATGCAGTAGCCTCTCCTTAAAATTTAAGTGAAGTCAGGAGCTATTACATTTTATTTTCTACTGTTGTAAATATTGTTCCTTGGTTTTGAGATATTACAAAAAAATAAAAAAGAAGACTGAGATCTTCCGTGTTTGAGTCAAGCAGACATTAGTGATTTTTCACCTTCCTAAAAGATCTTGCAAAGAGATTTCAACCAAAGCAGTTTTCTGTCAAAATGTGGTTTTGATGAAACCTAAATTTTTCTAGGAACGTAGCAGTTTCATTTGTCTTTTCAAGAAAAAGTTATCCAAATATTTTATTTGTGGTTGAAACAAGAATATTAAGAGGAAAACCATAAGTGCAAACTGAACATCTGATGCTGTCAAAATATTTTATTTCTGCCAGTTGTTTCCCAAAATAAAAACTGCAGAATTTGTTTTGCAGAAAGTGTTGACTTTTCATTTTCATTTGGAAGGAAATTTCAGAATATCCGTTTTTTGTTCTTAGGCAAGCATTATTTTCCTTGAAACTGCTTTCAAGGAGGATGTCAGAGCAGGAGCCTCCGGGGACCCTTGCATTTGGTTCGAAGCCCTTAGAACTCTGCTGATTAGAAGAACGAGTTGGTGCTTGCTCATGGTCCAAATCAGAGGCACTATCAAAAGCTCTGTGAAGGGCAGAGCGAGTTCTGGGCATTGTTGGCAATGTTAGCTGAATTTCCAATCCAGACAGGACTGCTCTTAATTCTGCAGCGAGCATTATTCCATCCTGCCTGACACAGAAGGATTGCTCCATGGAGGTGCTACCAGCCTGCAGCCGCAGTCACGGCTCGCCTGGCCTAGGGCTGGGACTGGGACAGAGGAGTGACACAAAGTCTGCCTCCCTAAACAGCGCCTTTCTGGGTGTCTTGCGGGCTGTGGATTTGGTATCAGATCAGATGACTGGAAATAACTGCTATTTTTTCCCAAGGTCCAGATGCACCGTTTTTTTAAAAATGGACTGTGTGTTGAATTGAGCTTTAAGAATGCGGTCATATGACAGAGATTACAGTTGTTAAGTATTTATTTATCAAGGATTTCTATTTTTGAAGAGGCTAACAACCCCGTTATAGTTTGCAATCTAAATATAAGAACTCACAATGAAAAGCACAGATTAAAAATAGTCAAATGGGCAGAAGCTGTACCTCCAAATTATTTTCCTGAGCAATAACAATATTTTGTGAAAACTAAAGGAAACTGCTTCCTGGAAAAATTGTTTCTGAACCAACACTGAGCAGCCTTGGCTGCTGGGGAAGTGCAACACAAGTCCTGATTCATTGTGGCCCTCCTCTTTGAGGGCAACTTGGAATGGTTTTCTAATGGGAAAAAAACCTGCCACAAAGGCAAGATTAAAAGGGAATACATGACGTGCACCTCTATGCACCGAAATATCAGTACTTAGTGAAAGGGTGCACTTAAAACAGTTTGGGGCATTTAGGGTATTTAAGACCTTAATCCTAGGGTACTAGCATGCTAATTCCTGGTCCTAGGAATGCATAAAGCACTAAAATAATTTAAGTAAAACCAGAAAGTAATACCAGGTAAACTATTCTCTTTCAATAACGTGACCTGAAGTTGCAGAACTGTCAATGTATCTCATACGCTACATGTGAACAATTTGCGTGCCTTTCATTTGTGCATGATTCATTACTTGTACTAATTGTTAGAGTCATAATGCATCAATAACAGTAACATTAATAACTAATGACAGTATGATCTCACTGCCTCTCTTTGCAGCTAGCAGGGTCACCTAGAATGTCCTCTATGTCACAACCCACAGCAGCGCTGGGATACAGCCTTCACATCAGCACCTGTACTCCTTCCTGATGCTGTATACATGATAGGTCTGAGGATACGGGCTGACAGATTTGGTTTTAAACTCCTGCACTGCTCCATCTTTACTCCCGTGGTTTGTTCTGTATTCCACGCTGTTCCCAGATCTGCCGGACTGAGCACAAAACCAGGTCAAGGAACAGAATCTGTTTTTCAAATGGTCTTTTTTGACTTGGTTATCTTCAGACTGAATTGGTTTGGCTAGTCAGGAAATTTCTGTGTGGTCCCAGAAAACAAACGGATCTCAGGAACAGATACAACCGGCAGGCGGGAAGCGTTCTGATGGGAGCTGCTTATGCCTGCACTGCTGGCAGAAAGTGATGGAAATGCGAAGACTCTCCGTTACTTGGTAATTAGAAGGGGAAAAAAGAGCATTAAGCATTCTGGCTCTGATTCAGATGTATGTTCTTTCTAAGGTGAAAAAAAAAATCTTACTCATAAAGTTCTGTTTAGTTGTTCCTAAGACTGTGTCATTTAACTGTCTCTCTTCAACTTACTGTAGTAAAATAACAGAACTCCCTTACACCTTCGTTGGAACTAATACCATGTCTCTCTTCAGGAAAACAGACCCATTTTATCCAGTGTCATAGAAACTGATGCCAGAGTGAAGTTAGACCATAAAACAGTGGGAGTAGCATACAGAGAAATGGCTTAGTAAGACAGACATTTACATTCTGAAAGCAATTTTCATGTGTTATTTGTGTTATTAAAGATCCTTGAAAATAACCCCTACGTTTCGTTGTCACCAAATGTGATTGACGTACTGGACACACGTGGAAATGAGCGGTACGATGGTACAGGTCGAGACACAGCTTAAGCTGAAAGACACCAAAGTATGAATGCGGAAAGGATGGATTCTGAGTGAAGGCGTTGAACCTGCCAGCTCCTCGGGCTCCCAGCTCCGTGTAACCAGCTGGTGTGGGAACGGAGATGCTCTGCGGAAAGGAGAGATGTGCAGGAGCTGGGCCCCGGAGCAGAGGGTGCAGGGGACACCTCTTGGCACAGTGGGACACCTCTTGATGGAATGGGACCCCCTTGGCACTGTGGGACCCCCTTGGCACAATGGGACCCCCCTGGCACAATGGGACCCCCTTGGCTCTGTGGGTGCAGGGACACCCCCAGCACAGTGGGTGCAGGGGACACCGCTGCGGGCCCTGCCAGCCCCCGGCGCAGATTACTGATTAATTTAATCCGCATTGATCCCGCGGCTTACCCTAAGCATGTGCTTCTGTGGATTAAAAGTTAATCCCCGGAGCATGCTTGCAAGGGAAGCGTCGCGGCGCAAACAAAAAAAAAATTAAAGAACTATCATTAAAACAAAAAGTGGCTAATTATGCTCGCTCCGCTTTATTCCAAGGCAGTGCTCCGGAGCAGCCCGAGCAGGACGGAGCCCAGGCAGCAGGCACAGGGGCAGTGCTTATAACGGGAGGCGCCGCCGGCAGCCGTGAGGCGGCAGCGGGACCCCCTCGGCGCCGCCCGCCCTCCCCGGGGCTCCCCCAGAGCCCCGCGGCGCCGCCCGCCCTGCCCGCGGGACGGCCCCGCCCCCGGCGGCGAGAAGGCGATCCCATTGGCTAGCGTGACCGCGCTTCGCACGCTCATTGGCCGGCGCCGCCGTCAGGCAGCGGCCGCTCGGGCGGTGCCAGCCCGCCGCCTCCCTCCCGCCGTCGCTCCCCGCGGGCGAGCGCGTCCGTGAGCAGCGGAGGCGCCGCGGGGCGGGCGGGGTGAGTGAGGGGGAGCGGGGGCGCGCGGCGGCCGAGGGGACTCGGCGGGACCCCGCGGGACGGCGGCGGCCGTTGGGCGGATAACGGCCGCGGGGAGCCCCGGGGGCAGCCGGTACGCGGCGGGCAGGGCAGGGCTGGGCAGCGCCCCGCCGGCTCCGGTCCTCCCCGTGCCGAATCCGTCCCCCGAGGGCTGCGGGAGGCGGCAGCGGGCTGCGGGCGGCGGGCAGACAAAGAGCTGCCCCCCGGGCGGGCACCGGGAGCGTGCCGCCAGCCTCGCCGTGCCGCCCGCCGCTCTCCGCCTTTCATTTTTAATTTTTTTTTTGTGGCGTTTTCCGCGCCGCGTCGGCTCGGGGCGGTGCGGGCAGGGGTGCGAGAAGCGGCAGCAACAGTTGGAAGCGGCCGGAGTTGGCGGCCGGGCGGCGCCAGGAGGAAGTGCTGCGGGAGGCTGTGCCGGGGCAGCTCCCGGGGCTGAGCCCGGCGCGCCCCGCATCGCCTCATCGCGCCCCGCATCGCGACCCGGATCGCCTCATCGCGACCCAAACCGCCTCATCGCGACCCAAACGGCGCCAGCCTGCCCCGCGCTGTCTCTCCAAGGGAGTTCCCGACGCAGAAATAACGCCCGCGGGCCGATTGCTGCGATGCTGAGAGCCGCCCTCCTCGTTTCTCTCCCAGCTCTGTCAGAAAAGTTGTGTGTCCGCAAGGAGGAGGTTTGGGTACCCGAGGAGCGCGTGTCGTGTCACGCCGGTCTCCGATCGTTCCTGATCCGCGTCGCCGATCCGCGCGACGAGCGTGGAGGGATCAAATATTAGCTCCTGTTGAGTCCTTGTGTCAGCTGCACGTTCAGGCTTAATGGGTGGTGTTATCTGAAAAGCGACTCGAGCAAATGACACCGCGAAGGAGCAGTTTTGTGTGGCAAAGTGTAGGGCGACGTTGATGGTCGGTTGTCGCTGCGTTTAAAAGGCTTTTCTGCAGGGTTTTTTTTTTGCCTCTAGATGCTACAAAGCATCTTTTCAGAAGCTTGTGCCTTTCGCAGCATGCCTTCCTCTGTGACAGTGCCGTGCTTTTGTTGTTATCTCCACCTTCCAACCAGTTCTCTTCAAGTTGTGAAAAGTCAGTAGGGTTGGAAAACTTGGTGAAATTAACTTCCAGCCTATTTCACTTTCATCGGTGAAATACTTGAGCTAATAGTAGCAAACTTTAAAGTTGAGCTGAATCCATCTGGTGTTGTGCTTGGATACGTTTTTTCCCCCAGAGTAAGGAGACAACATGAAAATACTACTTTTGAAATGCAAAAGTCAGCTTCTTCTTTTCCGGGATAACCTTTGTGCGAGACAGGGTGCTGTGAACAGGCCTTTTAGCAGAGGGGTGACAATTTTGAGGAAGTTCGTGTCGCTGCGGATGATTTATTAATACTAGCATTTCACTTCCTTTCAGTGTTGAGCTGTTTGAGGGGACATGTTAAGTTCTCTCCGAACGCTTCTTACAAGGAAGAAGGCTTTCATGGGCAGAATCATCGCAAACTTGTGCAGTAGTTACATGGATGGGAGGGTCCTCTTTCACTTGGGAAAGTGCATGGTAGACGTGTTCACAGGCATAGCTGCATGGTTAAGTCACTTGGATTCTAATTTGTAAAGACTTGTATTGCAAACAAGAACGTGCGAAAGATACTGCAAGGCTAGGCCCCGTAAATGCTATGTGTCATCTGTATTCAGCACAATGGGGCTGGCCCTAAGCTCTGAGCCCACTTACTGATGCAGATGTTATGACTGTATCAAGCCTAGCAGTCAGTCACGGAGTTAATCTATTTCTCAGTACATTATCGCACACAAGGAAATGGTATCTTGAAGCTTCTCTGCATGTTCATGTCACGAAATGCCTTTTCGTTAAGTCCTACCTTAGGGTAGGTAGGTTCTCTCTGAACTATGACTTACTTTAGTATGTGCAGCGTGAAAACCACCTTGCTCATTCTGGAGATTCATTTTAACTATCATTACTTTCCAAACGTTGACAACTGTCTGGCTATTTTGCTTAGAAAATAAATACGCATTTTATGGCCCAACTTGACGCTACTTTGTTTCAGGTTCTGTGGAAGTTCGAGAAATCTGCATGATTTGTAAGAGAAGAGTCACAGTTCCCAGGCTTTCCTTTAGGACTGGGGGCCTGCGGAGTGCTTTTTATGTTTGAGGCTTCCAAATGGCATTTGAATGAGCCTTAAATGTTTATGATGATGGTAATACTCAAACGCAGTAGGTCTGTTACTCTTACAGAGATCACCTGGCTGCTGTGCAAACACACAGAGCCTCCACGGGGAGCAGCTTAGACTTAACTCCGTTAGTTGGATCACCAGGTTCATTGCCAAGCCCTCATTTAGGCAAATGCCCGCTTTGCATAACCTGGCACGCTTCCTGTCTAGCGAATGCAAGATTGGGTGCGAGCTTAGGCTGAAGTCTGCCGTTGGATTTGTGCAGGTGCTTTTGGTAGCGTAGATGGGGATTACGCACGAGTCGCTGCACTGGTGTGTTACGGAAGATACTAACAGTTATCAAGCAGTCGGGCTGCCAGAGCAATAAGCGTGAAGTTTAAACAGGAGATCTGTCACGCTGTGTAGGAAACGAGAAGCCTGGTGATACGACCCTCGCTGCGTGTATGCTCTGTCTCCTGAAGTTAGGAGAAGTTAGCACACAAACCCTCCCAGACTGAAGATGGTGCAAATACCGATGCGTAATAGCTTGGTCGCTGGAGTGGCTGTGTGTAACCTCCTAGACTTGTGTGCTGCTACGAGAATACAGCAAGCTTAAAACTTACTGCTCAGCGTGTTGGTTTGGTTGTGGTAGGATGGATTTGGAAGTTCTTGTTGCACTGGTTCTGATAGTTTGCTGTCTGACAGAACTATGGCTTTGGGTTTGCTGATGCTGTTCTGTTTAATCATGGGAGTATTTAAAAAGAAAAACGAACACAAAACCAACAGCTCAACCATACACAAAAAACCCCAATCCCCCCCAACCCACTAAGTAAAACTGTAGGCATCATATCTTTTCTCTAAATCTGTATTTTCTTTCTGTTATGAAGGAGAGGCCCTTTCGGGCACTCGCTGCCTTCAGCTGCCAGAATTCAAATGGGGAGCATTAATTGCACATTCGAGAGTGAAGGATGTGTTGGAATTAGAACATTGTTTTACTATCATCAGTTAATTAGGATCTTAAATTGGATTAATATGTTTGTAATGCTTCTTGAGATAATCTTGGAAGGCAGTAACAAAGTGTTGTCAGGATGAAGACTGGAATCCGTGTCAGGTCAGAGCAGTTGAAGAAAAAAATGTACTCAAGTATGAAAAATGTTTTTAAATTGTGCCAGGGCTGCAAGGCCCTGCTTAAAGCTTCCAGCGCGCTCAAGCTCCGCACACCATTAGAATGATTTCTTAGTTCTGTGAGGCTGAGGGTTTTGCTTCTGCATCTGCTCTGACTGTAAGCGGCTCGGGTTCCGTCAAATCGGTGCTGGAACTTTGCTAGCTTGCAAACTCGAATCCTTCTGGTTTAGATGAAAAGCCAGCTGAAAGAGCCAAGCTTTCAACATCCTGCTCCTCTGAAATGATGCGGGATGTCAAGTGTTTTAGTCCTCCTGGTGAAACTGCTGAAGCCTTTGTCCTAATTAGGATCAGGTTCGAGACCAGCAGAATAAAAATAGAGCGCTGGCTTACTCTCGTCAGGCGCCTTACTTAGGGTGACTTCTTTAGCCGCATCCCCGCGTGAACTTGCATGCTTTGGCAACCGCTGGGGAGCTGGTGAATGGACGCAACGAGCCTTGCAGCCCCGTGAACGCTGCAGCGCTCGGGACGTGACCCGGCCTTGTCATCCCGCTGGCAGAAACGGGAGAACGGTGCCGCGGTTACTTGAGGGTGATGCATTAAGGGCTCGGTTTATAAGGCCTGCTTGTAAATTCCAAATGGTGCACAAATTTAATGTGTGCTCGATAAACAGTTGTTATCGGGAGCGTTATTTATTAGATTTGGGATCAATAAAGCACGTGGAATTCGGACCGTGCTCAGTAATCATCACTCTTGTGTATGGAGAGTGCCATGAAAAATGAGAGCATGCATGAAAACATTCTTTACTCCTTTTTAAATGATCAGCATTGCAGGAGAGTCGGTCACATATCTGATGGCTGAGAGGAAGATTGGAAACGGGCTATCTCTCCAAAACAGATGGAGGTTTGCATTCTTCTGTCTCTAACCCCTGGTGATAAGAAATGCTCTGCAGCAAACAAAGCACAACAAAGAGATGTAGGTAGAAGCAGCATGGGCTGCACAGTTAAACACGCCTGTTGCCGGTGCGCGAGTCACCCAGTGTTTGCTCTCCATCCTGACTGGAATGAGCACCCCTACTCTAAATGTAGTGCCAGAAGCTTTGTGTGTTTTGGGTGGCTTAGAGAGCTGGTACAGACAGCACTCTTGGGTAAGAGTTAAGATACCACTAGCATTTGGTTACTTTTTTCTATTTTGAAGCTAATCTGTAATTAAAAACAGCATAGCATGCTCCGAAGCCGCGCTGGATGCTAATTACCGCACTTCAGTGCGTTAAGCCTTGCTGTCTGCTCAGGATTCCTGCTGCTTGCGCTGGATAAATATTTATGCTTCAGCAAGGTGCTAGCTCCAACCTGATGAACAGCGCGTGCAGCCTTCGTGTTTTTGTTAGTGCTAAACACTACTATTAGGATATTTTATTGCACTCCTTTTTTTCTTTCCTTTTAGAAAAGGGGGAAGAAGCCCGTTATGCTGTAAATATGCAGCCTTTGCAAAATGAAATAGGTTCTTGTGGGAAGGTTTTTGATTGGAGGTAGAGAATTAAGTAGAATGCTCAATAATTAAGCTGTCTAGCAGTCTGAGTATTGTACACAAGCTAATGCTGGATAATAAAAGGTCTTCGTGAATGCCCGGTTGATGGACAAGGCTGTGCTATATCAGTGTGGTTTGTTTTCAAGTACTCGAATCTGTTCTCGTTGCTAAATACAATTGTTTTGTACTTTTAATTATTTTTCATCCTGTTGTATTGCCGTATCGAAGGAAATGACTGAAGCATCAGTGAAAGTTGTAAGTTGGCCTAATAAATATTAAGAATCTTTATTTAATAGTTTTATTGCCATCTATTGTCCTTTAACATTAGGATGCTTGAATGTTTTCAAGCAGCCTGTCCCGTAAGGCATGCTGCACATGCTGTATGGTCTCTGTTGGTCTCTATAGGATCTTCAGGCAAAAAAATGGAAACTTTTTTCCATGGTTAGATTTTTCCTTCGTGCTTGCTGGCTGAATGAGTTTGTGTGGTATTCTTCCGGAGGTGAAGCAGGTTGCAGAACCAGGCTGCAGCTTCCAACATTTAGCGTTGGGCTAAGGAAGGGAAGCTTTTTGGAAGCACAGGGGGAGCGATGGCAGAAGGGGCTTGGTACTAAAGCAGCAATTTAACGTGCCTTCCACTAACTTCACATTTTGGCAGTGAGATTCTGAATATTCTGCTTCAGTTTGCGGTTAGCAGCACGTCTGGCTGAGCCAGTGACTGTCTGCTCGGTTCAGATAATACCTTTCTTATTGCTGTTCTCGAGGTTGTGCTAAAATACTTACAGGCTTCTTGTCACATGCTGGGGACATGCTACTACTTTTACTCAGTTGCAGCTTTTAGGCGTAATAAGCTGTATTCTTTCCACTTACCTGTCTCACACTCCCAATTATATTGACTCTATATATCAGGTCTAGAAAGACTAATAGGCTCTTGCTTTTTTTTTATTTTTTCCCTTTTTTCCCCCCTGCTTTGAACTGAATTCCTGGTGCAGCAGCCAGAGGAGCAGGCGATGGGCTTTTGACAGTAATTGTGTACATCTGCTCACACAGCTTTGGGAGTGCTGGTACAGTATTTACCAATGCCTCTCCTCGAGAAAATGTAATTGACTTTTTATAGTAAAGCTGAGGAGGGAAAAAAAAAAGTTGTGCCCCCCCATTTTCTCAGCAGCATTTTGCATCATTACTGTAAGTGGCAGGTATTTTCACCACAGCGTTGCTGTGCTGCCACGAAGCGCTCTCTCTGAGACAATCAAATTTGTCGTGTCACTTTGTGAAACACAACAAAGGAAACATCTTTTGCGAAGTACTTAATGTTACTGCTGGATTCTGCTTTCAGCAAGAATTGTTTGAAGTTGGTCAAGATAGCTTGAAGGCTTGAGTTGTGTTGCTTTTTCAGTCATTTCTGCAAATGCAGCAGAACTACTCTTCTAGCACTTGCTAATCTACTCGAACATGATGCCGTCTCTGCTCCTTTGAGTTTCTTTGCTGCCTTAGTAACTTTTTTTCAGCGTATGTATTTTTAATGTGACCTTTTTTGTCTTGCATCAAAATTTAAGAGTCCCTGAAGCATGTGTGTTAGCAGTGGTTCCCAGAAGGTCCTGCTAGGATGTAACGGTTATTTGTGCGGTGATATTTCATGCTAAACTAGTGGTGCTGGCAAGCCGTAGATGTAATGGGAAAACCTGACACGTATTTTTCACCTGAAACTTAGCCTAAGCTGAGAAGATCTCTGAACTGTGCGGTTCCTGTACGTAATGCTTACATTCGTTCCTTAAGGAAGTCGTGGAAATCTTCCATTCGTTCCCGTTTTGGTGGTACTTAAGAATGTCCTATTCTGGTCAAGGAATGCTTGTTAGTTCATCTGTGTTCCCATGAAACAGGGAACGGCTAACCCACTTAACTCACCCATTTATGACCACTTTTCAGGGCAGAGAAGTAAACGTCCTGTGTAAATTTAGCAGCCTAGAAGGATGTGGGTATTCTTGACATCAGGGAGAGAAGAAACCCCTCCCTGCTTGTACAGCAACCAGAGGAGCTGACTGAAAAGTGTGAATAGGAAGTTAACTGGGTGATGAAACCACCAGGAGCCAAATGCTGCCACTTTTACCCTTTAAGAGGTTCCTCAAATGTGACGATGGGATTATGATCCTTTTGTATCCTGCAGTTACGCCTCTCCCCTTGAAAAGAATGTCATACTGTTAGAAAAGTGGCCATTCACTGAGATTTGATGTGTTATTTCCTCATGCGATGGCTCGTTGTGCTCTTGGTTCATTGCAGCCGCTCTATACTGCGGGCACGGCAGTTTTCATGACCGTAACGCGCTTCCTAGGGCTGTGAAGCTGTCCTGCTCTCACTTGGCTCTGGTTCATTTGAGTCCACCGCATCCCAAATACATGTGCACTCAATGACCAATTTCCATGTATTGTCATAATTGCATCTGCAATTCAAATGACTTTTCAGTTGCCTCTCGTAAGCAGAATGCACTGAATCAGCTTCCAAGTTGAACTCCATGGGCTCCAGGTTACTGCAGAAACAAATTTCGACAGCTTTGTTGTTAGGCTACAGAAATGTTGTCAGACTCTAAGTCCTGAGGTCTGTGCTCTGAACTGGTAACCAAATACTGAAGTACTGATCACTTATTCTGGAAATGCTAGGTGCAGAAATCTTAAAGAATAGACTTAGAAAATCAGGTCTGTCTTGAGCAGAAGACATCTTGAGTTTTATTGAGCATGCAAATAAAAGAAATAGGAAAAGAGAAATTGAATGCGTGCTCTGTTATCTTTTTTTTTTTTTTTTTTTTTTAAATCTTAAACATACCAAATTCTGAAAAGACAGAAGTGTAGGTCCTGCTGTTACATTAAAAAAAAATCAGAAAAGAAACGATGTTTTTCTGATGTTTATAAAGTGTGTAAAATACACAAAGCTCTTCATAGGTGCTGGAAGATGTTCAAATTAACGTGTCCAGTCTTCTGATACAGCAGGCTTGTGTGGGAGGGCTTTGTGGGGAAGGGATGAGGAAGAAAGAGAAAACTGCCATGTGGAGATAAAGGAGCCTTTTCCTGAAGCTATTTAACACAGTATTATGTACATTTACTGATGCATCGTTTGAGTTCTGCAACTTAACAGGGAGCAATCTTCAACCACTCAAAGCAAACCAAGTCTGAAGATTATTGTCAGTGTTCCTATAGCTTCATGACAAAATAAGCTACTGAGGCAGTTATTGGTAGATCACCACAAGTCTCTTTTTACTATAAAATGTGTGCTGTATGCCAGATAATAACGCTCCTGCTTTTCTCTTGTGGTCTTTGGGGAAGTGCTAGAATGGAGGTGATATTTTGGATGCATTAAGTTATCAGGAATGCTTATGTTGTTGCGTTAATAGAGCAGGGTGAGGGGGAGTGTCATAGCAGTTTTTTAGAATAAAACAAATGCTGTGGAGTGAAAATAAGAATCAAGCCCTTTCATTGCAGTCACATTTGGTTCTGTCTGTTGATGTTAGTATACCAAACTGCAGGCCTGCCCTCAGTGAACGCACCATAATAACTCTTCTTACAGGTACTAAGTTTTTGAAGTCTGTTTCTGGGTCATCAAAATCGCTGACCTATCCCAGAATTTATGCCGATAGTATAGTTGGATGCTTGTTTCAGATGCAGCGAATTAGGCTTTCTCAGCTATGTATGGAACTGCTTTGAAAGGGTGGTTCTTAGTTGTGGGTGCTTGTGAACGCCTTCAGGAGTTCAGGCTGTAGATGGACCTTTCAGCTGGCCACGTATGACCGGCTGGCAAAAGGTGTGATTTCAGAGCAGACAGTTCTCTTTAAATGGTTCTCATGCTAGTAATACTACTTTAAAAAAAAAACCAATTAACTATTTTTTTTCTAAATAAAACAGTCATTTCTGAAGCACCTGTAACCTTTGCAACTTAATTCTCAGTCTGTGGAGCACCCCGCATGTTGTGGAGGCAGAAGGAAGATCTTGTTGAAAAGAAGTCCCAAGAGCTGCTACGAAATTTTTTCATCATGAGGCTTGTGTATGGTCTCCCACAGTTAGGTTCCGTTGGCTTGTAAGTAGGTATCTTTGCCTTTCAAAATAGGTGAGGAGCAAATACCAAGGTTGGAAGTAAGCAGAACCTCTTAAACTCTTGCTCTCAGCCAGTGGAGTGAAGAGGTTTTGGCCAAGTGTTGCATTCTTAATGTTGTTACTGAAGAGTGGAAGGCATAGAGTAGTAAAAGTGGAAGGTGAAGAGCCTGCTCCAACCCCTGTCCATGTGTGAGCTGAGTCTTTGGCCTTCTGCTAAGAGTCACTGCTAAACTGTTTGTCAGATGAACTCTCTTCTGCTTGCTCTAGCCAAAACTATGCTGTTGTGGGAGAGGTGTTGGAATTGTGCCTTTGACAGCTGATGCTCGGAGGTGAAGCTCAGCCACTGCTCAGTTCTCTGCATGCTGTTTAGGTCATGCTGAAGCTGTTGTGCAGCATCTCCTTATGCATGATTTACATCGACAGCATCTCCAGCTGCTGAATTACCTGCCACCTTTCTTTTTGGTCAGTTCAGAAGAACCTCTGGGGTGACTTGCCATTTTCACAGAAAGGTAAACTTGTTTTTAAAGTTAGCTTGCAACAAGCAGAGTTCACAAACAGCTAGATTAAACGAGTAACTACTAGTAAAGGTAAACTGTAGTAGCACTAAAGTTTGAGGACGCAAAGTAGGTAACTAGAGCTCATGGCATCGCCAGCAAAATAATGCTCTGTGCTCTTGGAGAGACTTGGTTGTTGGTTCAAGGCTTGTATGAGCACTGAAATGAGCTGCGACGTAATTATTCTCTCCACGTAGTTTATTCTATTTCACCATCTTAAATTTTGTTTTTTTTTTTGGGTTTCAGGGACACTTCCTGACTGCATCATGATGTAGCATGCGTTGAGCTTAGGGGAACGAGGGCGTAGGAGAACAGTAACTCTGTTTTGCTCAGAGCTGTGTAGAGAATGCTTCTAAGTTGGTAACTTCTGCAGCACTGCATTTCTTTACAGAAGTCGTAAGAACACCGTGTCGTGTACTGTGGTGTTTCTTACTTCTGACACAGATGTAGGACTCCAGACACAGGTGTGCTGATACATTAAAAAATAATAATTATAAAAAAAATCTAAAGCTTTCTAGTTCTTTCTTATTAGAGCATAAAGAAAATACCTCGATTTGAATAGTGTGGGGTTTTTAATGCAAAACCTGGAAAACCTGTGTGGATTGGGTGACTTTAGTAAGTATTAGCACACTTTTGTGCATTTCTCTTTGTTATTTCTGGTATGTTTGGTTAAGCTTTTGGCTGTTCTACCTGTAACATTGCTGTAATTTAAATGGTCTTTCCTTGTGATGCATGTATTTACTACTTTGATTTTTCTTTGTGTATGTTCAGCTGTTAACTCTATTAACCCAGAATAACTACGGACAGCTTACGACAAGATTTTTCATCTAGACCTCCTGTTTTCTCCAAGACTAAGCTGCTTATATCTGTTCTTTCTTAAAGATTTAGTAAGACGTAAAAAATAGTGTTCGCATGGACCAAAACAAAAGAGGAAGCAGGTATATCTCAGCTGCTAAGAACAGCTGTTCTGAAAGTAATAGCTCTTTATTTTTCCTATAACGGATGTAACTCTTGGTATGTTGCAGATGACAGAAAAGCTAACACTTGATGTGCTGCAAATGAAATAGCCTGAAACAGAGCAGGGCTTGTGCAGGCTGGGGAAGGGGATGTGACCAGGGCAAATTGGTTTCCAGTGGCTGGTTTTGACTGACCCTGTTGTTGGCAATACTGCCGCAGTTCTTAGGGTATGCTTTTGTGCAGAAGGCAGCGAGGAAGAAAGGATGAAGCACAATTTAAAAAAATAACTTCCAAGCTTTTTTATTTCGTTTTCTTACACCCGTTTGGGGCCCAACTCTTGGAGTTGTTTTTGTACAGCTTTAACAATACGAACCTGACTTACTACAGCCTGTGTAAATTCGAGGGAATAAATCAATGTGAAATCTCACTTCTCTATCTTGGTAAACCGTTCAGCTGGCATGAGTCGTCTGGTTGTGTTTAAAGAGTTATCTTTTGCCTGGTAAAGGGCAAGTACAAGGTGGGTTGTGTACAAAGGTGGTTTATAATTGTCGTTTGCTAATCTGAAATGGAGCAAATGTAACTGCCAGCAGCCAAAGGTCAGAATTAAAATCTTCTAAGTGTATGCTTATAGGGACCCTACCCTCTGCTCAAGATTTGAGAAAGCTTTCTGCAGACATGTTCTGGTTGCTGTGTGCCCATACGACTATTTATCAGCACTGTAAATGGCATTACGAGCTCAGCTGTTGCTTTTTCCTCTCCACGGTTACAGAAGTGGAGGGTTGTAGTAGGGTGAGTTATAGCTTGATACAAAAATTAAATTTGTAGGTTTCCGGGCTGCAAAGTGTAAGTATTGCATGGTGCTCTATCCCTAGCACAAGAAACAACTGCATTTAAGGCAGCTCTTTGTTGTTTCTTTGCAGTTTAGGTAATGTACACTTTCCTGCTTCAACATAACTATTTTTTTCATTATCTACTGTTGTCAGAACGGAATCGTCTGTCTGAATATTATTAGCCTTGTGATTTTTAAGAACTTATAATGAGTATTGTTTAGGAGGACTTTGCCCATGTGATGCCCAAATATCTGTAACTTGGTCATATCTCAGACGTAAACTGTTCAAGGCGAGTATATGCACAAGATGAGCAAATCTTGCTTAAGTCTCTGTCGTGGACAAGTTCATTGACCTCTGACTCTCACCTGAAGTGTGACCTGCTAATGAGGTGCTTGGTGCTGCTGGTGGACCGGGGAGAAAAGCGGAAGCGAAACTGAAAAATAGCCTTGGCAATGTGATATTCAAATTGACTGCAGTTTCAGTTCTGAAGGTTCAGTAACCTTTGAAAACCACTGGAAACAAGTGCGTTCAAAACTGCTGTCTTGGTATAGGTTTAGCACAGGAGCTGTGAAGATAAGGTGGCTGAAGTTGGGACCATATGGAGTCAGACCAGAACTTCTGGGATGTTCCTGTCTAACAAGGGCTGTTAATAGATTCTTAGAGAGGAAAACAGGGCATACAGTGCCAGGGGAAGCTGGAAGAATATTCGGGGGGATCACCTTCTGGCTTTCTGAATGCAAGGATGTGCTCTTAGATGTAATGGCTGTGCACGGTTTCTTCCATGAATCCATTCAGGCTTCTTTTCCTGTGCAGATGTGTAGACTTAACCTACTCTGCCTTGGGATCAATGCACGCTTCCTTCACTTTGTCTTCGGTAATTCCTCCTGCTTGTTATGAGCCCTGGCACTTGTTAGTTCTCCTGTTAGAAGATGCTGAACAGCTCTTTTGTCATTTTAGGGACTTGTCTGAGCCTGAGTCAGTGATGCTTGGTGCAACTATAGCTAGCTAGTTGACACTGCCTCCTTTTACACTGAAGGCAGCAATTATAAGAGAGTATTTGACACTGAGTCTTTGAGCATTGCTTGCATTGTGTATTTGAATAGAGCATGTGACTTTCAGGCTTAGCACAATGGGGTTTTTGTTTCTTTCCCTTAGAGTAAATTTGAAAAATGTCAAGAAGTCACACCTGGCCTTTGTGGTTTGTGGAACTTGCCAGAGTGGTTTTTGGAGCCCAGAGCAGCCTTGGTTTGTTTTCTTGACAGACTTTAATTTGCTATCCATTACTGCAACAACAGGTATCTGTTTGAACAGGATAGCTTGACAATATTTGAAATTCCATAACAAATGAATAAAGCACTGTATCAGTAGAATAAGCTGTGCATTAACACCAGGAAAATACATTCAGTTCGTTGACAATTTCGTCAAGAACACACTTGCCCAAGTTACGTTTCCTCTGCTGAGGCCTACCAAAGCTTGTCTTTGTCTCTGAAAAGAGTTGGGCTAGAAGAGGGTTCAGCAACGTGAATTTTAAGTATTGACCGTAGTCCTTAAGTGAACTTGATGTGAGATACAGAACTGATTTAAAAAGTTCCCAGTGCTAATTATACCACTTCAAAGGGTTTAAAAGGAGGGGGAAAAAAATAAAGGTTGAGTCCTAATTAGCTGTTCCTTACTTTTGAAAATGGAACTACTGTAGAATACAAAATCAACAAGGACCAGGGACTTGGACTCTTACAGACCTGGTGCATCATAACAGAATGCTCCCAAGTTCACTTTGTTCCTCTTCAGGGAATTAGGAACCAAATTTGGCTGTTGGTTCTTAAAAATCTTCCTGTTCCGCTCTTAGATCTGTCTAGCTGAAGATGAAGAAAAAGTTATTTCTTAGCAAATAGCACAAACTTCCAAACAGATGCTTTTCATATTAAGTAAGGGCACAATATATGCTTTTCCTCTTCTTCCAGCAGTTCCCGGAGGATGGGACTTGAGCAGTTTTTGGCTCCTGGTTTTGTTTTTTCCACTAGCAAATGCCTAGTGCAGTGACTCCAGAAGGTCAGTTCTGCAGAACTCAAGAGTTCATTCTTCGTCCAAGTCCAACCTCCTTGTACTTAATCCAGAGTTCATTCAGATACACACATCCTGTGGATAAATTCTACCAAGGTTGGGCAGCTTTAAAGAATAGGAAAGCCACCTATTGTGAGAATTCTCTTTAAGAACAGCCTGTGCATGTGTTGTCTGTGGCTTGATTCAAGGCCATCGTTTGATACTAGGAGATTTAAAAGGTCTTGAGTGACATGGAAAATGAAAGCCATTCCGGTACCCATTAGTAAGTTTGCCAGAGAATATAACTTCATTTGTCTTGGCTTGTTCTCCACCAGCTTCGTGCATAGCAACTTTTTCTCCCTGCCTCTATTAAAAGCTTGGTAAGTTCCTGGTGTGCTTGTGCTGCAAGGAAAAAAGGATTGTCTCTGTAGTCACTCTGTAGAAGTCTCTCTGAAAAAAGTCTCAGCTTTTGTCAGGTAAACTTGCTTGATATCTTATTCCAGCTGTACTGTTCATTCTGAAGCAAAGCAAAAAATGCCATCTCCGATACACGGAGAGTTTTATTATAGCATTAGAATGGAGCACGATCCATTTACAGCTCTGACTGCTTATTACTTGGGAACAGATCCAGAAAAGTCCTACCTCAAGCCATATCAAAATGGATTGCAGGTTGAGTGGAATATAAGTTAGATTCTTTTCTTGTTGATATTAGGGCTCGAGTTCCCTTGGGTTCTGAAGTTAGAGATTAGCAAGGGCTGTATGATTTCATGTATGCTTACTTTAAATAGATGTTCTACTAGGGAAGCTTGTTTGTTCATTATTATGTAGTATGAGTCCTATTCCTTGCTGCTAATCCACGTGAGAGTCTTACGGAAAATTCTCCAAAGTGCTTCTAACTCTAGAATACACAGATAACTTTGCTGTGTGCTAGCTGGGCTGCAGTGCCTACACGTGTGATAAATGTGAAATAATGTGCTAAGATGTGCAGTGAGAGTTGCCTGAAGTTGCTTTGCCTCACGCCATGATATAAACTAAGAATATGTCTAACATTAATATGACATAGACCCATAATATATGTGTCTACCCTTAAGTTCAACAGATGGATGACAACCTGACTGAAATCCATCACAATTTTGTGGTATCATTTGAGTCTTTGAGACTTCTCTCTCCTTCCTGCATGGTCTTCCATCAGGACGTCCAAATGACACTGCCTATTAGGCTTTTGGAGTAAGGAGCGTGGGGACATTGAAAGCTGCTGGTCAGTTTTAGTCAGTTTGTTTGATTTGTGAGGATTATATGGACAAAAGCTATTTTATTTTATTACTATTAATTTTTAAAGGAATTCTCAAAGTCCAGAGATCTGAACTCTTTTCGGGGACTTAAAGGAAGAGGCCAAGGAAAAAGCCGGTCTATTCAAAGGGAATTACAAGCTGATGAACCTTAAAGCAAGACCTTTTTGGAGGAAATGCTATGTAGTGCTTGCTGTTTTGTTTGAATTTTCATCACCGCCTTGGTATTTGTAAATTCTCAATATAATTTTACATTTTTTTTGTTTTGTTTTGTTTTGTTTTTAAAGTAGCATATATTTACTGTATCTACCTTTGTTGCTTTAGTTCTGTAGTGACTGGGGCATCTCGTGCTTTACAGTGGCCTCTGTGTCACAGATTCAACTGGAGCTACAACTAAGGCATACATTTTTGGAATTTGATGCACCAAAGATTACAGATGCTATAATTTAGGCCCTATTTTGGCCCACTTCGTGGTGTCTTTAAAAAAAAATGAATCAGTTTTAGAGGTTTTTTTGTAAACTTCAGAAAAAATTGCATTGTTAACAGAATTTTGTTAATACTTCTTTTAGAACAGTCTCAAGAAAGGTTTGCCAAATCTGTCCATACATTGCTGCAGTGCAGCGTGATTTATCTAACTAGCAAAGAATGTGGCAGTCCTGAGCAAAACATTAGGTTATCTGCCTGTTTTAAGACAACCCCCCCATGCCTGATGGGTGGAAATGAAGCTTCTTAAATGCAGAGAAAAAGGCTTACAGATGATCATAATCTGTGTCTTCAAAATTAAGATTTCTTACTTACGACACTTGTATGCGTATTGCTGTGGATGTGGATGTGCTTAAGTTTAAACCAGGTATTCAGAAGGGTTTTTCTTTTAATGCATGACGGTAAAATAAGAGCGGCCTGCATCTCTTCTGGATCGTGACTGCCTTAACTCTCAATGGGATGTTTCCATGACTTAAAAAATCAAAGACCCCATCAGCAAAAATGTTTCCTTTTTCTTTTAATTCAGCTTTTGATTTCAATGTTCGTACTTCTGCATTGTCTGGTATGCCAAGAAAAAGAGTTGCCTTCAAATACACAGTCGTTAAGTCTTGAAATATTGTTCTTGGTCCAATGGATAGTGCCAGCCAAGGACGTTCGTATTGTTTCAGTGGTCAAATAAATCCTGTGTTCTCTGGAAGTCTTTAATCTATTGATCTTTCAAGTGTTATTTTCAGAAACAGGTAAAAAATAATGCAAGTGTTTGATGAATTTGGTGTCAGCTATGAACTGAAGTACCCAGGACTCCTTGATACAGGAGTCAATATGAGCACAAGCATTTATGCTTTTAAGGGGGCTCAGTGAGGGTTGCTGTTGTCAGTCCTACTGAAGCATAAGACATTGCAGAAGCCTTTGTCCACTTTCATTCATAGGAATGAAAGTAGGGCTAGCAGATCTTCTGATGTTGTAGGAAATGATGAATTTGTTGCTTTAGTATTTGCAGAAGGACCTGCTTTTGTGTTTGTTAGCGCAGTGTTGTTTGAAAGCCTCCCTTTCGCATCAGGGTTTGACACAAGAGCCAATTCATCTAGAGGCTGCTAATCTTTATCTTCATTATTTTACCTTTAGAGATCATCAGAGCTGGTCAGAAAGAACTGGTATTTAGCTAGATGAGTTTCCTTCGTGACAATCTTTCCTATTTCTTTGTTGATACAGTGTGGACAAGGAATGCTCCGGTTTGTCCACCACCTTTGTGACCCTTTCCCAAAGTCTCTCCCGTGTGTCTGGCCTTCCTAAAGAGCCTGTGCTGGCCATGACAATGGTCCTGTTGTGCGGGCTGTGCTGTCACGTCTTCATGATTGCAGGGAGATTGTGGCCACGCAGCTGCACACAGACCTCTAATTCCTCCTCCCACTTGGTTCCCATGCAGGGGGTGTGTGTGTGTGTTAGCAGCCGGGCTCTGCAGAGCAGCACCCGGTCATGCTGATAGCCTGGAAAAGCTACGAGAGCTTCATCATGCCTTCCTGTAGGCACTGCCTTAGTTACCTGTTTGCCCTTGAGCTGAGGATCCTGTTTAGCTCCGTATTTGTTGATTGAGTCTCTCTCGCCCACCTCACCTTGTACCCATTGCAGCCACTTCCCTGCTTGACTGTGGGTTGTCGTCTCCCTCCCTTGATGCTGCTGGCATCCTTCTAATGGAAGTGCTGCAACCCTCCACCTGCCAGGAGAGGTGTTTTAATGGACCCGCTGCTGCTAGGTGTTTACAGCTACCACCGCTGTTTTCTCCAGAAATTAAATCTAATCCTGCATGTTTTATACTTCCTTAGCCCTTGTTCCACTTTCATTACTGGAAAGCACTGTCCTACTTTTTGCACAGTCTTCCGTATCTTTCTGGAGCTGCAAGAGGAGAATTCAGTAGCTGGATTCCTAAGGATTTTAGGTTTCACCTGACCAGACAATTTATTTAACAAGCCAAAATATTCCCAGTAATGCTGTGAGTTATTATTCTTTGCCTATGCTACCATGTCATTAATCTAACTGCAATGGACTTTTTTTCAGTCATCATTTAAAAACAAAACCAAAACCTGACCAGTTCCAAAACCAGAAACAAACCTTTGGTGTACTTTCTTCCAGAACAGTTTTCCCTCTGACCAAGGGGACAAAAGGATTGTGTGTTCTTAGTGCTTTCATGTTTACATTTTGACCTTTCTAATGCATGTCCATGTAGACCATAGCTATTTTGTATTTCACAGTCATTTAAAATGGATCTGGTTTTCAGTGTGCCTCTTTATTGAATTTCAGATCATTACGAGCTCCTGACTTCAACTCATGATGAAGCTGATCATCTGATCCCCTCCCCTTCCCTGCCCTTTCCTTTTCCTTTGGCATAATCTGGGCTTGTTTTTCACAATTCTTTCTTGAACAAACTGCCAGCCCCCCTGAACAACTTTGCCTTTGTAACTAGTGGACATGAAATCTCACCTTAAGTCTTGGGAGAACTTGGAGCCTATTTTCGCTTAAAAGGAGAATCTCTGTCTGCTTACGTTATTATTTTTTATGAACACAATGCAAGGAGTTGCCAGACAGCCTGTCCGGTTTCGTCTCTTTGCAGTGCATATCTGTGCAGTTATTGCTGCAAACCTTGTACTTACTATACCTTGAAAGATTTCAGTAGGTTTCTCTTTAAGTAAAGCCTCTCTTAAGTAATTTTTTCCCTTGCTTTGAAGGGCTTATAGTGAGCTCCCACTGTTATCATGCCTGGTTCTTCTTTTATTTAGGCTTTCTAAAATTCCACTGCAATCTGGATCTCAGAGCAAAAATTTGCATCTGTGTTACAGGAGGCAATTCTTCACTTCCCTCTTTTCCCTGCTTGTCATTTCGCAAAGAAGCCCCTACTTGGGTATCGGAACTTTGTGACTATTTTTAAACTAGCAAAGCAAAGCTTGATAACGTGTATCATAACAGAACATCTCAAGTAAGTGTTAATTATTTCATCACATGAATATTTGTTGTCTGAACTCCATGACCACAAAGTTGTAAGTTAACGTAGAATAATTTTCACGTGCCTATGATATACTCCACAGCAGACTCTTAACTTTTAATAGTTTTGTATCTTAGTCGTATGTTGTTGTTAGTTTCAGAATAAGCCATTCCAAAGAACAGCTGTTTAAAAATGTTTCCTAAAAACTTAAGGGAAATCAGAGATGAGTTCCCTAGCCACTCTGCATCTTTTGTGTTTGTCTCAGTACCACTGATCTTGCTCTGTCTGAGACTGTGTGGGAAGTTAGGAGGGGAGTCCATCTTAGGCGACATGCTGAGGCTGCAGACTCGTTGTCTTGCAGCTGTGGTGAGGGGGAGGCTTGAAAGGTCTCCATCCGTCTTTCAGTGTCCTTTTCCAGGTTAGGAACAGCAGTTGTCAAGGAAAAACCTAAATAGTCGTTTCTCTTCAGCGAGTTTGTACGGTTTTCTCTTGAGTTCTGTAAGCTGAAAAATAAATAGAAATGAGAAGGTAATATTTTCTGTTTTCAAAATGCCAGTTCTGCAAATCTTTGACTTACTGAGCTTCCCACGCAATACATATTTGGAATTTATTAAACTGCTGTATGCAAAGGCTCCCATGCTTAATGCTTTCAGCAGCTTGCGCAAGTGAGGTAGAATGAAAGTTCAAAATAATGTCAGCATGTGAAATGTTAATGAGTAAAAACATGGTAAGATGTTTTAATTATTCCCAGGAACTTAATTTTCATCATCTGTTTAATGCAGCAACTGCATGGTTTTTACAAACCTTTTGCTTGCTCTTTCAGGCTGAAGGTTTTGGAACGGATGCTGGAAGATGTTAGCTGTGGATACTGGGATTGTGGAGGAGTGGTTATCAGAGTTCAAGGTAATACACTGTGAGATATTTAGCCACGAGTATTTGAACTGCTGCTGGAGCAGTATGCACCAGCGCCTGATTGCTGTAGAAAATAAGGACGCCCACTAACCTTGGATTTTGCTGAGGTAATCTGATGTATACAAACGTCTGTTGCAACGATTTTTTTTCCCTTGTCCTCTTTGGGATTACATACTTGCTGATACAGAGCAGTGAAAATAATCGTGAGCTGTGGCAAAAAATTAAGAACTACAAGTTCTAAAGTTGTACCCCAAATCTCAGTCTTCCATTTTTTCCTGTATGGTTTACCTTTTTATGGATTGCATGGAGTAATTAGCACCCGTTGTCTCTGGAGTGCCTTCTTTAAGGTTTATCGTTAGAAATTCAACACTGTGTGATAGTTATATCTTGCAGTTTTGATCACCGTAATTTTTTTCAATGCAAAGAACTCATTTACGATCAGACATTCAGGTCTATTCCTTGCAGGCTGCATTCCTCTGCTGTTGCACTGTCATTATGTTAGATCAGGTCCAGCTCTAAGCTGGGCAAAAACTATGGAAGAGAATATCTCAAAGCAGAGAGCAGGCATCACCGGTCATCTCTGCCTGCCTTTGCCATGGGAAAAACACTTGGGTACACACGTGTTTGATTTTATTTAATTGTTGATTATTTATAGAGTTTTTGCTGTCGCAACAATAAAGACAACTTTGAAGTAAGGAACTGTTGTTTTACTACTTCCTCATGCGTAACTTGATTGGGCCGCTATCTGGTAACTGCAACAGCAGATAGATAAGCTGGCTCTAAGGAAGCCAGAGTTTCTCTTATTTTCTGTTGTTATGAAGCCACAATCTTTTGTTACTTTAGAAGAAACTTGCTATCAGTGTGTAAATGTTGCTTATGTGGTTTGAAGAAATGTTGCAAATTCAAACACCATCTCTGACACTGTTCTGATTCGGTATTTTCTGTCTTGAAATGTGATAGAATTTTTGGGGCACAGTCAATGGCCTCAACCTCTAAAAGAGGATAAGTCATACAGCTCTGTTTTATTAAGGTGTTCCCTCAGCCTGGATGTTAGGACACTGGCCTGCCAACAGCCAAAAACTTTAACATGTTGGTTGAATACCTTTGAAAACTTCATTCATAGAAGTAGAAGCTTAAGAATGTAACCCTAGCGTACTTAAACCTTTGTGGTCATCATCAAACTGCATTCTTGAAACACCTGGGTTGGAAGATTCAAGTGCTGTGTGTATATCAGGAAGATACCAATACTGAAAACACTAAGTATGTTGTGTAAGTGTAGGGGAAAATGCATTGTACCTTTGTTATGGATCCATGTAGATTATAGACCAACCTTACTTCTCTGTTAGTGTTTGTCTCAGTAACTTTTTGGTTGTGTCAAGCTGTTGTTGAAATGTCCCGTGAGCCCTCACCATTCTGTTCAATAATCTTGTTACTGAATAACTGAAGGATTTTATATAACAAAAGTTGAAAGTTATGCACAAAAAACCTAACCCCCAGAAATTCTGTTAGTCGTCATTTGTGAAAATTCTGGTAGCCTGCTGGATTTCTTTCCAAACTTTGATACTGGCCTTCTGTTCCATCTTTCTTTCTCCTTCTGATATTTGTAGCGTTTGGGATGAGGCATGCAGTGTGGTCTGGTTGATTTGAGTGTGGTCTGGGACTTAATTGACCATAGATTTTATTCTTTTTTCCTGGTCTGCTAGGAATCTAGGAATCACTTTTTTTTTTTTTTCCTAGCTGTATAATGGAGTACGATCTCCTTTGAAAGACTGCAGATAAGTAGTACTGTCAGAACTATGAATAGTAAGTTTAAATGTACAGCTTCCAAAGGGTTGTTAAAGAGATTTTTGAATCTCTGCTATCAGAAATCCCACTTCTGTTAAAGAAGAGCTATTCATGCCAACCTGAATTTGTGTTCTTTCAGGTTGGCACGTATCCTGTAATAATATTCAGTGTCTGTGTAATGTCATAAAGTGTGGGTCTGCAAACTGCAAAGTTTCACAGTATTTAAATTTCATAGTGGGCATGAGTTGTCACTGACACCAGCAAAAAAAGTGGGAAGTGAATTGTGATTTTTTTTTTCCTGGCTTCATCAGCATATTATGTATTTTCAATGAGATTGCACTTCTGAAACTCATTTTTTATCTATTTCCATTCCGATGTCATTAGTTTCTCAATGAAACTGTCTGCAAAATGAAAAAATGTGGTGTCTTCTGGCAACTTTGCTGTCATGAAAAAATATGTTCTCTATTGTTCGGATTTCCTTATGAAAAAAATTCTAGTTTACAGTAAACTCTGATGAATAGTAACTTGTAATGGAAAATTGTTGAAATAGCTGTTACATTTTAATGATAAAAATTGCTTTTTTCTAGTAGTTATAATACACTTTTTTTTTTTCCAGACCCTGCCAGAAGCATCCATATCCAGCTATGCAACAAACTTGAAAGACAAGACTGCTCTGATTTCATCTCTTTACAAAGTAATTCAGGAGCCACAGAGTGAAGTGAGTATATCAGGTCTTTTTCACACAAAAGTGTTTCACAGAATACCAGCAAAGTAAAGCATTGCATGCTGGTTAACCGTGTTCAAACTATGTGAAATAGTTAATTCTATGTGAACACCATGAAGAGTCTTCATGAAAACGTTTTCCTTCCAGTTTTATTGAGATGTGTTCTTAGCAATGACATAATACCATGGAAACAATTTGTAAGTTGTGCAACCTGCTGATCATAACTAAGCTTGTGGTCATACTCAGGGGCTTCAGGACCTGTGTATAGAACTGAGAAATAAATTTAGGAACTGAAAAGATGTTTGAGACTGACTGAATAATTTTTGTGTTTCAATATAATTTGAGCGTGGATCTATAGCTATCAGAAGCTTGTCTTTTATGTGCCAAGAGACCAGTGTTAGATAGGTTTGCATTCCTTTTATGTAATTGCTTATGTCTTACGGCTTCTTGCTTTTTTGCCATCACTTTAGCAAATGCACATCCACTGTATAAGTACATATATTTACAAGCATTTAAAACAACAATCTGCCAATTCCTAAGAAATTTTGGGGTGGAGAGGGGCAGGTTTGCTCTGTATCCGTGTAAGGAATGGTTCATACGCCATGACTGCACTTCTTTTGCAGTGTCTAGGTGAGACCAGAACATGCTGAACTGGTGCTAGCTGTGTCCTGGTAATTATATTGTCTCATTTCCTACCATCCAACATACCTTTGTGTATTTTAAAACTGCACTGAGTCCTTAATTCCTGTTCTGGAAAGACCCAGCATAATGAACCTCTCCAAAATTTGAGATGATGCCAATAGTGGGCAGAGGGTAAGACACTTCCTGGTACAGGTACATGTTTAGAGAGTATGCTGATTGAGAAATCCAGAAAACAACAGAAAACTTGTCACTTGACTTTTCTTTGCTGCTCTGATGGGCGTTCTGAGTCATTCCAAATACCAAGTCATGCTCGCCTGGTCTTCAAAGTGTGTATCAACATACGACTTAATGTGATGAGTCTCCCTGTTGATGCTTTCATGTGTTCTTTGATTTATTACTACTACTGGCTATCACCAGGTTTGTCATTGTATGTTTGCAGCAGGGCTGCCAAGGCGGTGAAAACTCTGCTCAAAAAGATTGTTGGGATAATTCTGGGGGCAAGATCTTCCTGTTAGTGAAACTTTGAACTGAAATGGAAAGCCAGTGCTGACATGTGAATGTTCTGGCTTGAGAGGGTGCTCCTAAAATCTTAATTTGTACAATTCTCCAACTACCTGGCACTAAGTGGAAAGTTAGTAAAGGTTTTATTAGTAGGGGAAATTGTAATTCAATAAAAGGAGAGTCTTCAGTAGATGAGAAAATTGAAAATTTAAAGGACTTTTAATTGAGCAGATCCTCAAAAGTCCATTGGCATTTTTTTTTTTTTTTTTTTTTTTTTTTTCTGAAGAGGTTTGTTTCTTCACAAATTCAAGATCTTTTTGCCTTGTACCTGAAGCACTGTTGCTGCTGATAATAGCCATTTAGGTCTTTGCATCAGGAAATAGAAAGTGTTTGAAGTGCCCGATGTATCTGGTTGCAGCATTAAAGAAGGAAGGATAAAATTGCTTGAACGTTCTTCTGTTCCAGCGTGAAAATTTTTCAGTCTAGTTTTCATACCCTTTAGAACTGGTTTAGTGTAAAACATTATCTTGAAGCAGCAACAACTCATCAGTGTGTTTTGATACTAGGTTTTAGCATGTGGTGGCATTTTAAGGAGGAAGATCTGTTTTTGTACTGATTACGCATTTAAAAGTGCTGATACAAAGCTGTCTCAACTGAGATAATGATGTGAACATGGATACCTGTCATAGCTATTTTTGTGCCTTCTAAAGTTCAAGCACATCATTCTGAACTGATATTTCATTAAAAGAAGCATGCAAATTGTGTGAAATATGTAAGCTGAAGATGGAAAGCACTTGTGCTGATAAAGTTTTCTAGAAGTATCTTTGATAGTCTGCTTTGAAAAGTGACTGGTAGTTCAGCTTGATATGCTTTTTTGTCTTCTCTGTAGGTTTTCAAAATGTTTTGAATGAAATGAATAAATCAAATGCAAAACATTATATGCATGTTACTAGCAAGTAACATATTTATATCCCAGTTCTTAAGGATTTTCAGAAAGGTGTTGCATAATACTTTGCTTTCTGAACTGAAGTGCAGTGGCACTTCTGATTATTACAGTATCTTTTCTCAGTGCAGTCTCAGAAATACTCTAAAACACTCTTTGGTTTGGATTCCATCATTTTCAGGTGGAAACTTTTGGGGACTTTGTCAAGTAACACATTTCAATCTATTACTATCCTTGACATTCGTGGTTTTGAAATAAATTTAGAGTCTATTTCTGGGTGTCATGTAGATGATCCGTTAAAATGTTAAATCCTGGAGGTAAGGTACAAGGCAGCAAAACTAATCCTTTAGGTATGTTGCACTTGAATCCTGTCGTAGAGATTAGCAATTGGAGAATGTCACGTTTCTTGTAATGCTTTTTTTATATACTAGCTGAGGTTGACGAAATGAGTACTAAATAGCTGGAATCTCAGATTGCATTTTGTAAAGTTTGCTAATACAAGTGCACTGACTATCATGGTTCTCTTTCAAAGAGTAGTTTCTCAGATGATAATGTCCTCCTATTTGTTATTACTTGCAAATTCATGACTTAGAATATTTAACTAGACATCCTTTTTTTTTTCCTCTCCTCTCTTCCTGACTCCACTTTTTAGCGATGTTTTGAGGAATGTAAGGAAGAAATCCTCTAACAGTTCCAAATTCTTACCTGCAATTTGCTGTGTTTGCCGTCGAAAAGAATTTCTGAGACTGTGCTTTTGATTTTTTTTTTTGTTTGAAATTTCAGTATCCAGTTCAGCTTGCTTTTAAAAGTGCCTACTCGTGTAGACAACATTTACCATTTGATTTGAAATCTCTTACTGTCATGACCAAAATGTAACCTCCATACAGGGACTCATGGTTCACACTGTGTTTTGTCCTCTAGCAGAGGCAGGTCATAGCAGAAGAATAAGCATTACATTTGGAAATGCAGCATAAGTTGATCACTTAATTATTTTAAATATTTAACTGTTCTTGCTCAGTGTATTACTTCCAGTTCAATCTATTACTTCCACTTGGTCAGCTTAACCAATCTTGTTTAAAAAAAAAAAACAACAAATTACTCTTGAAGCTTCCTAATTCTGTCCCAAACGCATGCATTGAAGTTTCTGGAAGAGTTTAACGAGAATGGAAAGATTAAAAGTACAGTGTACTAGTTTGTTGCAGTACTTTATAAGTGAGTGTCTTGCAGCTTTTCTCACTTGCAGAGTAAAATCTTTCAGCATTTTATGTGTACACTGTGAGAGCTCTAGAATAACAAGACTTTTTGTTCAGGTACTCTTTGTGTATGTTACGTGTATTGAGGTTATGGAATGAGATTCAGTGATAATGAGTATCCTCTGTTTATGCCTGTGAGGCTAGAGGAAGTGGGCCGAAAATGAAAGAAAGGAGCTGTTGGAACTACTGCTTGTGAGGGGGTGGAAGACTTCTTGTATCATCTGAAAGTGTAAGAGACAGAAAGTGTGCAAGGTGACTTGTGCACCTACTGCTCTGGTCACTCCCTGACAGCTACAGCCTATCACCTTATAGTTTTGTCCATAGGACTAATCAGTTTGTTTCCACATAAAGTTGTGGTTTCTCTAATGTTTTACTCATTAACAATTGTAACCTAATTGTTACTTCAGCTTCTGGAGCCAGTCTGCCATCAGCTCTTCGAGTTCTATCGCAGCGGTGAGGAACAATTACTGCGATTCACGCTGCAGTTTCTACCAGAACTGATGTGGTGCTACCTTGCTGTCTCAGCCAGCAGAGATTTGCAGAGCAGTGGATGCATAGAGGCCCTTCTCCTAGGAGTTTACAACTTGGTACGTATTTGCACATAATTTTTCAGGCCTAAAAATATTAGTGTGCTTTTGGGGAGATACTACAGAGTACTTAACGGGAATTAATAAACAGTTTTGATTCAGAACTGAAAATAAGTGATTGAGTATTTCAGTTTTGTCTGTTTGAATTGATGTCCTAGTTTGAAATCAGATTTTATCTTGGTGAATATTTATTTCTGCTCTTTTTGTGTTTTTTTTTTTGTTTGTTTTGTTTTGTTTTAAAGTGTGATGTACTTTAATGGCTGAAGGAGACAAAGGATTCCTCATTTTTTATTTTGTTTTCATTAATTCTTGGTACAGTGATTAAACTTTGTGTTCTGCTTGAGAGCTTTTAGAGGCACTGCTTTTGAAGTGGTTGCACATATTTTCTGTGGTATTCTAACCGTCTTGAATAGAGATCACAAAAAAGTCATTTTCAACAAATTCTTAGGACTTGATTGTTGAACAGTTTGTTCAGTTTTGAGAACATAAAGGTCGTCTTTCATTTCTATAATAACCTTGACATCTTTTTTTTTTTTTTTTTTATATTTTCCATGAAAAATTACTGTTTGATGTTAAAACAGTCCTTTGAAAAACAAGTCTATGGGGGAACTTTTAAGAGCACCATATTTTATTTACAGGCAAAATGCATTTAGTCTGTGTTAGACGTTTACTGAAGCTCCTTTCTAATCTCTACCTTTTGGATATATGAAATCTGTTGCTAAGATTAAAAAAAAAATAATTGTTGTATGATTTTGGTGAGATCTGCTTCAGAAGTTATTTCTGAAGGTTTTTGACTGGGAGTACTTCAGTGCTCTTCTGTGATATGTGGACACCTCTTTTTTACATCACCCATTAGTCTTAACACTGATTAACAAGAGTGAGAAGTCTGCAACACACCTTCCAAGATACTGCCATAGTGGTATCTTCTCAAAGATCTTCGCATCTATGTTTCTGTTTTCCTGGGCTGCATCTTCTACAACTCATTGTAAATATATAAGTATCAAGGTTGAGCTTTTGCAAATATTTTGATGTCTGCTACTATGTCAGGACATATGAGGCTGCAATCCTTTTAGAAGTATGATGTTTCCAAAATGACTTGTAGAGTCATTATATGATGGGTAAGTAGTTTTCCAAACATAATTGAGCTTTAACCTTCACAACTAGGAAATAGTGTGTAATTAACCCCGCCCTGCCCCCACTAAAAAAAAAAAAAAAGGGGGCAAAAAAATAAAAAAGGCAAAACCACCATGCTTTAAACTTACTGAGATTTCCAGATTAGGTTTTTAAGGTGGCCTGTCATAGCATGTGCCCTTTGCTAAGTCATTTGAATAGTACTCAGAAGCAAGACAAATGTGCTGTGATAGAAGGCAAGTACAGATGACTTCTGGCTTGTAACTTGAATTGTTATAGCAGAGTATCTCTGTTCTTACAACAGTGCATTTTGTTTTTGTTTTTTTTTGTCCACTCACCCCACTTCAACACTTAACCTTTTTGAATGTCTGGTTTCTGTAGTACAGTATAACCATTGGTGTGTTCTGACTTTTTCAGGAGATAGTTGATAAAGAGGGACATAGCAAAGTGCTGAGTTTCACGATTCCGTCTTTATCCAAACCTTCGGTATACCATGAAGTAAGTAACACCTACAACACAAACTTGTCACTGATTGTGAAAAGTGGTATTATTTTTGGTGCCTGTTTAAGAAAAAAAAATTAAAAAAAATAGTTTTAACACTTTGCATAAACCTATTTTTTTGTCTGATTACTACTAACTGGCCTCTGAGGCCTTTTCAGGTTTTAGTTGTCGTAACTCCATAGTATGCATGCTCCAACTATATTTTTTTCCTGTTCTGAAGCCTTATTCTTACATTTTATACTAAGACAGCTGGTCAGACAGATAATCTTAAGCCCTTTGAACACTATGTACAAATATGGTGATGCTGTCCTGTTGTCTATTTTTTCTTGTATTGTAGCAAGGCTTCAGGTGGATGTATTTTGAATGATTTTTTTTTTTCTTTTAGCCTTCCAGCATTGGCTCCATGGCTCTTACTGAAGGAGCTTTATCCCAGCATGGTTTGTCCAGGGTTGTATACAGTGGACCTCATCCTCAGAGGGAGATGTTAACAGCACAGAACAGGTAAAATTGTATAATGGGATTTTGCTTGGGAATCAGCAATGAATCTCTTAAGATTTTTTCATATAGATAGAAGGTATAGAGGTTTGTGCTGTATTTTGTTCTTTTTTTTTTTTTTTTAATACATGTAAATATAGATGCAGAAAGACTAGGAGTTTTTCCATATGAAGAGGAAAAACTTGCAGACCCAGGATTGGTCAATGATTTTATTGAATTACATCAAATTTGTTCAAATAACTCTTGCAAATTTCTGTTTAAACCAGTTTTATTTTTTCCAAGTAAAATTGGTAACATAATCTCTGTTTCCTGTAAACTCCAGGTTTGAAGTGTTAACTTTCCTTCTGCTCTGCTACAATGCTGCCTTAAGCTACATGCCTGCAGTTTCTCTTCAGTCATTGTGTCAAATTTGTTCAAGGTAATTTCTGTAGGCTGATAATACTTGAAATGGCATTGCAAACTTGAAATGCAACCAGTTTGAATTCTAAAAAAAAAATCTTCAGGTTCCCAGAAGTTGCTTGTAAACTTGACTTTTTTTGTGAGTATTTATTGCTGTGTAACTTGTGTTTAAGTTACTCTTATGTAACTATGGGTTGAGATGGGAGAAGCAATGACCGGGTTTACATGCAGCGCTGTAAAATGGAGAAAGAAGTCAAATCAAGGAAATTCTTTTTAATTAAAGTAGTTGTGTTTTAACTAAATAAAATCAGAAGTGTCTTCTAAAATCTTGGTAAACTTTGCATTGCATGCTTACTAAGTATATTTAGATGTAGTGCAAATTGAAACTTTCTCGAAGTTACAGTAGATCTCAAAACTAGAAATATGCTCATTCTTACAGATATTGCGGGTATTTCCAAAATCTGTTGTTACTTCAAAAACAAAATAAAACCTCAGCTTGTATTGGTGTCCAGTTTTCCTCTCTTTCTTTATTCAAAGAGGAAGTACTGGTTTTGAATATTTCTCTCTCTAGAATTTCTGAAGTGGACATTGTGTTAAAGAAATTAGAATACTTGTGTTAAACCAGAGAACCCGAGAGAGATGCAGAAATCAACTAAGTCTGTCTTTATGAGATTATCTTACTGAGACATACAGTGAAGCAGTTCTGCTGATTTCATTCTAGCCTTTTTACAGGAAGTAACTCAGAATAGAGTCGGGCTTTTTGAAAATGATCAATACTGGCATTAAAGAAATGCCTATATTAAGAGGGTCTTTTCTGTATCATTGTCATCGTTAACTGATCACGTTGCTACTGTGAGTTCACTGTTTTCCCCCCTAAGTACTTGACATACCCCCCTATGCTGTAGCATCTGGTAAATGCATAATTATATATATTACTGGCATAAGAATGACCCTGTTAGATGTTTTTTTATCTAAGCTAGCTTTTCTTTACGTTAAACTGGACACTAATTTTTCCCTGCCTCCATCCTCCAGGCTTTAGACAATACTGATATGCTTATTACTTCAGTTAAGTATGATAAATTATCTATGAGCCAAACCATTGGTAGAAGTTATGGAGTATCTGGAACTCAAGTGTTGCCCATCTTGTATAACAGTAACCTCTACTGCGGGATAAAGAGGAAGAGAATGGATGGGATTTTTTGGGGTGGGTTATTCAACCTAATTAATTTCAGTAACCAGCTCATGGTCTTAAATATGTACTGAGGCTGAAGAATTGAAGGTTTCTAAGACTAAACCTGTCAGTCTGTGCTATGAAGAAGACAATACTAATGACAGTCATTAAAGGTCATTCAAGAAGTCCAGTAGCAGTCAATAAATTGAATATTTAACCACCCCATATCTTTGTTTTTCAAAATCTTTTGTCTGCAGAATCTGATGTGAAATTTGGATCTGATCTGTGACTAATTCAAATGCTGACTTGTACTGGCTTTTAGAATGGTTTAATGAGCATGATGCTTCTGGTCTCCTTGCTTGAAAAATCTCCGTGTACCTTTCATATTTTATGGAATGATGCTTGCTTCTGTCTCTTATAGTAACAGTTTCTATGCTGCTCTATTTCTTTAAATACTCTTAGTTTATTTTTTCTCTTCTGCAGTAAATGCTTTGAATTGAGAATGACTTCTAGTGGCTGTTCTTTCCTATGTTCAGCTGTGGTATAAATGCGATGTTGTCTAGGGTATCTCTGCTTTGAAGGATTTGAACTCTGCCAGTAGAGGGCATACCCTTCTTCCATAATAAGAAATAGGCTGCTTCAGATCGTAGTTGTTGATGAGCACTTTTCTGGGGTCTTTTGCAGTTAAAAAATATACTAAATGCTTGACTTGGAAGTGTTCTATACAAAGGTGGTTCTACATTATCTGTTAATGACAAATGCATGATTTCCTTAGAATTTGTGTATGTGGATATCCTCGCCAACAAGTGAGAAAGTACAAGGGAGTAAACTGCAGGATTCCAGTTTCATCTGAATTCATGGTGCAAATGCTAACAGGGATTTATTATGCCTTGTAAGTGTTCTTGTTTGTTGTTTGTGTTTTTAATATGTGTACAAAATAAATAACAGTTTAATTTGTACATTCACTTAGGCATGCTACCTTTGAAATGTTTTATTTTCTAATGGGTAGATGTAACAATGAAGTCTTCAGGAACAGAACTAGTTCACCAACTAGTTAGATGACACTACCTGTGTAATAATGGGGAAAGAGGACTGGACTAGCACTTGGGAGTTATAACTGGTGTTATGTGGAAAAATGTCCAAAAAACATTTTCCAAATTTTGTCTGCTGTCCAAATTAATGCATGCTTACTTCTGACATCGATCTAGTTAAGCAAAAAAGTCTTTTACCATTCGTTCTCTGAGATGCTGAATGCCGTCCACCTTTTTGATAGTCATGTTGATGCATAAAGTTCTCTTATTAATTGAAATAATCAGAGGCTAGTAACATAGGAGTAGTCAAAAAAGGTGGAGTAATATTAAAAACATCCTGTTTGAATTTCAAAATATTTCATGAGTGGCTGATCAATAATTAGTTATGTCACTTTAAATTGCTCAGGCTGGTTAATGGAAATAGATCTAGTGTCTCCATATGTAATAATTCAGAACAGTTTTTCTAAGTAGCAGGCTTACTGGTAATAAACACAATTAATTCCACAGTTAATAAACATAGTTAATTCCTCTAAATTGAACCTTCAAAGAATACTGTATTCTTGAAGGTCACGATCAAGAAGGTTCATCCATTGATACAGATGCTTATTATTCTGAATATATTTACCTTTGCAGTTATAATGGAGAATGGGATCTGGCTCGTAAAGCTATGGATGACATTTTGTATAGAGCACAGCTAGAACTGTATCCGGAACCTCTGCTGGTAGGTAACATATTTCAACATTTTTTGAGTAGAATTATTAGTCTAATAAGTTCTTCCAGTCAACATTGTGCCAGGAACCTAAATCTCATGAGGTCTGTGTGGCTGCACTTGGTTATTTTATCATCTTCCCTAGTGAATAAGCTATTTACAGTAGAACACTTCCATGTCTTGAAAGCTTAATGATACTGCAGAAGTACTCTGAGGTTCATGTTAAGTAATAGCCACATCTTTAAATTGGAGACTTTATTTTAAATAGTGACAAGTGTTAAATATAAAATACGTCTAACAGGTAATTGCAACCAGCATTCTTAATAACCTGTGCAAAATGGTAGCATAGTTATTTGACCTTAAACGGGAATTGTACACAGTGATCTTCATGGAGTAATAAGAAACGTATGATAAAAGTCTTTAAAATTTTGATCTTCACGTTAAGAACTTAACTGCATGTTTCCTCACTCTAGGTTGCTAATGCAATAAAAGCTTCACTGCCTCAGGGTGCCATGAAATCTAGTAAAGAAGGCACAAGGTGCATTCAGGTTGAAATTACACCTACTTCATCCAGGATATCAAGAAATGCTGTGACTAGTATGTCTATCCGAGGGCATAGATGGAAAAGGCATGGTAAGAAACACATTTTACAATGAATTCTTAGCTTTTTACACCTGTTTAAAGTAGTATTGAGGATTTTGTCTTTGCGAATCTTCATTATTAATTAAAATGTCTTCAGTGAGCCGACACTATACATTCATTCTCTTTAAAAGGAGATTCTTCTTAGGAACAAACTTAATCACATTTTTAAAGTGGGTCTGGAGCAATGCTAAGACTGACTGTGTACGACATGAAACACATCACGGTTGGACTTTGGTGCTGTTTGCTGCTGATGATAAGAAAGTGGCAGTTAGGACTTTTTTAAACGGGTACATTTTTTGAAACGAACAACCTTTTTTTTTAAAGGCTGCTATACAAAGTTTTTGATTACTTAAAGAGGCTGTTCTCTTCTGAAGGGTAGTGTATGGCACCTGAAACAAAGCCACAAAAGCTCATCTGTCTTAACTTAAGTAAATAATGGGATAATAATGGGATTTAAGGGTAGAGGAATAAATTACTATTTTTTTGGACAAATTAGTATAAGGGCTTCCGCAAAGTGAAGCACATTCCTGTGCTGAGTAGAAAAAAATGGTGCTGAATATACTGCCAAAGGACAAACATTATATTCCACTTCTTCTACTAGTTTCAGATGAGGGAAAAGCTGCTGGACCAGAGATCAAAACTTCAGATTGCTTCCTGTGCTGTAATTGTGATGAAAAGCTAAGGGAGTGAGTGTAGATAATGCCTTTTTAATATGTTCAATAAAGATTTTGAAGCAGTATAAGAATGAGTTCAGTATAATACGTACTGTGTGTAGTACAGTAGTACTGCAGTAGCTAGTAGTTAGGCAGTTCAGTTAGAAAAATATTGCAGAGTTCTGTGTCATAAAAGAACCTAGGAGTATTTCAGTTAAGTGTTGGGAATTATTTATAAATACGCTGGTAGAAGATGACTTTAAAATAGTGATAGAGCTTTCTGAGCTGTTGGTATTAGTGGTACCAGTAGCGTAAGCTTTCGAAGGGGAGGAAGGAAGTTAAAATAATTAAAGTTCTTTTATTTAAAAGGAAATAAAAATATGTCATTTATAAACTGTCAGGTAAAGCTAAGGAGTAAAGCATTAGTGTCTTTCTTACTGGACCACACTCATAGCAAGTAATTATTGAAATCTGAAGACTGCTAAGGAACATTTTAGCCTTTACTGTTTGTTTTCCATTATTCAGGCTTACATTTTTTAAGAAGGGAATATTGACCAGGTCTCAGAAAACTGATAGTTTAGCTTTTAAACTCAGATATGCCCTCTGAAGCTTGACAGTTTTGCTAGCTGTTATTTTTGAGTGGTTCTGATGTTTGTACGAAGTGGATGGGAACACAGATCAGGGATATCGAGTATTCACTCATTCAAAGGAATTGAAAGTGTATTAAAATAAGCATTCCCTTGCTCCTGCATTTACAGAAAAAATGAAATACAAAAACCACTACAGAATTTGCTCTGGAACCATCCTGATGTAAATCCGTTTTTTTCAGCAAATACAAGAATCTGGAAGCGTTTACAAATACAGCCTTCTTACAGGGTGATACTTGGGTGAAGTTCAAGAACCAGTGGGTGGGACTTGTGTGCACTGCAGCAGATAACAGATGAAAGAGAAATAACAGTAGGATTCACAGAAATGGGTGGAAATGCAGTGTTTTGTGAAGCTTTCATATAAAGCAGGACAATTTGAGATAAACAGTGATAATCTAGCTAGTATGACCAAAGCAAGCCAGTATTTAGGGATAAGGATTGGAAGATCAGATACTAACAAGTTCTTGTCAACATTTTATTTGGGTTATTGGAAGAACTTTGAGTTTGTTTCAGTGGTATGGGATTTGATGAAGAAGAAGAAAATCACTTATACTGATGAGGGGGGACAAAAGCTTGTATAGCAGATTTTGGAGATAGCTATAAATTTGAAGGATATATAAACATTAGGCTAGTTTAAAGGCAAAAAATGAATCTACAGGATTTTTGACTTAACGACTGGCAAATTATTTTGGTTTAAGTGACATACATTGCAAGCATGTAGTACTTCAGCTAGCCTAGTCAAAAATTTCATTACAAAATGCTTAAAAATAAATTGCTTATAACTGGAAGTCTTTTAGAGTCAGAATAAATACTTCCTGGATTTCAAAATTCCTAATAAACTACAGTGCCCCCCAACCCTTGATAAAAGAAAGATGTGGAACAGCTCCTCAGGGCGGGTGTAAAGAATAACAATACTTATGCTTACAGATGGGTGTTTTGAATTAAAATGAGTACTGGAGTTGTTAGTAATAGAATGACAAACCTTGTACCTCTTGACCGTTACTCTCTCTTCCACAGTGACAAGGAAAAATAGATTCAGGGATTTTATTTTTGTGCTTCAATATGAAATGAATTATACAGCTAGATGTAGTTTGATCTTGCACATTATGTGGACAAGATCTTACAAAACAAAATATCCCTTGGAGGAGTGAGAGCAGTAATTTTCAATCACAGAATCACAGAATCACAGAATCACAGAATTTCTAGGTTGGAAGAGACCTCAAGATCATCGAGTCCAACCTCTGACCTAACACTAACAGTCCCCACTAAACCATATCCCTAAGCTCTACATCTAAACGTCTTTTAAAGACCTCCAGGGATGGTGACTCCACCACTTCCCTGGGCAGCGCGTTCCAATGTCTAACAACCCTTTCGGTAAAGAAGTTCTTCCTAAGATCCAACCTAGATCCAATCATTGTCTATTTGTGTGAAGTAAAATAAAATAAAAAAAGTACAGCCGATCATATTTCCAGTTGAGAAGCATGTACTTTTTGAAAAATAAAAATAAATAGAAGAATAATATAAAAATAAATAGAAGAATAATAAGAATAATAAAGAGAAAATAATAAAAAGAAAAAATAAAATCAATACAATACCAAAAATTTAAGGCACTAGTTCTTGCTAGCCTGTGTTAGAACTCTAGATTGAAGTCTGTTTTGGAAACAGGTCAACTTAATGTTTTTTTTTGAATCAAGTTGGTTTTGCCAATTTGGACTTCTGACAGAGGTACTAAATGTAAAGGTCATTTGCAAAGTAGATCCGTCTACTCAAATGAATAGGATTTATAGACTTCATTGATATTAGCCATCCCTTAACAACAAATTACTTAGTGCTATTGAATTGGATTGCACCTAAATTTGCAAAGCTTGAAAAAAAAGGGATTTGATCTAGCATTAGTTTTTCATGCATTAGTGTTTGTGTTTTAAAAAAACAAATCCTGAGTGGCATTTATGTTTCCATTTAAAAGTAGAGGAAAAGCAAAAAAACATAGAGTTTTTAAGGTACACAAACACTTAAATGAGTGGCTGTTTGTGGAAGCTAGGGCAAAAAAAATAAACTAAACACTAGCAATGCTTTCCTTGGTAATATAAAACATATCAAACTACCCCATAAAAGGGCTGTTGGGGAAAAACTTCTGTGCAGGTAAGGCAAATACCCTGATGTAGCAGACTCACTAAGAATCGCTGAGCAGGTGCTAGTAAGATGTATAACAGAAACAAAGATATTGACTAGACAATAGACTAGATGATTTTTTCCCCCATTGCAGGAATTGACTTCCAGGTAGTGTACAAAGAAACAGTAGTCATTGAATCTCTGTGGAGAGAATTTTCTTACTATTTTTACAGCAGCATTAGTTATTTAAGTAGTTACAACTTTTTTGGGGGGAGAAGCATCTGGAATGTATGTTAATTTGGGGTTATAAGCTTGATAATAATCCAAAATGCTGACGTTGTGCAGGAAATGCAGCTTGAGCTTCTGGTGGTTAAGGCTGAATTACAATCCAAATGGGCAGTTTGTTTGTGCAATCTGACGTAAATGATGGCGGCAATTGTAATAATAAGGTAGACGATGACTGAAATCTCTTTTAAATTAGTCCTTAGTAGCTGGTAATCATGAAATTAATTTATCGAGGTTGGTTGTACTAGTCCTAGCATTCAGAAACACAACTCCAAAAGTATTTTTCTTCAAATGCTACAGCATATTTATATTACTTTTCAAAGTGGCATAATTATTGAGTTTTATCTGTGTACTATTTAGCAGTTCCTTTGTTTTCTCTTTTGCTACATTGCCTTGTGCACTGGGTATTAATATCTCTTTCTCAAAGGATAGACTCACAGAGTTGTCCAGCTTGAAGCAGTGTTACCTTCAAAACCAAATACTACGAAGCTGAAGGTTTGTTTTAGGTGTTCTTAAAAAATTTAAGATATAAGGATGGGGTGCTACTACAAGGGACCTGGATTGTGGAGCCTTATTCCTTCCAGAGGACTTGTAGATATTATGGGAGATAGCGATAATAGAAGTTGAGATACCTCACATCCTCTTTTCATTGATTTCCTCCAGTAGTTCAAGTTCAATGTTAAGCTCAGAAAGATATATTACCTTTCATTAAAAGTAGTGAATAGAACTTAGCATAATTACATTTAATCTTTTACTTGACTAAGCTTAGTGGTTGTTTTTTCCCCAGTTCATTATTGTAGTGGTTACACAGCTGTAGGAATCCAGCAATGATGGATAAAGTGCTGATACACAATAGGATATTGCATTCAGAAATGCGTACCACTAAACAATAATTAAATATCACTATTACCACAAAATCCATGAAATAAATTCTTCCTCTGTTCCTCCAGTCTCTGCTGAGCCCTGGATTTCATGCACTCTGAATCTCCTTTCTTTGGAGCTGGGTGCTGCTAATCAGTGCTTTTCTGCCCTCGGTGGGGAAGGGGCTGACAGCAAGCTCTGTTCTGCCCTCTCCTCTGCCTGGTTTCCCAGCTGCCAGTGAAGTCTCTGGGCTTGTGGAGATCTGTGGATCCTGGGAAGAGGTGGTGCTGTGAAATAAGGTGCCTGTAGTGGCACTGACGGGGGGGGGAGGAAGGGGTTCGAAGATCGCTGTAGGAGAGGCACAGCTGCCTCACCCCTGTGCAGTGAGTCCAGTAAGGCCAACGAGAATGTTGGTCTTCTGTCCTCACTAACTTTCTGCTCCTGTGTTTTTAGAAGTGCTATATTTGATGGTATGAGTACTGCTGCAGTTCATGGTGCTCAACTGCAATTCTTACCTTGTTAGTGACGATAGAAGATGTTTGCAAAAAGCGCTCTTAAAGGGAGTAACACAACTTTTAACTTGTATTTCATGCCTAATATCAGGAAAGTAGTGGCTAATAGCAGCTATTATTAATGCCATTTCCACTGCATAGTACAACTGGTTAGATGGATACTTTTGTTAATAGTTGACTAGTTAATTAGAAAGAATCATAACAATTAGCTTTTGCTGGTAAAATCAGTGTTACCTCTTCCACTGGGGGACAGCGGTGTCCATCCCTGCCAGAATAACCTTCTACCCCAGAGACTTATTTCCTTTCTGTGGTGAGTGCAGACAGTAAGGAGCCCGGCTCTGCAGCACGCTGTGCCTGGAAGTACACAGCCTGTGCAGGAGGCCTCGGTGTGGGGGCCGGGGGAGGATCCCCTCCAGTTAAAATAAAATTTCAGTTTTGGAATACTGAGTGTGGGGTTTCCCAGTAGTACGTGGGTGCGGGCCAATAATCAGAAGATTGAAGCCCAGAATTTAGAAATAAAATTCCATAGTCACTAATATTGCTGATTAACAAGACGTTGACATGTGAACATCTGCTTTAATTCATAATGCTTTAGTCATCTGTTCCTGTTGTTTTTTTGTTTCATGTTTTGTTTCAGACATCTTTTGTGTGTTTTTTTTTTTTTCTTTTTTTCTTATCCATCTTTAATTCTAGAACAACCAGAGAATGGTAATGATGCTACTGAATTGGGCAACTTTATCATACCTGAGATTAGTGTCACAAATGTGTCTGGAGAAAGAACCGGGAATGGGGAAAAGAGCAGAGCGCTAGCAGAGAATGATGTTCAGCATATACAGGGAGTACAGGAAACAGCTACAGATCCTAGAACTGACAGCAAAGGCATGCCAGAAATCAGGAGGCAAAAATCTGTAAGAAAAATGATGGATGATGGAATAAACTCAACTGGCAGAGTGCAGTTTTAGCAGACCACTTGTAGCTGCACTCTAAGGTACCGCTGTTGATTGAAAGGATCACTGCTGCATGTTTGGAGAATTAAAGTATGCAGTTAATATATTTGCATGCGTAATAACACAAATGCATGTATTGCACACAGCTTTGTCTGTGCCACAGACGATGACATACTTACAAGTAGACACATTTAATCTGGACGCTGTATGCTGTGAGACTCAACACTTCTTTGATTGTATTGAGCATATTTACTGGATTTACAGGTCCAGTGATCAATGGTATGAAGAATCAATCAAAATGGATGTGAAAATTATCTCACTGTGTACCTAAGGTATTCCAAATTGGACTTTTCATGGTATACAGGAGATTTCATGTTCCATTGTGCTTGAGTTTCCAACTTAATACCACCAGACTTACGATGCAGAAGGTGACCTTTCAGTCCTAAGGCATTCTTGGGTTGCTAAATGAGCAGGTGCCATATTGGGTTTTCTGGGACATCGATCACAGAGCTTTATAATTAATCAGCTTTGCAAAATCATGTATTAGAACACTTGCTCAAAATGAGATTTATCCTTTTTTTTTTTTTTAGTTTTGTGTGGTATCTTCTAATATGTTTCTAATCTCCTGCATGAATTAACAATGCATTTTTTTCAAAATCACTACAAACTGAGGTTGTGGGCATGCTTTTTGATCTAGTTAATGCAGTATTATTTGCTGTAGCTTTATATCCTAATGAATTTTAATTCCAAAATGTAATAGGTAAGTGTTTTGTCTTCTGTTCTCTGTTCTTTTGCTTTATGGCTTCATGCTTGAAAATATCAAAGCCTAGTCATACTGAAAGTCAATAAAAGAGAGAAAGCCAAATGCTAATTTTTTTTTTTTCTCCCTACCACGCAGGTAATGCTGATCTAGGAATTGAAGAAGAACTGATAGAAGTATCTGAAACTGATGAAGGGTTTTACTCTAGGGCTGCATCTAGCACAAGTCAGTCTGCCTTATCTAACAGTGGCAACACAAGCAGTAAGAACCTTTTAGGGAAGAGCCAACGAAGATCTGGAGGAAGCAAAGCTGGAGGAAAAGAAAAAGAAGGAGAAACCTGCAGAGAACACTTGTCACGAAAACAAACTCAGAGAGCCATGAGCGAGAATCTAGAACTTGTTTCCTTGAAGAGACTGACACTGACAACCAGCCAGTCCCTGCCTAAACCTGGTAGCCATAGTCTGGCCAGAACTACCACTACTGTGTTTAGTAAATCGTTTGAACAGGTCAGTGGTGTCACAGTTCCAAATAATCGTGGTGGTGTATCTGGTACAGAGGCAAACAGGTTCTCAGCTTGCAGTCTTCAGGAGGAAAAACTGATCTATGGAACAGAAAGAACAGACCTTCCTCTTTTAAGCAAGCAACCTAACCAGCAGCGACCTCCTAGTATTAGTATAACTTTGTCAACAGATTGATATCATGAATTAGCAAGTATGAAAAAAGAAATACGGGGTTGTATGCCAATATTGGTACCGTACAGTAGGCTCCTTAATGTGCTCTACATTACTTTCTTAAACCTCAAGCCCATGAATTCTTATTCAGCTCACATTTGACAGTAATAGTGAATAGACTACAGTTTTGATTATTTTGCATCAACTTCTAATAGCTTGTTACGTTCCTCTTTTGACTCACTGTATTTATACTCCTGATTGCTTATGGCTTTGTGTGAAGTTTGCAGCTTTACCAGATTTACAAACATTGATTGTTGAGCCACTGGCCAAGATATCTGGCTTTTTACACATGCATACAATGGGAACACATAGATCCTCTTTCCCAGATTCTGCTTTTCAATACTTCTTGGCATAGGCAAAACTGCAAGTATTTTTTTTGTTTAACAGGAGCCTTATGGCATAAGCATAGAATTTTGGAATGGCACTGTTAGAATATAAACACTCTTACGTGAGTCATGAGAAAGCTGTACTTATATGCAAGGTTAAAACTGGAAGGCATTGGTCAGTGTGTGATGTTATGGATGGTTTTTGTAATGTTTGTCAGTATATACTGCAGTGTTCATACTTCTGTATGCCCAAATGTGTCTAAGGTGTAGATGCATTTTGGATTATATACATATCTTTGAAACTGGGTCAAAAGTCGTATGGTAGCAGTACTTGTGTATGGCAGTTCTTACCAACTGCTGTAATAGTCACTTTTCAGGCAACAAGTGTGTCTGACTCTGTATCCCTTCCATACTTTAAAATAGCAAGCACAAAACTCATTGGAAAGTTGCCATCATCAGTAGTTCTTACTTATGAGGAAGAGATGTGCTTATGTAAGGGCATTGTAGAAAATATGGTATGAACCCTTTGCACTGAATCAAGCAAATCAGGAGTGTAAATGTGTTTCACATGAACTTGTTACTTGAGACTAAGAGAATACTACCAAAGGATGTGTACTTTCAGTAACTTGCAAGCACAAAGGGAAATTATAATGTAAATATAACTAGCAGTGTAATTCCTAGTTTTTTGTATCTATTATTTTTCTAGTTAGAAATTCTAAAAAAACAACATGTTCAAGGTTACTTAACTTTTAACCTTCAGTCAGTTTGGTGACCTTATTTGTACCAACTTTTGTAAGCTTAAGACTTCAATTTAAAACATGAACATTAAAACTACTTATGCAGAAATTTGGAGAAGCAATAGCAGGCAACTGCACTTCAGTGGCAGTGATTATCTGAGAGACAGCATGTTACTGTGTATGTAGAATCAAGGTGAGGATCTAAAGCATAGTCATTCCCAACTGTCCAGGTGTCTGCAGCTAGCCATCCCTTTTTGTCAAGAACATAGAAAGACCTTGTGACAGACCAAACACTAAAATTCTAGGAGACTTTTCTGTCTGCCTGGAGATAAGTTTAGGTATACCTTTTTTGACTTATACTGAAGCACAAGTAACTTTTAAGCAGCTAATATTATTCAGGTTTATAGCTGGTTAATTAATGAAAAGAGATGAGAAGACATAGTTGATAGGGGTAAGTTGTAGAATTCTACTACTTAGGCAGCAGACTAGATGTGTACGTTTCTTAACATTCACTAAAGCAGCAGAATAGCTACATTGGTCTTATAGATGTTTGTCTTCAACTGAGAGCCTGAGTTGAAATGAACGTGCCATGCTTTCTTGTGTTCTTCTGTCTGTTGTGTGACGTTGTTTTGTTTTAGTAATGCAGTATTTCACCTTACAGTGAGTGTTTTCTTAATTGTACATGAAAATTTACATTCCCATTGTATAAACAAGAAGCTTTTCTTGTTTAGTGTTTAATACTTTGGCCAGTAAAATAAACTGGTATATTTTTTGGAAGTTACATGCTTTTGTAAATACTTAATACAGCAGAAATTTTTGCCTTTTTTTACCTTTTTTTTTTTTTTTCCTCCTGAAATACACATTAGATGACAATATAATTGTTTCAGATTGACTAATATATGTGGTTGTTGGAGCATGCATAATGACAAGCAATGGAAAAGTTTCAGGCAGCTGATTGCAGACATTGCCTAGAAGTACATATACCGAATGGAAAGCTCTTCCTTTCCTTGAAATTTTTATTAGATGTGATGAAGAAATAACCTGCAGAACTTAGGGCTGCCTCCTGATCTGTTCTTGCAGTGTCATGTTTAACAATACTGTGGAAACACCTTACAGTAACTAAAATGGAAATAAAAACTGGGATAGATTAATAAAATTGCAATTGACAAATGTTTGTTGTGACAGCATTATTTATGAGTTAGCGCTAAGAAACTAGAACTTATAAGTACTTCTGTTGGGTTTGTTTCGTTTCGTTTAGTTCATGATCCTTTCAGTTATCTCCACAGTAGATATTGTTTCAAGCTGGGTGTTGATGTCAAAGGTGTTTATTACACTTGGAAGATCTGGCTTCTTCAGCTGTAAATCATCGGAATTTTGAGACAACTAAAATGTCATAAAGTGTAGATACATAACGTGTTTGCAATGCTGTTGGCTACAAGTCAAACAGTGTTAAAGTTAGTTTATCCTTTTATTTTATACAGCTAATTATTCTAACTGTGCTCTGGCTTGAATCCAAAATAGAAATTGTCATTGGTACAATTGAAATTATGTAAGGCTTTATACTCCCTTTAGAAAATGGTGAAAAAAAAGGTTTCTTGGTACCAGACACTGCTGCTTCCATACACGTGTGATGTTGTGTAAATGTGTCTGTGTTAGTCTCTGGAGAGACTCGGAGAATGAGCATGTTTTTGTGAACTGACATCACACTTTGATACTGATCTAGTCTACAGAATTTCTTTACTGATGTAAATAATAAAACTTTCAGCTGTGCTTCTTTCTTTTCTTCAAAAGTATGAAAAAATGGGGATGGGGGAGGAAGGGCAGAATTATTTGTTGTCCGAATGTGCATCGTGAGCTCCATAAGACACGTTGTGCTGTTTCCAGTGCAGAACTGGAGGGGGTTGGGGCAGGAAGTGTAGTTATTAATTCTTTCCCAGTGTTTCTAAAATTTGGAAGGCCTTGGTTTTGGAACGCCATCTACTCATTTTATACCAATGGAAGAAAAGCGTATATTAAAGAAGTAGAGGTCTTCTAACAGCATAGGAAAAATATATGAAGACATTACATATTGTAGTGTACCCGGCAGTAGGTAGTTCTGATGAATACACTCCAAATGTCACACACAGTTGCAACGTTCTGCTGGAAAAAAATGTTATGTAGGAGTGAATCATCTCAAATTATAATGAGAGAAGTTGTTTAATGCTGACATTTATAACTGACCTTTGTGTTTTAAATCAGAGGGATCTGTTTGCGATGATGGCTTTGAAAAGCAACATTTTTGAAACTCCTGACAGCAGAATGGAATTGTTTTTGCTGTGAGAATATATAGTATTTGTGCAAAAAGTGTATGACCTCTAACCACTTGATCTAGAGCTACAGTGACTTCTGAAAGGGAATGTTGAATTCTCATGAATACCCGACATATTAATCAGGTACAGAAATACATAACTTTTAGCCACACATCTCACTAAGTAGGTTTCTTCTGATTTTTATGAGAATTTTAGAGATTTCTAACTTAATTGTCTAACTTCTGTCACGGTTTGAGGCTTATAGTGCTATATATAGATGTGTAATATATTGATATTTGTATAACTCTAAGGCAGCAGACTAGATACGTACATTGCTTAATATTCACTAAAGGCAGCATAATAGCTGCATCAGGTGATAGATAAGTATCTTCAGCTGAGCCTGAGTTCCTGAGTTTAAATGAAATGTGCCACACTTTTTTATGCCCTTCAGTTTGTTGTGTGACACTGTTCTTTTAGTAATGCAGTATTTCGTCTTACAGTCTTTTCGTAATTGTACGTGAAAATTTACATTCCTGTTGTATAAACAAGAAGCTTGTCTTGTTTAGTGTTTAATACTTTGGCCAGTAAAATAAACTGGTATGTTTTTTTTGGAAGTTGGATGCTTTTGTAAATACTTACTAGAGCAGAATTTTATTTATTTATTTATTTATTGCAGGCTTTGTTGAAATACACATTAGACAGTGTATTGGGTTTATGTGGCAAGGGCTTGGTAGCAGGGGGCTGTGGGGGTGGCTTCTGTGAACAGAGCCCAGCAGCTGCCCCGTGTCAGGTCAGAGCCAGCTCCAGCTCCAGCCCACGCAGGAGCAGGGGGCCTGGGGGGAGCTGTCACCTGTGGGGGACCTGTGCTGGAACAGTTTGCTTCTGATGGATGGAACCCGTGGTACGGAGCCATGTGGGAGCAGTTCTTGAGGAGCTGCTGCCTGTGGGCAGCCCCCGCAGGATCAGTTTGGGAAGGACGGCATCCTGTGGGAGGGACCCCACGTGGAGCAGGGGCAGAGAGGGACTGTGAAGGTCACTTCACTCCTGTGAAGGTCCCAGTGAAGGCGGGGACGAAGCCTTAAGGTCTGACCGCAGCCTCCATTCCCCGTTCCCCTGAATCTTCAGGGAGGATGTAGAAGAGGGTGGATGACAGGAAGGAGTTCATAGCGTGACTCCTGTCACTAATGTACTGCCTGGGTACCTTGCAATCCCAGACAGGAGCACAGACTGGGAGAAGAACTCACCAAGAGCAGCCCTGTGGAGAAGGACTTGGGGGGTTCTGGTGGACGAAAGGCTTGACATGAGCCAGCAGTGTGTGCTTGCAGCCCAGAAGGGCAACTGCGTCCTGGGCTGCTGTACTGGGTCTGGCTGGGATGTTAACTTTCCCTGCAGCAGCCCATACAGTGCCATGCTCTGCACTTGTAGCTAGAACAGCAGTGTTATCACACCAGTGTTGTGTCTGCTGCTGAGAAGTGCTGGCACAGCATCAGGACTTTCTCTAACCCTCCTGGGGGGTGGGCAAAAAGTGAGAAAGAAACATCACCAGGGCAGCTGACCTAACCCAACCAAAGAGATATTCCATACCATATGATGTCACAGTCAGCAATAAAAGGTGGAAAAAGGAGGAAGAGGGGAGGGGTGGGCTTTCGTTGCGAAAACGTCTGTCCTCCTCGCGAACACCGGCTACGTGCGTTGAGGCCCTGCTTCAAGGACGTGGTCAGGCATTGCTCATTTGTGGGAAGTAGAGAATAATTTCTTTCCTCTGCACTTCCACATAGCCTTTACTTGTTTTGCTGTTCCCTTTCCCCCTCCCTTTCCCCTTTCCCTTTTTCCCTTTAGTTCAATTGTTAATTAATAATATTTCCTTAATATATATATATATATTTCCCTTTAATTAAATTATCCTTATCTCAGCCCGTGAGTTGTTCTTTCCTTTACTTCTTCCCCTCCTCATCTGAGGAGGGGGAGTGAGAGAGCGGTTGTGGTGTTCAGCTGCCCAGTATGGTAAAACCACCACAGCTGCATCAAAAGAGGAGTGGCCAGCAGGGCGACGGAGGGGATTGTGCCCCTCTGGACCTGTTAGAGCGAGTCCAGAGGAGGGCCACAGAGGGCTGGAGCACCTCTTCTGTGAAAGGTTGAGGGAACTGGGCTTGTTTAGCTTGGAGAATAAAAGGCTCTGGGGAGACCTCATTGCGGCCTTCCAGTACCTAAAGGGGACTAATAAAATAGATGGAGAAGGACTCTTGGGTAGATAATGACAGGACAAGAGGGGAATGACTACAAGAGAAGAAATTCAGACTAGGCATTAGGAGAAAATTCTTCACCCGGAGGGTGGTGAGGCACTGGAACAGTTTGCCCAGAGAAGCTGTGGATGCCCCATCCCTGGAGGTTTTCAAGGCCAGGCTGGATGGTCCTCTGCTCCAGAGCAGTCTTCATATTGCTGATGATATGTCCATAAAAACTTTTTTTGTCTACCTCCCATTGCAGATTCAACTTCATTTGGGATTTGGCTTTCCTAACCCTATCTGTGCGTGCTTGGATAGTGTTTCTGTAGAACTGTTTGGTCTGCTGCTTCTGCTGCTTGTACACTCATTTTTTTTATGTCTAAATTGAATCATAATCTCTTGGTTGGTTCATGCAGACCTCCTGCGGGCTTTGCCTGATTTCCTGTGTGCTGGGGTGGGCCATTTCTGAGCCTGGAGGAGGTGGCCCTTGAGCAGCATCTAGCTCTCCTGCGTCCATTTTCTCTCCAGGGTAGTCTCCCATGGGCAACTTCCAAGCAGATTTGCTGGACAAGAAAAGGTCTGTTCTCCTGGAGGTGTGGGGCTGTGATCCTGCATTTTGTTCAAGGCTCCTTTCCCTTCCCCTTACAAACGTAGTCTGGTGCAGCACTGCAGAGAAACTTGAATGAATGGAAGAGCTTTTAGAGATGGCAGTGGTGGGAGAGCTTAGGTTCTGGTAATATAAGGTAAGGTAACCTGCATAAAATTTGCTCTTTCAGTGACAGTGGGTAAATGGGAATGTTTAGAACAGGCTCTTACATAATTTCAAGTGGGAATACTGATCGATCAGTGGAAAAATATACATATATATATGTATATATATATAATTTGAATCTCCTCTTCACAAAATGTGGTAGGGAGTACAAAGGAAAGTAATGGCACCCCAAAATACAGATATCTTTGAAGGTATCAGAAGAATTTAGTTACAGAAATGACATTTGTTTCTACAGACTTTACAACTAGTTGCCTGCCTTTAGTTTGTGATAACTATTTTTCATGTTTCATGTTAACCTAGCTCTGTATTAAAAGGGACTTCAATACTTATGTTTTCTCACAGCCAGCAGCATCAGGTAATAAATACGCCTGCTAATGCAGTGTGACTCTAGAAATCTTTGTGAAACAAGCCTTTACATTGCAGGGCGCTCGCTTCATTAACTTGATTTCAAAAATGAGGGCATGTTTAATTGCCTGTTACTCTAAATTTCCTGGGACAATACTGAAGTTTAATGGCGTGGAAAGACTTGTGGAAGTTAGACTGAGTCATGCAGTCCTTCTGACAAGCTACCTAGTTGTTACTGTCGTTAATGCTGACTAATACTTGCAGTCCTCTACCTATGGTTTCTCGGTCTGGGTTATGGTGGTGGATTTTTCTAGTGTGTGAGAGTAGACTTCTGAGGAAGTGAGAAGGAATGTCAGTGTTAACGTCTGCAATGCACAAGATAAATGAAGGAGTGTCTGGTTTTGGCACAAGAAGACCTCAGCATGGCTGGGATTTGCTGATCTTTCTGCAATAGTACTAGTGAACCAAAACAAAGGACAAAGACTCAGTGTTTTATCTGAAAAGACACTTTGCTCAGGCTTGCAATGTGAATATCATCTTTTATGCCTATCAAAGTAGGAACAGAACTGTGATTCTTTAAAAACATGCATACACAAACATGTTATGCATGTGTACATATATATACACATATGTATGGTTTCCTCCAGCTTCCCATCAGAGGCACCATCAAAGTCATCCTGCACATTAAGGGAGAGGGATATCCTCTCTGACACCTGCGGAGTTCATATCCCATCTCTCTCTTGCTTTTTATCCTCGACAGCTGGTTACAATACTGCCTTGTTACTGCTTCCTATTGCACAGTCTCTGCATCTCCCTTCTTGCTGCACAGAGCCAAAATACACTCAAATAAGATTTTAGATCAAATATTTTAGCATAGTTCTGAATAATGTCAGCGGCTGTCCTATTTTTACTGAAGTCCTTACTAGCAGGCAGAAGTCTAGGAAGAATAGACCTGATTTAGCAGTTCTGCTGGCTGGGAGGTAAAGATCTGCTTGGAATAATGAGGATAGGTGCTGGGAGCTACAGTTCTACTGGGTCTGTTTGGATTATCTGAGTAATTGTGAAATAGCTGCATTTCTAAATATCTAGAGCAGGGAAGAAGGCAAGAACCGGACCATGGGACTCTTAACATCATTCTGGCTTCTGCCTTTTTTTTTTTTTTTTTTTCAGAATCCCACTTAAAAATACACAATAGTGTTAGCTGCTTTGGGATTTAATGGTAGAACAGCAGCAAGGTTGTTAAAGCATCTCTGTAACTGAATGATAGCTATTCAGCTCTAGCTGAATCCTCTGACAAATCTGAGCCTTGTTTCTTAGCTATTCAGGCTGGGAAGGAGCTTCTCAACTGCCTTGCAGAGCACATCACGTTCATAGTTTCAAATTTTTTCAATTATCCACGAAATCTTACTTTTTCCTGCTACTAGTGTAGGAAGCCTGACTGCAAAAGCGTTGTCCCTGACAGTGGCATGAACCTGAACGTGTTTCAGGCATTCAGGTCTTCCCCAGCTCAGTGAATGGCCGAGGAGAGATTTTTCACCACTTCTCCAGGCCTCCCGATGGATTTCAGGCCTGTTACGATGCCAGCAGCTGGGTACTGAAGTGCTTGTATGGTGGCAAGTTCCCCATATGGCTGCAGGACTGGGAGCAGCATTGAGCCCAAGCAGCGTTTCAGCTGCCAGTCTCCTGAAACACTGCGATCTGACTCTAAATGGACTAGTCCTCTGCTTTGGCATTATTCCCCAAAATCAACTGTGCATAGAGACAAATAACTCGAAGAAGTTACCAGACAATGGAGTTGTCCTGGATCCCACAGTGTATCATCCATCTTATCCCCAAAGCCTGGCATGTGTGGTACATACAGCAGCATGATACACGCTCTGTATTCTCGGTGAGTGACAGGGTGTTTTTGTGCCTTAGGAGCAGTATTGGATAAAAAGCTCTGTGATGCCTGTGAGCACAAAGAGTTTTGACGCATTCTGGTAATGGTGAGATGAGTAACTTCTTAAATATGCCAACAAAATTAGTTACTAGGTAGATCCAAGGCAGTTGATGCCATAATTTAATTTCAGGCAGAAAAGCAGTGCCTTAGGTGGAAGAATCTCTATTCTATTTTGAGATATTGAACAGCTTTAATGTGCCTTGACATTCAGCACCACATTCATAATCCCTGTAATTACTCCTTCCTACTCTAATGAGAGCCAGCGCGGTACAGCACAAGTGCTGAGGGACGGTTTTGTTCCACGCCTGCAAGCAGGAACACGTTGTATAAAGCACGCTCTGTGCTCAACCGTGGGAAAAGAGGTGAATGAGAGAGTGAAACAGGAGCCTTTGGAGTAGCATTGTGACAATGCCTGGTGCCCTTCCTCCGTATCTGTCTCTGCAGGCAGTTCTGATGAGTGAAGAAGCTGGGCAAAATGAGAGAGACGTAAAGGTGAGAGCTTGCTGGAGACAGCACGGAGGCTTTTGGAGGAAAACTCTTCTGTGATGCCCACCCGGCTCCAAGGGCAGGTAACATCCCACCAGGCAGGGCTCATGGTGTGCTGCCCACCTTCCCTCCCTCTGCCTGCAGCCCAGGCCTTGCTGCCTCCTTCTGGAAAAGGACCCTGAGCGTGGGCACATACCCCAGGAACAGGGCCAGGGGGTTACTTCTGAAACAACCAAAGCTGGGAACCAAAGGGCATTTGCGGGCAGCACTGGGAGCTGCCTCAGCTCTGTATATCTAAGCATTGATGGCTTTCTTGTCATACTTTCCTGTTAAGAAGAACAGGACTGGTACCTGTAGATGACATGCCAGGAGCTTCTGGTCTGTTTCTGTCAGTGGGTTAAAGAAGAAAAGGAGATAAAATGAGTGGGTGTGAAGAATTTTCTGCTTTCTAAAAGGAGGCAGCCACTAGACTGGCTGCTGTGGTGCCCCTTAAGCTGTAAGGAATAACAGAATTAAGGGATCATGGTGAACGTACTAGCCATCAGACATCCAGCTGATGGCGATTTCGGAAGAGGCCCTGCATAGCCCACAGCCTGGTCAGACAAGAAGCGGAGCCAATAAAGATGGAGAGCTGAAAGCTGTGAAGACTTGTCAAGATTTGCAGATATCAAGCAAAGAGGTGAACGAGGAGCTTGTGGTTCACAAGGTACACAGAAACAGCAGGTCTGCTGGGACGGAAAAGCAGAGCTGTCCAGTGCGGTGGCGGCATAAGAGACCCATCCACCCAGAGCGTGAATGAGACACAGATCTGACTTTACAAAAGATCCCAATTTAAAAAGAAAATACCCACTGTCTTACTGGTTTGGTTTGGCCAGCATAATGACACTTAGATTTTTATTTATTTATTTATTTATTTATTTTTAGTCATGCAAGAAGTCTGCATAGCAAGACTAACTGAGAGCACTCATGTAGCAGTTTGTGGAGCTTGTTACTATAGAAATAACTCACTGGCATAGCTGTTGTGCATGGAGAGACCACAGTACTGAGAAAAGGCACAGGGAAGGGTGGTGGAATGATGGCAGATTAAGAAAAAATAGGAAATGGCTGTATGGCCTTTGGGCAAAAATCTCTTGGTTGGGATAGTGTCACAGGTCTGCCTGTGGGGACATGTTTATAATATTGGTAGAGGAATATTACCAGAAACTGCTCTTAGGAGGGACTGAAATTTCTTGATTAGAAGACAAAATGTATCAATAATGTAGGTCCTTATCGCTTCTGGAAGCTATAACCAACAGACTTATTAAACAAAAAAAGAATAGGGCATACTCTTTCAGACTTCAATCATTTTTTGTTGAACAGTGTAGGGATTAGATTCCTGAAGCTGGGAAAAGTTAATTAGCCTCAATTGGGAATGATGCTGGTGAGACCAAAGTTTGGTATGTAAACCACCTTGTTCAGCTGGGGCCCTGGAACTGCTAGACAATGTTTCATTGTACCACTGTACAGAGAAGTAGGAGATAGTTACAGATAAGAACCTGTTTTGGTTTTAGATAAAGAATAAAAAATAGACCTGATTGGAGGGAATTTTTATTTCCAGAGGACGAATTTTGAGAAATGAAGGTGCCTGGACAATGAAGCTTATTGGCATGAGATAATATAAAACAAAACAAAAAAAAAGAAACAAAAATATTCAAATAAACTTTAGTCAAATGACAGAGTATCCAGCATTTGCACCTTAGAAAGAGGAGAAATCTTGTATGGAAAGCTGGCTTTGGACATATAGTTAATTCCCTTTAACAGCTTACTTGTGCACCTGTAAGGGACTGAATGGAGGGGAAGTAGACAGAAACATACGGGTTAGTAGGATCAGAAAGTCCTGGGGATGGACTGAATTACTATAAAACAAAATGGTTCAATGTTTGCAAAAGAAATTACAATATATGTAAAGTTTCCTTAACTATAAAAAGAGAATGGGAAAACAAAGAACAGAAGGGAAGGAGCAGGGGCTGAGACCACCAAACATAAGAAAATATCTCGAAGAAGATTGGCATTGCCACCACATGGCCACTCAGTACAGGCGTATAGCGATGCATGTTCAAAGGCTAAAGCAAACCCTAAGGTTATGTTCCTACAGCTAGTGTCACAAGTGCTTCTCTGGGTTAACAGTGAAAGGTCAGGCAGCCCCGGGCAGTGCATGGCCTCAGATGAGCACCATTCCTGCCGCAGGGACCGGAGCCACCTCCAGGAGTTAATCCAGGTGCCACAGTGTGCTGTCTGCTTGTGGGGGACTCCTCAGGCCAAGAAGAACAGCAGCCCACTCAGTGAATCACGAGGTCAGTGGCTAATCTCCTTTAGGCTTTTAATTATCACAGCAGATTCAATTTCCCTGAGGCTTCAACCAAACGTAACAGAAGCCTTCGCACTGTCGGTTGTGCTGTGCTGTGCAGAATTGCTTGCATTAAAATCTGTTTTTTCCTTTCTTCAGCCTGCCTTGCCCAGGCACACAATGTGCATCACACACAGGGCTTGGGCACAGCTGAAGCCACTGCCTAGGTGTCTCTAGCAGATGGAGGGAAGATGCCCAATTTGACCGTATTTGCCCAAATTTCTCAATACCTACTCACACAGGTAAGTGTGAGGTAGCATGAGGTAGCATAAACTCCTCTAGCCTTGTTGCTCCCCTCTTTTAACCTCTGTGCCGTTCTGACATACAGATCAAAGCATCAGATAAAACACAGACCATCTATGAAAGCAGGCTTTCATAAGAAAAATAAAAGAAAGCAAAACAGATACAGGGTACTCGGGCAGACGTCTTCCAAGGGACTCACATTCAGGTAATGCCCTCAGAACAGGCAGGCCAGAAAACACTGACTACAACAGCAAACATGCAGCAGTCCTGTCACTTTTCACCTGCCGATCTTCCTCTCAGTAGGGATGTGTGAATTCCCTCAGCTGAACTCATCCCAATTTATAGCTCCTGGGGAAATTCTATTTTTCATCAGATTTATACAGAAGGTGGTTGACTTACCTGAAAAAAACCTACATGAAAGTATGTGAAATTAATACTAGAAGGGAAATGCTGGTTAGCTACTTGTCAAAGTAGCTAAAACTGATAAGTTGTACCTTTTTATAAGCTACTACATTGCATAAATGAGATGACAGTTTTGCTGTCATAGCTGACCAGTGTTAAGGACAGCAATTATAATGCTTGAGGAGAAGGAAATCTGCAGAAATTGTATTTCGTGTGTAGTGCTCAGCTGCCTGTCAACCGAAAGGAAGGTCACCTAATTGAATGTAACACGTCCTGTCCTTTTCCTGGTGCCCATCAGTGGTTAATTATCGCGTGCGGATGCATGGCTGTATGTCACACTCTTGCGTTACAGGGCTGTGTCACGCTACTGACTGCAGCACTGCTGGGTCTGGAAGCTGTGTGTCCTGGCGCTAGCTGCATCATTGATCCCTTGCTGCTTTCAGCTTTACATAAACGTAATCTTCATTGCAAGAGTGGGATTAAAATGAGGCCAAGTATCCTACCAGAATGTGACAGGCAGCTCCATCCTTGCTGGCTCCAGGGCCTAACAATTTATATATCTGTCACGAAAGGTGGTACAGCCTAGCAGAGAAGTAGGCCTAATGCTGCTAACTGGCTGGCTGCAAAAGGAGGCACTTCCCAGCACAGGTCAGTTTATGCCTTCTGGTCTGCTTCAGGTGATTCAGTATGGGCCATTACACAAAAATGTGGCATTTTGTGGTGACAGGAAAGCAGTTATTAGTCCAGTTTATTAGATCATGCCTGCTGTAGTCAGCTTTGTTCCCTACTAACTAGAATAAAAGCTGGTGAGTAAACTGAGGCATTTTGTTGGAAAGGGTGGCAGAGGCTTTATAACATTTTGCTGCTGGAAGGTGAGAAAATGTCCAGCTGCCTTGAACTGGAGGAGAAAGCCCACCATTTACGCATTTATCTACCCGTATCTGGAGGACAGGGAGTTAGCTGTCTGTTTTCACCAGCTTACACAAAGGACTCAAAAGCATGGATGGAAAATGAAAGGATAATTAATGGTTTGCCCGTCTACAGAAACCACGTTCTCCTCATGATAGCCGCAGACAGAAATGTTTGCTCCAGAAGGACAGCACAGCATTGAGCTGATTTCAACCTCCATGAACATGCTGCAACATAATGAAATGTGGTTTTTCCCTCTTACCTTAGCTGAATCAGTGCAGCGCTGTTCAGAAATAGATTTGCTTTCTTCTGTCACTACTTGCACTATATAAGAGGAGGCTCTGGTATTCTTTAACAATATTTCCACTCACCTGACATGAAGGTGGATGTTGTTTTCCACCAGCAGACATCTTGGCTTCTGCATTCGGTACGCGTGGCCTTGTGGATGCCCAGGAGAGCAGGCTGTTGTCCTTCATCCTGAGTGTGTGCTCATTGCATCTACCTTTGGAAAACTTTACCCGTCCTGCTGTGGTTAAATTTTCATATACATGCACCTCTTGCAGGGAGGTTATCCCTTAAAAATGATGCTGTTCAGATTTGTTTTTCCTAGGGCAGCACTTGTGGAACCAGTGCTTCCCATGCGTCAGATCTGTGCCTTCTGCAGCAGCAAGGGGAGTGTGGATCCAACACTTTGCTCTGCTTGGTCCTACACTTCTAGAGGTGTGGATCCACTGCTGGGGCATCTCTGGAGCTCTCCTTTCAGTCATAAGGTAGCTACTCAAAAGGTTACGTTATCCTCTAAGGCATAGATAGGAGCACATTAACTTGGCTGCTGCTGACCTCCAGGTACATCTAGCCCTGGCCCCCACAGTAAGCCACGAGCAGAAAAGCAGGTGCCCACTGGGAGTCATTCTGGGGTGCTCTGCTCCAAAAGGCCGAGCTGAATGTCATTTCTCAGAAGCATTTGCACTTCTGAAAGCACAGAAATCTATCCATGAGCTGGTATCTACTAAAACACCAGACGGTTTGGGGCTGCGTGCCCAGAAATGTTGGTATTTGTACTGAAAATGTAAGTATTCGTACATCCCACTACCTGCTTTTGTCTTTGTTTAGTTACAGTATGCAATTGTTTTGTCAGGCTGAAGCAAAAATACTGTGTTGCCTTTTCCATTTTACTTGGGGATCAAAGTGATATTTTGCAAGGCACGTCCCTGTCACAGAGTTGCACGGAGACGAGCTCTTCCTGGGAGCTGCTCCTGTGTTCACGGTGGCAGCCTCCGTGTAGCTGTTTCTAGACTTACTGGAAACTGCAGTGACAGACAACAAAGAATGAGGATGACTTTTTTTTTTTTTTTTTTTTTTTTTGGTGCCAATATCTATATTTCCGGGTAGGCAGCTGTAATAGCTCTCAGAGTCTTGCTTATAAAAGCCATATCTGAAGCGCTTTGTGCAAGGCACGATTACCATTTGCAATGCCTGTGAATGTGAAGGAGGGATGTGAAATATCCCCAGTGAGCAGGGTAAGACCAAAAGCACCACATGGCAGTATTAACGCCACTGAAAGCTTACATAGGAGTCACAGTGTTATGGCTTGAGGTCAAAGGAATTTTTTTCTTCCTGTCGTGTAATGGACTGCACATTGGCAGATAATGTGGAGTTTTTTAGCAGTGTTTATCAAACTTTTTTTTTTCCCTCTGAGTTAATAGAGCCTCGGTTGCCCTAAGGTGGGCGAGAACAAACTGGCTGCAGTATAAACCTTCCTCTGAAAGAAGGAGCTGGTTCCCCTAATTAAAGGTATTGTGTAGTTCCAGTGTCAAGACATTGAGTCAATAATTGCAGTTTCTTCTTACTGGCCTGGCCAGGAAAAAGTGCCTTGCTGCTGAGCAGTGCTGTTTTTCATAATGCTTTGTACTTTGCTTGCTGGACCTAATTGTGACCTTGTGATCCAAGAAACACTTGTCGTCTGCACAGGGCTGGCTGGGAGCATGAACTTCTCTTCCACAGAAATGGCAGCATTTTGAAAGGCTTTGTTCTTAACTGGGACTTTCGCAAGAAAAAATTACATCAGAAACACTAGCGTGTTTCTTTCTCATTGTCCCTGCGTATGTTCCATATAAAATATGTAAAAGGAAAGAAAAATTATTGTAATTAACAACATTGCAATTAAGCCTGCTTAATTCTGAAACAAGCGTGACCTACAAAAAAGGAAAAGCACTGAGATTTCCCTGAAAAATGTTGAAATCATGGATTTGCCAGATGAAGGGATTGATTTTGAGAAAGGACATTTTTTTTGATGGAAAGTGGGTTCCTGAAATGTATTTCAATTAATGTCATTTGTATTACTCACTTCTCACTGCTGAACTGAACATCCTGGATTTTAACATACGGCAGCGTGCTGTGTATTCTAGTTCTTGCATTTAAAGTGACTGCAGCAGTGCTAAATGTGTTTGCTAGAGCAGACCCTTAGCAGAACCCAGATGTAGTTCATCTACTAAATGACTGTCCCAGAGGAGGGGACATTTCTTGTGCCACTTGTCTGTGGTATTGCCTGGCTGATCTTGCCAGCCCCCAAACAAGTTTGTGAGTGTAACTGAATTCTGGTCCTTGTGATCATAGATCTGCCTGTGATGGCTTTTTGTTGTTATCACTGCTTCACATAATCTTAAAACCAGGAGTGTTAAAGGCCCATTAGCTTCCCTCAGACTTATCTCTTGTGGCTTGGGTGGCCAAACCCGCAGGAGGCAGAGTGGTGCCTTCCCTCTATGGCTGGAATAAAGCCCCAAACCTTTCCTCAGCCTCCTGGAGGTTTGACAGTTTTAAGCTTGATTTGCAAGTGGAGCCTGGGTCAGACTCTCTTTGCACCGCACCCTTATGCCTGCAGGTTCATGGGGCTTTTCAGGATGTTGATGTGGTTGTCAGCTTTTTTTTTTTTTTTTTTTTAATGTCAGCTTGTTTACATCCTGGCAGCTGCCCAAGCACCTCCTCCCTCCAGCCTCTTGTTATTGCCGTGTTGCCTGCTACAGATGCTTGCAGAATGCTTACAGATGCTACAGTCTTGCAGAACTGAGACTGAGCACGTGTGGTGTGGCTGGATTGAGTACCTGGTGCTTGGCTGCTTTCACAGCTTAATTAAACTTCAACAATTTAATTCTGGAGTTCTGTAATTCAATAGTGCTTGTATTAAGACTCTTCATCCTTGAAGATGACCCCCCACCCCCGCCAACTTCTTACTGTTTATCATCTGGCTGATGTGGTTCCTAGCAAACTAGGCTTTTTCCCCCTAGTGCTCACCTTTTGACTTGAGATAAAGTGTGTGCCAAATAGATACCGAGGCAGAAGCTTTGCAAGCCCTCTCACGTCAATTGTAAGAGAACAAATATAGAGTGAAATTCTGTTCTTGATCTCTGTAAATCTTGAGGTACTCCAGAGAAGACAGTTCTGAGATCAATACAGATTTATAATATTTTACTTGGGTAGAGAATCCAGTTTGTGATGGGAATTGTAAAGTATCTGAGTGTTGTGCTGGCTTAACCCCAATGGGCAGCTGAGCACCACCACACTGCTCTCTCACTCCCCTTCTTCAAAAGGTCACGGAGAAAAGACGATGGAAAATAAAAACTCACAGGTTGAGATAAGGACAGGGAGCTCACTCAGCAATTACATCACAGGCAAAAGAGACTCAGGGTAAGGGTGATTAATATAATTTATTTCCTATTGGTAACAGACTAGAGCAGTGCGAACTAACAACCAACTAAAACCGCCTTCCTCCCCACATCCACCCTTCTCTGCGTCCTCCCCCCAGCGCGATGCAGGGGAATGAGGAATGGGGGCTGCGGTCAATCCCTGACGCTTCGTCTCCTCCACTCCCTCAGTCACTCTCTGCCCCTGCTCCATGTGGGGTCCCTCCAAGGGATGCTGTCTTTCCCGATCTCTTATCATGGTGTAGCCCCTGCAGCCCCCACACTACCAAAACCTTGTGATGTAAACCCAGTGCAGTGCTTAACCCTCGTCTCAGAAAGCCGTCATCTTTCTCAGGCCTCTGGTTAATATTGCCAGGCATTAATCTCCAAGGAGCCTCAATTCCTACTAGCATCTGTCCTCTTCTCCTTGACTTGTTGTGAGGCAGGCTGTTATGCAGTGATTGTGTTACTGGCCTTGGCAAAAACTGCAAGCATAAGACCGTCAATAAGCATTTGGAAAGACCAGCTCATGGTTAGCCCTGGGGACAGCAGAAGCCAACTGGCTGGTGAACTACCAGTCATTTTCCTGCTTTCTGCAGAAGCCCAATCTAAATTTCAAATAATAAACAAATAATTGTGTCAGAGCAAACACGTAAGCTCTTTTTGTGTTAACTAAGTTCAAATACAGATGGCTCCCAGGTAACAACTAATGCTTAGTCCTCTGAGAGGAAGGCTTTTGCAGAGCTTACTTAATAGAAAGATATTGAGGCTTACTGGCATTTCGGTGACCAGTTCAAGAGTAGAAACTACAAAGAAAAACAATCACTAATAAGGCGGTGTGAACAAGGTTCAGACTCATTTCTGCACATGGATATGTTTCTGGCTTGGAGCCACCTCGGGGAAGAAAAGAAATTCCTATACTTAGAATCCCAGAAGGTAGAACAGGAGCTGCAGCAGACTCTTGGATGCTGAAGGATGTCAAGAATGAGATTTGTGATTAGGAGCTCCACCTAATTTAAGCAGAGCCTGCTCACATGTAGCAGACTCCACAAAGTTCTACACAAGGAATAAATGGGTGATTCTCTGCTACCTGTGACAGTGAGGACAAACATAGGCATTTAGCAAAAGAGGGAAGGACGCTTGAGCACTCATTCAAGGGCAATGGCAACCCGGCAGTAATAGGCTTTACTGTCAAGTGATGTGGAAGTATTTTTTCACTGTCTCATATTTGAAAGCACATTGCCAAAGTATCTGATTTTGATAAAATATGAGTGTGTTAGCATTAAGCATGGTATACTTAAATTTACCATCTTTTTTGATTTTGGCTTTGTTTATGCAAAACTAAGAGTACTTTGCCAATAAAATATGATTTTATTTTTGTCCATAAGCACACAATAATGTTGTGTTCTTTTTTCATACAAAATACACGTATCCATGTTTTTCCATGTAGAGAAATATAGCAAAAACGTTCGGTCAATCTGCCTACAGCAATAGCCCCTGCTCAGTTACAGCTATTTGGCATTATCTGCAGCTCCCTCTGTAATCGAGATGGGCCTGCTCAGCAGAACAAACACTAGTGTACCTAACAATGACATTTGATGTTTCTGAGGTAGTAATATCTTAACTACTTTTAAATCATTAGCTTTTTGAACATTTTATATGTTACAAATAAAAGGGAGAGTTGAGCACAAGACTGGTGCTCACCTAAGGCTGGTATAAGATCAACATGGAAGTGGAGCTGAAAACCTGTGAAGCTTACAGTCGGAAACACTTGCCACGCCCTCAAAAGCACAATTGTATTTACCCTTAACAACTATTAATGGTTTTAAATGAAAGATGTAATTAGTCACACAGGTAACAACAAGAAGGTAAAATTCTCCTTTAGCTCAGTGTATTGAACAGATAGAGCTGGTGCAGTGGAACTGTCCTCTCATTTTTCTCTATCTTCAGGGCTTTTTCAGCATTAATTTTCCTATATGCCTTATTTCACATAATTGCTTCAATAACACATTTTTTTTTTTTTTTGTGCATGATTGTTATGTTTATAGCTTACAGGCTGTCTGACAAGAAAACTAATCTACGAGTACAGAATGGGTTTATTTCCGGTTGTAATCTGAAGGAAATCTTACTAAGGAGAGCTTCTGTTTTTCTTACGGAGCAAAAGGTAAACAAAGCCAACTACAAACTGGGAAGAAGGACTTAGATTTATCTGGGGACAGAAGGATGCTGTTCTTCCCATGAACCCATGTCTTTGCTCTCCAGCTGCAGAATGTGCTACTTCCTCCATTTTATTGTACTTCTGCACTGAGGATGAAGAGAATATTAGTGCTGTTGCAAGAGACTGAGAGGTGAAATTAAGCAAAAGACCTAAAGCCTTTGCATGCTGAAATACAGTAAGTCTAATAGATACTGGAAGACATTGGTACTATGCTGGAATTAAGATTTAATTTTAGACTTAAACTATGGTATACTACATGTGACCTTCTCCAGATCACTGCATTTACCCTGGGAGTATGAAACTTTTTTTTTTTTTTTTTTTTTGCAAATGTACAAGTAGCAGCTTAAAATTAGGGATGAATTAAAGAATAAATAAGTCTGACAGTGGAAAACATATTTCTTAAAGCAATAGTTTTAGTTAATTGAACCATTCGCTTTCTTGCTTTTCTTGAGCTAGCAGGTACTGGTTTGCTGCAAAATCAGTCTGTGAATAAACACCTTCAACTAGCAGTCATTTTGAGAAGTTTTATTCGCAGATAGCTTGTAAGCCATAAACATAAAAATAATCTACAAATAGAAAAGTGTTGATGCTTACGTTGTGCAGAAGAGAAGAATAATTTCTTCCCTTTTGAATTGCATCTTCAGGCCTCTGTGAGCTATGGAAAGTTATGAGTGTTTGGAGATGTCAACTCTTCGTGGGGTACACAAAGTACACAGAGAAATTATCAACCTGAAATGCATTGCCTGAATGTACAGTAATAAGTTTTGGGATAATTGCCACATTGTACTTTAAATCACTGCCAGACATTTCTGACTCCTATTTTAACAAGATTTGTCTGGAAACAAACCAAAAATGAGTAACACCGTAATAGGTTATGCAGTTTTTGAGTTCAAACTCTAAGTGCCCACTCATTTACATCCTAACTTACGATTTACAGCGTGGTCCTTTTCATTGGAGTCACAATGACTAACTCACACCATCGACACGATGGCCACTGCAAACTGGCAATAAGAAAAAAGGAAAAATGCATTGTGCAACATGCTCATTCATTCTACAAATGGAGTTTTTAATATGCAGCACCAAATGTTCTCTGATATATCTTACACAAGTCTTAGGCATGGGAGGCTTCATAACAGTATACCTCCAGTCTTTTCTAGAAACAGAACAATTTACGCTAAGGCTTACGCATAAAAAACATGCAGAGCATTTTAATACTTTAAAAAGCTGTTACAATGGGTAATGACCTCAGCATATAAAGAAAGTAGAATACATATATTTAATCAAGTAAAAATAGCAACTATATTTAGCTTTTCAACTTAGTGCCTTAATGAAGGAGAACACTTAATGATGAGTCACAAATCCCATGGATGTTACTGACCACAGGTACAGTAAATAGGATGGTCTTGGTGAGTTAATAGGAAGCCTAATGTTTTGCTCATAATTTGAAACCCTCATAATTAAAGACGAAAGGAATGGAGGAACAATCAGTTAGTGTCTTAACCCTTCACCTGTATGCAAATTGACTTTTTAACCACACATTTCCTAGTACTCAGATTGGAATGGCTTTTAAGGTCTACATAGAAAGGGTTTTCATTCCTTAGAGAGAGTACAATCTAACTTAAAAAAATGACAAATATACAAAAACATGCAGATTACTTGTTTTAATAATATATGATTTTTAGTGCAGATCTTCAGCCATATGATCTGACCTCTACTCAGCCTCTTGAGGAGAAAGAGCTATGCTCTGGCTATCAGGTTACCTGTCCATTTCATTATTGTAAACTCCTCAGCAATTTGGGCTGCAAGCAGTCATTTCCACGTTTGTAACTGTTAGACATACCGTCGTTTATTTATGCAAAAGATATACTTGAACACTGGACTAGATCTCAGAAATCTGGATTTTGTTCTTGCCTCTGCAGGTCACCTAGACCGATAATTTGCAAAGCTACCTCTCTATTCATCAGTTTCTTCATCTATAAAGTGTGGATAATGATATTCACTCATTTTTAAAAACTGTTTTAAGATGTATGTGATTAATTATTAAGCAGCATGGATTCTCCCCTGTGAATAGCACACAACTGCTAATAAACTGACTCATTCACTTTCATATTATCATCTTTATTTAAACATTCACTATTCTTTCTGCAACACAGCAAAACATTCATTTTGTCAAACAGCAATTGTAAAGAAGCTTTTATCCAGTGGAAGAGTAATTAGAATAGCAGAGAAATTCCATCAGCTTTGAGCTCGAGGGACTATCTGTTATTTTAAGTTCATGTAACTGAAGGAGCAAGAAGAGTTTCCAATTCAAGCCTGCCCTCCTCTGGTGTTAATGAAACACTGCTAATAAATTTTAGATCAATGTTGTCTTAATGTAACAAGGAAGAGGAACTAAATTGAGAAGCTGATACAATGTATTAATCGAGACCTTTAGCCAGCTGCTCTTTTTTTTTTTTTTTTTAATAGTGGCTGAATAATTTGTAAATATCTTTTTTAAGTCCCATCTAGGCTCACGGGCTGATTCCTGTTCTTCATGTTTTCAAAGGTCCACCAACACATCATTCATACCAGAGTTGCCAGAACTAGTATTTATATGGGAATTAACACCCTGCATACGGTTTTAAAGGGATTATTAGAAAAACTACAGAAAAATATTTTGCTACGATACAGTTAACAATTCTAATATATTGAGCTTTATGTATTGGTCAAGTACTAGCATCCTAAGAGACCAGGATCAGTCTAGTCTAGCACCCTGTCACTAGAAGCAGTCCTTCCTCCCAGTGTGTGAAAAGAAAGAACAACTTTTAGTATGTTTACTGTGTTTATTTCAGAGAGAACTTTCCATCATAAATCTCACAGGCAATTAACTCATTGCTTAACTCAGGAGGACTATATTTAAAGCACAAAGGTAATAGGAGAAAAACAAACAAACAAAAATATCTCAGTTATACTTACAGCGATTCATCTAATATGACTTCAACCCCAAGGTGACACTTGTGTCCGGAATACAAAACCTGTACCACTCTGTGTTGGAAGGCGAGGCGCCTCTGGTTCATTTATCTTGTCATCTTCACACTTCATTACACTTAACAGCATTTAATCTCTTGTGGCTGCTACCTAAACCCAAAATGAAGGAGCAAAATGCAGTTTCTTCAGATGTATACTTAATGTACACTTGAAAAAAAGAATGAAAGTATTACAGAAATGTAATTTTATTTGGGCCTTTCAAATACTTGAAAATCAGGGTCAGATTGTGTCAGGTACGTCTAACAGACTTTATAATGCAGAACATAGGGAACTCTGAAGAGTTCCTTGAATGTCCTCTGCATGTGATAAAATTCTTGCTGAAATGTCTGTCATTCAAAATAAAAACTTTAGGAGTTCATATAACATTTTATAGGAAACAGTGAAAGGTGAGAGTGAAAGACAAACTTACAGACATGTGACTTAAGCTGTCAGTACAGGCAGAAGATGCTGGACAATTTAAAATCAGTAAAATCTAAAAACAGCTGTCTGGCTGTTTAAATATGGCATATAATCATGCTAAAATATACAAAAAATTTTTTAAAAAAAGTATTAAAGTCAAAAGGGACAGCATTTTAAGAGGTTAAGTTTTAATGGTGAAAACTTCATTAAGCATGAGGTGCTCTTCACTTAATCCTGACAGCACTAAATATGACTTGAAAAGGAAAAAAGAACTTTCTAGGATCACCTTTGGGTATGTAGGAAAGATTTTAATTACGTCTTTACTGATTCTAATCTTCCCTGTGCTGAAGATCCCAATTTGGAGTGAAATCTGAACTATCAAAACATGAAAAATACAGCCAGACATAATCGCTGATACTTTTGTTAATACTGGTTCAAATTCAAGTTCTGAAACTTGATGTTCCTTCTGGAACATCACCATTCCAGAAGGAAGCTCATGCAGTGGATTCCACTGAAGCTTGGCAAGAAGAGCTGTGAACTGCTCTTCACATCACGGTTAGGCCATGCTGAACTTGGAATGTGCCAAAAACGTTTTTCCCTAAGTATCTGAAGTGAATTTACCCAGAGTGAACAATCAAGACAGATAAACTGAATGCAGATATTAATTTACTAATTTGTTCAACATTTAGATATACTGGGAGAGAATTAGCATATACTTGACACGTTTTCTTTGTTGACTGGGTAGTCTTATTCAAACTCTAGAAATACACCGATTTTTACCATGCCTATTATGCTCTGAACTCTTCTGCAATTGCATCCTCTAATTTGCATTACATGAGTTGTTACAAATGATTCTAATGACAACACTAAAACCTAGAGTATCTTTGAACTAAGAATTAAAGCTATGCTTATAAAATTCAAATTTATTTATTTATTGATGTTTAAATCTTCATTTTAACAAACATTGTTCCTGTTTTGAAGGTATCAAAGGAAAAAGGGTACATACAGGTATAAACAGTAACTGAAAATATTAATTTTTTAACCGTGAGTCAAGTTAAAAAATGAAACAAACTCACATTCTAGCAGAAAATCCACACAGAACTGTTCCAAATCCATCTGGAATGTTTCAACTCCAAGGTGCTTCTTTTTGCTTTACTATTTGTTTTCTCTTTGCTTATAAAAAGGAGATAATTAGTTGTTGTATACATTTATTTTGTAGAATCTAAACGAATGCATTCAAAAGCAGCATTCTAAATCAGTGAAGCTAATGTTGTGCATTGATTGGTTATGATTTTCAAATATTTCATTGTCAGAAAAAGTTATTTCAGCAGCATATTTGTTCTTTTGTAGATGGATGTTAAGGAAATACAATTACAACAACTCTGAAGAAAGGAAGGTGTACATGAATTTTAATTAAAAATCTTATTCTTCAAGTGCTCCAGTTCCATGTTCTGTACCAAAGAGAAATAGTTTATCATATGCAATGCCGCCAACTGATAGCAAAGACATTCTCAGTTGTTTTAGAGTTACCTAACTCAGATACTAAGATCAGAATTGCTATAAAAACATGTATACTAAGAGCAAAGCCTGTTTTGGAAATCCAAATATAATCACTGTTTTCCTCATCATGTTTCATAGCAAAAACCTGCCTAAACCAAACAGTTTTTAAATCCTGTAAAACCTTTAGGGGCATGTGCTGTTACAGTAACATATTCTTCAGCATCAAAAATCTAGTTGTAATTTGCGGACAAGTGAAAAGTTCCAACATCTTTAGACGAAAATTGTTCTAAAATTATTGAGACCTTTACTGCTCAGATGCTTTAAAAAAAAGAAAAAAAGAAAAAAAGAAAAAAAGCTTAATTAAAAACAAACAAACAAAAAAACAAGAATGAGTGAACATAGATATTCATTTTGGCCTCAGAAAATCCTTTAATCCATCAGATGTCTGCATATCACTGTAAGTATGCAAGCAGTCAGATGATTGTTTTCATCCCCGGCCAAGTACTACAATCATAAAAGCATCCATGTGACTCTTATATTTTTAGGGTTACTCCTTATTGCAAAAAGTAGCAGTATCTTTAATGTAACCACTGATTTTTATTATTAAATGAAGATGGGGAGAATGGGAAGGTCAGTTTCAAATTAAAGTACTGTGCAGCACGTAATATTCAATGTTTAAGCACAACAGTACTTTTTCTCAAAGAGCTCTGAAAGCATTTGAGGAGATTTTGTTGAATGCTGTCTCACCTCAGACTGCTGTTTCTCCTTCACTGGTCTCAGCAGCTGTAATGAAAAATAACGTAATTATTGCTTTGCACCCAAATTCATCTTTTTTTAACAAATCAATAATACATTAATTATATTAAATATATTAAAAAATACACTTTGCCTTTTGTTTCTACCACTGTAGATTCACTTAGTGAACTAATCACACTTCACTAATTTACTAGATACACATCTGACAATAAAGCTTTTTTTTTTTTAGGAATATCGAACATAACACAGTGGCTAGGGTACAGCCCATGAGTATCACGCAGAAATTCATATGAAAGAGACAGTGATCTGGACAGAAAACACTTATGTGTGTCACTGCTCTGCAATCAAAGTACGTTTTGAAAACACGCTAACTGCAAAAGCTGAAACCTACTATACCCCAAGTGATCTTGCTCTTACAACAATCAAAACAGAGACATTTTAGAGTTCTGACACTTCCGAAATGGCATAATCACACAGCCTTAGTATTACTATTTTTTTAATTATTATTATTTTGACCGTAGTGCTTTCCTTTTCTAATTGTTTCTGTGAAATGTGGTTTCCACAAACTGACAAGTTTCCTAGAGCAGTGGTACTGCAGAGTAGCTGGGATTTATTAAACTAAATGAATGGGAATACTAAAATGGAATGGAAGAAAAAGATGATTATTACTAGGGCACTATAGAAAGCTTAATCATAACAATTAAGTAAAATATAAAGCCTAGGAATTATATGCTACCCTTTTTCACTGACATCATAAAGATTCCCCGTGGACTGGAAATCTGTTGAATACGTCCTGTATTGTTTGTTTATCATGATTTACACTATGAAATATCTCCCATAGTATCTTCAAAATGTAAGTTCCTCCTAAACAGAGCCAAACTTGAACTTTGTTTTCCAGCAGATTTAATCCAGTTTCTTGACAGTAAATTGAAGAGGAAATCTGAAAAGTGAGAGTGGTAATTGCATAATGGAAGTACGTAGGGATTTCCCTTGTAGAGTTTACAGTAATTTGTCTCAAGACCTTAACAGGTTACTTCATTTTGTCTCATTCTCCAGCCTTCTGTATTGCATACACTGTTGCATGAATTTGTACTGTGTTGAGATAAAACTTCAGAGGTCTGTAATTCTTTGGCCTGAAATGTACCCCTTGTACCAGGCAACGAAAATGGCTAAAGCCATCAGAGTGCCATTATTTCCATGAACCAGAGACCAAAACTGAAGTGATATAGTCTTGTCCAGAAGAATCTCTGTTCTCTCCCTCACGCATTAAAAATGGAAGCATGTGGCCAGTTTACAGTGGTATTTATTTGTTGTGAAAACACAGCACGTACACAATTACTACTAATCAAATTAAAACAAACAAACAAAAAAAAACAGAACAGATTCACATTCTTGGGCCGGTTAAAACCCCTGCAGCTGTATGTCAGATTTTAGAGTTGTTGCTGGTCACATGAACTACAAGGCAAAAGAAATTTGAAGGGTAATGAAAAGCTTTCAATACAGATGGTATTACTACTTTTGTCACCCCAACAATTAGGCCTAGTTCTCTGTTCTCCAGGCAAAGCTGCCTCCACCAAATAGAATGCTTTGGTTTGTTTGCCTTTCCCCCATTCCCCAGCTTTTTCTTTTTTCTCTTCCCTTCCCTTTTCCCTTCCCTTCCCTTTTCCCTTCCCTTTTCCC
>CM021766.1:33328341-33372810 GCA_011076525.1 Nettapus auritus | reverse complement strand
CCCTTTTCCCTTCCCTTTCTTCTTTTTCAATTCACACTGCACTTGAAGTTATTTACAGCTCTGAAGGCTAAGTCTGTCCTCAAAATGATCATGGTGAGATCACTGCTCCTTGTCCTATCCCTATACCCCCTGACGAAGGGTCCCTCCCCAGCTTTCCCGTAGGCCCCCTTTAGGTACTGGAAGGCTGCTAGAGGGTTGCCCTGGAGCCTTCTCTTCTCCAGGCTGAACAACCCCAGTTCCCTCAGCCTGTCTTCACAGGAGAGGTGCTCCAGCCCTTTGATCATCTTTGTATGATGAGTATGTTAGATATGTTAAAAGTAATTGTTGGATATGTTGGACATCTTAAAAGTAATTTGTTGACAGGGCTGCATGCAGAATATTACTTAAAATGAATTCCTTCTGTTCATTCTCTTGGAAGCCCAAAAATCTATCATTACGTGCTTCTGAGCAGGCATAGGTGAATGGAAATGACAGCAAAAGGAGCAATTATGTATATTATTCTGTGTGAATAACTTAACATGCTGAGGCCATGCTGGACTGTCTATGTTAATTCTTAAAGAAACAACTATGACATTCTGTTAAACCACAGAAAATAAATGATCTGAACCAGAAACTACTGAAGAAATGTTACACGTACTATCAAGAGCCCACCATAAAATTGCACAAAACGTGATTCTGGCATTCTGATAGGCAAGGATTGGAAAGATCTAAAATTGTTCACGCTATCCAAAGGCAATGGGTATGGGATTCACAAAAGAATTGACACATGGTATTGTACTACATGATTCACCTTATTTAAAGAGTATTTCATGAAAGCTGTTTTTGGGATGGAAGACACTACTTTTTAATTGAATATGACAAGCTGTTACTGACAAACCATTAATCTTACACTACAATAGTTTAGGACAATTGGAAATTTCTTATTTAGAATGTTTGCACAATTCTACTCATGAATACTGCTTTGAAAGGCTTGACAACAGTGATACACACACCAAAAAAAAGAAAGTTAACCAGTGCTAGCCAGTTGAGGAAAGTAACTGTGCTGCTCTACTCTGCACTGGCGTGGCCTCACCTTGAGTCCTGTGCGCAGTTTTGGACACCACAATATAAGGATATAAAACTACTAGAGAGCTTCCAAAGGAGGGCTACAAAGATGGTGAGGGGTCTAGAGGGAGAGATGTACGAGCAGCAGCTGAGGTCACTGGGTTTGTTCAGCCCAGAGAAAAGGAGACTGAGGGGAGGCCTCACGGCAGCCTGCAGCTTCAGGGATAAGCTATTCAGCTGATAAAGAAGACACTCATGAACTGAGCTTTACCTACTACATCATCAGATATATCAGCCACGTGACTAGGATTACGAGTGTCACCTGTCACATGTTTAATGCATATGAAAGCACAGCACATATTCGCGGGTTTTCATGAGGACAGGCTGTGCATTCTATATCATGACAGGCAGCATGCGTGCCACCACACCACCACAATAATCCTGCATACCCCACATTTTGACTATTAGTAGACATTTGGAATAGCAAACTGTGGCCACCAGGATCACTCATGCACCTTGCAGGTTGCTACCTGTCCATACCTGTGAAACAAGGAGCGAGCTACAAATTTGTATCTTCATTGTCAATATGTATCCATGCACTGGAAGAAGAAATGTGGAAAAAGCTATTTGTGTAAATGGTATTTGTTATAGCCCTGGAATTTTTCTTTGCATCTGAAAGCACCGTCCTTTTGTTGTTCCTAATGTGACAAGTGGGCTACAAAACTGGAAGTTATTGCCTAGGCAAGCTAACACATAATATGCAGAACTGTGTCTGGTCAGTAAACCGTGAATATGAACAAAACTGAACGGACTTCTGGTCTGCCACAAGCAGCAATTTCTTTGGTGAGATTTTTTTTTTCCCCCAAAGTTTCTATGTGCAAGTAAATCTCCTCCAAACGACAGCAGGAGTTTGACACAGTTAGCAGAGGATACAGACTGCCAGTGGTAATACTGCTGCCACTTCAGTGATAGTAGGAACACGCAGGCCTGGATTTGGCATTACAGCAAAATGCAGCGGACTGCTTGAGAAGGAATGAAAACAGCACGGCCGTGACAAAACTTGTTGGCAGTAAGATGTCCCATAGGCAGCGGGGTCACACTGACAGCAGCTTGGGGGCTAAGGCACTGCAACCAAGTCTTGCAGAGACCCGACACACTCCTTTGGAAGTTCAAAAAGTGCCTTAATGCTTATCCAAGCTCTGAGCGCACAAGGACATCAAGCCATGAGCTCTGTATCGGCGTTTTTCAAGTATTAGGTCTAAAACCAGAACACTTCTCCACTACTCTTGACGAACTTCCAGCTCCCAGCACCCACATTGCAAGGGACCACGCAGTTTGTCAGCACAGCCGTGAGGAGCAGCTCCCATTGCTCTCAGAGCCGCCTGTCTCAGCGCTCTGCCTCTGCCCCTCACTTACCAGAAGCCCCTTCCAGCCTCCACAGGAGCGGCGCGGCAGGCCCGAGGGCAAACCTGAGAGCTGCGAGAATAAAATAAATAGATAAATAAACGGAGCCTCCCCCTTCCCGGCCTCCCCGGCGGCGGCCCGCCCCGTCGGCGCCGAGTGACGATCGCGACCCGGCTCCTCCTCCTCCGTCTCCGTCTCCCCCGCCGCCGGCATGCCGAAGCTGAGCAAGGAGGCCAAGCAGCGGCTGCAGCAGCTCTTCAAGGGCGGCCAGTTCGCCATCCGCTGGGGCTTCATCCCCGTCGTGCTCTACCTAGGTCAGTGGCGGCGGGGGCGACGGCCTCCCGCGGGCCTCCGCCGCCCGGACACCGAGCGGGGCCTCCCTTGGGCGGCCCCCGCCTGGGGGCTCGGGGGGCGGGCAGGGGGCTCGGGACCCCCCGGCCGAGGCGGGCCGTGAGGCTGGGCGGAGGCCGCGGCCTCCCCGGGCCGCTTGGCTCGGCTGGGCTTCGGGGGGTGTTTGCGCAGGGCCCCGCGGTGGCTCCGCTGGGTGGAGGCGGTGTGCCGCCGGTGGTGGTGGCTGAAGGGCAGGGCCTGCTGGAAACCGAGTGTGCGTGTGACGGGCCGGGGGCTTTTGTTTGCTTCTCTCATGCCAAAAGGTCCCAGGGAAGCCAAGAGGCACGGCTCCGTGGCGGCTTCCTGCCCTCAGTGTGTAGGGCCTTCTGGGAGAAGCAATGAAACAGGCAGACATCTTCACCTTGAGCACCAGCACGACGGCGAGCTGGGGCTTTAAGCCTTTGCAGGCAGAGCCGAATGGTTGTTTTAATTGAGGGAAATGAACATCACGTAATATATATATATAAAATATAAACCCAACTTACAGGGGCTGAGGCACTTAATACATAATCAGTTGCACACATGTTTTAGCAATTAGAAGGAAAAGGGGTCACTTAGAACACGACAAATAAAAGCATTTGGCAGCATTATGTTAAAGTTTAATTACGTTTTCGTTCTTACTTTATCGATTATTTCAGCATTGGTTATTTTGGGGTGGGATTTCTGCAGTGCTTTTGCTCCCGCTGAGGCTTTCAGATGGTTTCACTTTTACGCCAGTATCCGAGAAAATCACTCTTTGCTCTGAGGAACGTATATGACTTGAAGCGCTTTATTTAAAGCCATCTTGCTGTGTTTGCAGCTGTACCGATATCACAGGATGGCAGCTATGGAGGGACCTTACAGGTCACCTGGTTCCCACCCCTGCCATGGGCAGGGCTGTCAGGGTGCTTGCTATATTTCTGTTACATGACCCTAAGAAAATTGTAGCAGGTTAATTTCTTACCTCCAAGCTATAAGTATGCTGTTCCACATCTATGTTGCCTTCTTACAAGTTTGCCTCCTGTAATTAATAAAAGGATATAAAGTGTAAGCAGGTGCCACCCTTGTCTGCCTCAGACATTTTCAGGTGGCAGCCACTCAAATCTGTAGGATTGGAAGAACCTCTTGTGTACAGCAATGACATGGGCAAGGGGCTACACAGTGCTTGCTGTCACTGATTCAGGGTAAACTTTGGTATTGACCCATGTATATGAAATGTGTGCTAAACTAAACACAGGCAATGACATTTTCAGCTTTTTAATTTTCTCTGGAAGACCTAGGTCAGGATGGGATGTTCAGAATAAGTACGAGGGACTCTGATATGTGCAGTTCCAGGTGATTGGTCAGGTTGTATTTTTGTGTTTGTTTGTTTTTAATGCTTGTTTTGAAGTGGCTGCCCCTCTTAGGTGAATTAGACCAGTACAGTTTTGTTGAATTGACTTGCTTATTTAAAAGTACTAGGGGAAAAAACAAACAAAAAGAAAAAACAGAAACATTAGCTAAATCTGTTTCACACACATAGTTTGACTACTAATACTATTTCATGAATTTTAAATCACTTTTGCTGTAAAATATGGCAGTGAAAGAAAATAGGTCAGAATGTTTAACAGCCTCAGATCAGACAAGGTTATCTTCAAAGGGCTGACCCAATGTCCATGAAGTTAATGTGAGTTTTTCCATTAACCTTCATGGCCGGTGTTTCAGGAAAGTTGCCATTCATTATTTATAGTCTGTAAATGAGGGTAATGTTCTTTCCATATAACATCAATTTCTATATAGTTAGCATGTAGTAAGCATATAGTTAGCGTGTTGTTGAACAATGCATGTCTTGTATGATTCTGTTTCAGGACTTAATTTACAGTCCAGGAGGCAAAGCTATTTAGTAAACTGAACCTCGAATTGCTTCTCTAGTATACACTTGTTGATGTCACAGGACATCATCGCCTCAAGCCCTTATACCAGTTACAGGTGTCACTGCTGATGCTGTCTGACCAGGTTGCTTTCATAACAACACTTAAAATCTGCATGTGGGGGTTGTTATGGTTATGTTACCACCCTGCCACTCACTTGCTCTCCCCAGGCGGGCTGGGGGAGAGAATCAGAAAGGTGAAAGTGTGCGAACTCGTGGATTAAGACAAAAGCAAACCAAGGAATCCATTCACTGCTTCCCACCGGCAGGCAGGCGTTCAGCCCCTCCAAGGAAAGCAGGGCCCATCCCACGTAATGGTTTCTTGGGAAGACAAACACCCTCGCTCCAAACATCCCCATCCTTCCTCCTCCTTTTTCCCAGCTGTTATTGCTGAGCCATATGGTGTGGGATGTCCCTCTGGCCAGCCTGGGCCAGCTGTGCTGGCTGTGTCCCATCCCAGCTCCTGCTGCACCCTCAGCCTGCTTGCTGGCAGGGCTGTTTGAGAGGTTAAACAGTCCTTGGCTCTGCATGAGCATTGCTCTGCAGCAACTAGAACATTGGTGTTATCACTGCTAGTTGCATCAAAAATCCAAAACACAGCATCATACAAGCCTCTGTGAAAAATAACCACACCTCCATCCCAGCCAAAGCCATGACAAGGTATATATGTATGCATGCACGTGTGCCTTGGTGTTTGGAGTAAATAATTTCCACCATCCCACATAGCTAGCTGACCCTGAATTTTAAGTCAGACAGAGATACAGGTAATAATAATAATAAAAAAGAAAATACACACAAGTGCATTTATTTTGACTGTTTTCTAACCCTGGTAATGTTTAGTTTCTGTTGAGGTGAGTCTCTGTCTTCATGAATTGCAGTTCCCTGTGCTTTTTATTGCAATTTGTTGGGCTGGAATGATTTATAGCTGTTTTAGCTGTGTAGAAGTCTGCACATACATATGTATATTTGTCTAATGTATGTTTCACTTCAGGTTTTAAGAGGGGTGCGGATCCTGGAATGCCCGAGCCGACAATCTGGAGGTATGTGTCAGGTCCAAATGTACATGCAAAACTACTGTATGGGGTCACAGTTTTAATTGTCATCTCTGTTCATGCTGGACAGCAAGAGCTGGGAAAGTTGCTTTCATCCATAGCTTTTAATTGTTTTGGGTGATAACAGAGCTGGTCACAGTTCTTATTTCCTTAGAAATCCAAACCAGAAAAGACAGCAAACCAAATTCTTAGGAGGGCCTTTGTATTTTGCTCTTAATCTTATGCAGATTTTAATATATGGGACTTCCTGTAGCTTTTGGGTGGAAGCTGCCCTTCTTAGATGTTCTAAGGGTGGTTTATACAAGTTTCTTTCTTCACGTAGGAATAACTACTTAGCTTTCTAACATGACTTTAAAAAAAGAAACAGTCTCCTCCCCTCTTTGCAAGTAGGGTGGTAAAACTGTGTAAAAGCTGCATTAAATAAAGGGATATAGCCTTTAATATTAATCACTGTAATGAATCAAAGTACATATGCTCTCATTGCCTGTTTGTTGTGGGACTATTTGTTACTGCTGCAATATCCTGGCATTAATAACGCTTGAATTCTTGGGATATTTCAATTTTATTGGAGGGTTTCCATGTCTCAAACTTCTAAAATTGAGGTTATGAAGGAAGTGCGACTCTTACTGTTCTTGAAATGGCTTTGTTTACTGTGCAGAACCAGAGATACTGCTAAAACAAATAATTGATTGGAGTGTATTGTTTGCAAGGTCATATATTAACCGTAGAAATCCCATTTTTAGGGATGTTACAGTTTCAGTAAAATATCCTGTTGTCTTAAGAACTAAGCTGCTGAAGTATTTTTTTTCTTCTGGCAGTGTTTCTGTTTAGTTTCACTAGCATCTTGAGACTTTTTTTTTTGGTTTATTGCATATGTCTGCACAGCACAAAGTTAGTATTTAGTACAACAGGATATACAGATACTAGGAGCGTGTGTTTGGTTTTAGTCCAAAGCTTACGGATGCTCATTTTTCTGGGCACATGTTCATGCTCCGTAGGCTTAAATTTGATTTTTAAAGGTAGCTTTATTTTAGTGTTTTTTAGGGGTAGCATTTATTCTGTACTTTTATGGGGCTGTTTCTTCTGGCTTGTGTTTTTGAAAAATCCATTTAAAAACAAGCACATACTGCAAATCTGACCTTCATTTCCCCCTTTCAGTCTGCTTTGGGGATGAAAGATGTGGCTGTCCTGCTGTAGAACCAGACGGTGGACAGAGAAAGGGTCTGAAGATGTGTATGTTCCAGAGGATGAGGCGGACGCTTACACCAGCTGGCTCAGTCAGCTTGCTAATGACATAGGCTGTACATACAACAAAATGGAGTTTATATGGACCTAACTTATTTGCATCAGAGTGTAATTAAATAAATACATTTGAATGCATATGTGTTGTTTTCAAGTCTTCACGTTACATATAATATAGTATTTTTTTTTTTATTTTAGGAATGATAACCAGATTTTTTTTTTTTCTAAATTTAGTGACATTCAACCCCCACAGGTCATCATAACAAGGTTAAATTTCGGGTAAATATCCCTCTTCACAATAACCAGAAAATTGAGCTGATGTTTTAAACGTTTTGATATTCTTAAAAGATTTCTGCCTGAATGTTGGTAAGCCTCTGCAGCTGGTTGCTCAGTGCAGGCCTGGTTTTTGTTTTCTTTTTCTTTTGGATTTGTTCAACTTTGGATATCTTAAGGATTGAGAGATGTATATGTTTTTTCCCAGCATAGTCAAATAGTAAAAACAAACAAACAAAAAAACAAGATGTACACTTTTCTTCTGATTTTGCCTTTAAATACTATTTTAAATTTTCCATAATTTAGGGGTGGGGTTGGGAGTACATGACAAAATTGTTGTATATGTGCGTATGCCTGTGTACAGTAGAAGTTATTGATGTACAGCTGAAGGAAGAAGACTATTATATTACGGTATATGTTTTTATTTTGTTCCAAAGTCTTGTTCTTTGGAATATGGTGGTTTTGTCTTCACTTGGCATTCTCCATTTCAATAATGAAACTACAGCACAGCGATGGCAACTGCTTGGTTTCTGTTAAAACAAAAGCTCAATTGGTTAGGTTACTCTTCTCTCCTGTCTAGAAGTATACAGGCTAGTTTGTATTTGTGCAGTGATACTTTAAAAAACAAGTTTCTTTGCTCCCAGTTAACATTGCAACAAAGGCATTCCAGCCTGATTTTTTTAACCCTGTAGATTTTTCAGGCAGTTTTTACATTTAATTTAGTTAAGGAATATGAGATTTCTCATTTTCTCCTCTGCTATCAGAATTCATAGTAAAATGTTGCTGTGCAAAGTATACTAAGAGTATCAAAGGCAGCAGTGCAAAGTAACTCGGATTTCTCAAAATCAACCTTTGCATTTCGCAATACCCAAAATGCAACTGTGGACTAAAACACCTGCAGAAGTGTATTTCATATACTCTGTTGTGTGTCAGATCTGGGGATGTGGTTTGTGGGTCTTAACCACCACATGGTCGCTCTGGCAGCTTTCCAAGAGTAATAGTATTTGGCAAGAAGTGCCAAATGGGGAAGTGTTCTTGTCTCTTTTGTTAAAAGTTATATAAATAAGCATGGATACGTCAAGCACAGGCTGGACTCTGTGACCTCATTATTGTCAAAATTTCCCTCGTAAGTAATTAGTTCTTTTTTTTTTTTTTTTTTAATTGGAATTATTGGATAAGTAATGCTTAGGCAATTCTTATTCTGAGAATTTCACTTTAAGCACATTGGATAACAAATATGAGTGATTCACTGCTATAGATAAATATCTGCAATTGTTTTTCTTAAAAAAAAAAAAAAGTGGTTCAGGAAAGTCATTAATGTGCAACCTTTGGCCTTTGAAGTTCAGGAATAAATTATCCTTTGTAGTATGTTCAAGTCAAGTTAAATTGAATGCTGATATATAGTACAAATTTGTTCAATTAATGCAGTCAGTGTTTTTTTTTTCTCTAAATAAAAAGTAATCGAAACTCCTTAAAAACTCATTTTTATCTTGAAAAGAATGGGATAGCCATTAACCATAGGTCTTGGTAGCTAATTATAAAGTAACAAAAACAGGATCAGAGAAGTCTTTTTCTCTAAGTCTTAAAAATGAAGGGAGTCTTTGTTAGCAATATCTTGAATTTATTTGATAGTTACTGTCATTTTCACAAAATTCAGACAGGCTTGTAGGATCAGATCCCCATTCTTTGAAGTTGTATTTTGAACAGATTACTATAAAGAATCTTAATTCTCTTAAAATAACTTCAGCAAATACACCAGTTTTGTCAAGGGTGTTTGTGTGTTGCTAGGAGGAAGAGGGCAGGCCTCTGGATTAATGTGGAAGGACTCAAATATATTTCCTGTTTGTCAGACTCCAAAAAGTTTTTGTTTTACTGTGGGATGGGAGACACTTAGAAACAAACAGGGGCTTTCCCATTCAGAGACTTCTGTCACCTGAATCAGTGGCTTCTGTAGCCAGGTATGGATTCTTTTCAGAAATGGGGTTTGTGATGCAGTCCTTTGAGACCATGCATGAACTGTGATGTTTGAATGAAGTCAAAAGTGTGTAGTTTACTGAAAATCAGACTGTGACTTCCACAGCTTAACTCAGGTCTATGCTATAGCCGTGCTCTGAGAGGCGTGAAATAAACTCATTCTTGCTTTCCTGTGTGCCGTGAAGAATGTACCGGCTCTGAGGTATCTTTATCAGCTCTTACCTGGACGTAGGAATGGCACAGTCACATGCCTTGTGCCTGTGAAGCGGACATGGAGCATGCCTGTGGTTGCTGAAGTCTTAGTGTAGTGTCTCCTGTGGGAGGCTGTTGCTGGGGTGTGTTGTGCAAATAATTGTGCAAGAGGCTGAGGGGAATGTTTCCACCTGGTCCAGTCTTAGGAAGATCAAAGGTTGCCATGGCTTGTAGTTAGCTATGCTGCTTACCAAATCTTTGGGATTTTTTTTTTTTTTTTCCAAATATCAATGATTTTAGTGTGAGAAGAATGCCCTGTTGTCCATCTCATGTGACCTGCAGTACCATGTCCATGGTCCTTTGACACAAGGAAGTCAACATTTCTGCATCTCCACCTCCTTGGCCTCCTCCTGCAAGCGCGACACCAGCCAATGGCCTGATGGGTGTCTGAGGAGAGTATCTGTGAATAAGGAACTGTCTTTAAGCCGTGACTGAAAAAATGGGCAGGCTCCATCTCAGAAGAACTGTCCTAGGGCATGGGCATATGGGCATTACAAATGTAAAGGGGGATAAAGATACTAGATGGAAAAAAAAAAAAAAAAAAGAGAGAGAAAGTCAGGGTCTGGAAAAATAAAGATGAGATCGATCAGAAGAGGGTAAAGGAGTATGAAATGTAAACAAGGTTTTTAGAAGTGAAAATCATGTAAGCTGTGAGAAAAAGACAGGTGTGTATGTAGCCAAGGAGCAGAGCCCTGTCATGCTTGGTGTGTCTTGCTGGGGAAGTCTTGTGAGTTTGGTGGTTTCTTGGTCTTGTGTGGACTGGGGATCTCCTGGTAGCAGGGGTGTGAAAAGACCCCTTGTAGTGTAGCTACTGAACAGGGGAGAGTAAACAAAATGTTTGGTTTACAGGTGTGTTCATAGTAAGTTAATCTACAAAGGAACCTACTTTTTTGCTTCAAAAGCTTTTCAAGGACTGGTCAGCTGAGGTAACAACAAAGCTGATAGGAAATTTTGAACAAGTATGTCGTTCTACAAGTTGCTCGTGTAGACACAGCTAGTGTAAGGTCATTGTACTGTATCTCATTGCAGTTACAAAATGAGCATACATGCTTAGTTTTCTTAAGTCATCAGCAAAAGTCCAAGTAACCTAAACCTATAGTTTTCAAACATGTAAACACTGCAAAACCAAAGCAATTATCATGATTTTGTAACAACAGGCCCACATGTTGGCAACGTGTAAAACCGTTGCTGCTTTTCTGTGTACAGCTGTCTCGCAAAATGTCTGTAGATGACAAAGTGCTCCTTAAGTTTTGTTTTTATTGCATCATGTTGTAAATGAAACAGGGTTCTAACATGCTTTTAACATGAAAAAAATGCTAAAACAAGCAATTTACCCTGGATATTTTTGGAAATATCTCCTTATATACTTGGAATTTAAATTATGATGGTACTTACGATGAATTTTGGAAATAAAAGCTCATTACATCTGTTCTCACCACAGGAGTAAACCACATCCTGGTTTAATGTCATATGACTAATTTACTTTTAAAACTGATTAGTTAATTGCAATTTCTAAATATTTTTCCATGATGGTGTGCAACGCAGTAACTGTTTGTGGGTTACATTCATTGTTTCTTGGTTATACTTCTATTAATTCAGGATTAGGGAATGGGTAAAGCAGAGGAGATGCACATCTGCCAAGTGGAAAAGGGTATTATTTACTCTTATATTTTCTTGTTGCTATAAATTTGATTTCTTAATCACAATAACTTAAGAAGTTCAAGTAACTGCAAAGCAATAAGCAGTTACTGGCTTGGGAAGTGAGATAAACCTGGATTTCCAGTTATGTCCTAATGCTGTTTCTCAGGATCTGTTTTATTCTTATAGAAACCCCCCAAATGGTGTAATTCATGACACTGCAACTGGAAAACAGGCCTTCTTCAGCAAGACTGGAAGATTGCCCATACATCTGCCTTCATCCTAAATGGTCTCCCTTCTAACAAATTCCATTTTCTCTTATAGTCCCGTCCCAGGTCACTGAGCCGTATGATTAGTAAGGATTATGTGTCTTGGAATTTGAGGAACATCTCTGAACTTCATTGTATTTTTAACTTTGCTAATGTGGGATCTACAGGTGTAGTCAAGATGTGACCCCTTTTTTATCTCTACACAAATTATTAGTACCAGTGGGAGAGGAAGACTATTGTTATGCACTAGTGATGACATAGTAGGCAGTTTTTCTCTTTTAAACTGAAGACTGGACTTCAAACTTTCCGTAGGTGATTTTACATCTGTGTGTGCAACAGCAGGGATTCTCTCAGGTAATAAAACTATTAATATAACTTGCAAATACATCATATTTTCCCTGTTCATATGTTGCAGAATGTAGAATTGTATCTATTTATATATAAATTCAAAGAGATGAACAGCTAATTACTAATACATTTGCTTTTATTGAAAGTAGTCAAAATTTTTGTGCTCAATACAGTTGAAACAATAAAATGTTGTCCATATTGTGTTAGGTAAGCACTCTCTGGTAGAAATAAGTATGGTAGGGCAATTCAAATCTTAGTTTTCTGAATTTGAAGATTAATGTTTTATTTATTTTGCATACAGATTTTCTCTTGAAAGACTGATTCTTAGATTCTGGCCATTCAGAAGGAATTCAGACTATAAAATTTCTGTACTGTGTTGTCTTATGACCCTCAAAGTCTGCCATGAAATTATACTGAGATTAGCGAAAATACATTGAAATTACAGAAATTAGTTTAGTTAATTTGGTTAAGAGTTTGGGAAGGAAATGGTATTTCAGTGTTGGAGCCTGCAGAGGCTGTGTTTTGGGGGGGGTGAGAGGTTTGGTTTTACTTTTCATTTTACCAGGAAGAAAGTATTTCATTGAGAGATCTGAAATTGTTATCTAATCATTCAACTCAAGAAGTAGGGGTTTAAAGAAAGTTTATCACCTAATACCGTAAGGTTTATAATAATATATATATTTACCAGCACTTCTAGAACTTCAGGGTCTGACTGTGTTGTATACTATTGTATATTTACATTCCCATTATTTTATTGTTTAAATTAAATTAATAGTTACGAGTAACAGTGGCAAACTGGGGGAAGTTTCAAAAGCTAGCTAAGTCGATCTGATGGTTTATTACTGCTGAAAAGTGATACTGCACCATTTATTCTGCTAGTGGTGTATACTCCTGCACCTCTAACCTTAGCGTCCGTACTAACCTCAGTGCCACCAGCCATTAATAAAGTCAGTGAAGGTGCTAGAAATGGAGACAGTCTTTCAAGAATCTGTTCTTCTTTTGGCTAAAATTTAGTTTACATCGTTGCATTGGCTTACTTGACAGGCAATGGTACTGCTGTGTATCCTCGCTGACTGCAGTTAACTACTTTTTTAAGATAGTCACCATTCAAATATTTCAGGATTTTGAAAACCAGACAGTTATGACACTACTGAAATGAATGTAATGCAGCAAATGAAATGATTACAAAGTTCAAACATCCTACTGTGCTTCTGGAATAAATTTTGTAGATTTAGCAGGAGTTCTGTAGTCTGCTTTTTTATTTTTTATTTTTTTTTCCTATGTGCTTTGAGATGTTTTCATAAAGGAAATTAACGTCTTCTATACATGAAAACCTGTTTCTCAGACCTTTACGGAAGATGTGAAGGCATGCTCTGAAGTGAGGATTTTGCCTTAGTAGGTTGTCTTGGATGGAGTTTACGTGTTTACATTAATTAACTAATCCACTGTGAAGTGGATCATGCCTGTTTTTTTTTTTTTTTTTTTCTAAGTTTATTTCACATCAGGCTTCTATTAAGAAAACATGTTTAAAAAGGTAGGAAAATGAGACCATCATCAAAAAAATAAGTAATTCTGCGTTACAGATTACTTACCTTAGTATTAAGTCTTTACAAATGAGTTTTTTCTCTCTTATCTAGCATTTTAGAGACCACAGCACCAAGACAAATGTTATTACTTATCTTCCTCTGATACTGTCCTTTAATTCCACAGGCTTTTTCTTGCATACTACGGAGTGCATGCATTCCTTTAATGTAACTTTCTCGACCCTCTTCCTGCATTAGGAAAGCTAATTTGGGATAAAGGGAGTTTGTAATCTCTTGAGTATTTTCCAAAATTTCTGGGTGATGTTAATGAGTAGAGCTGCAAGACAAACATGGGGGACACTAACTGGCTTCACAGTCTGTGGGGAGAGCCTAGTCCTGTACATCACCAGCCATAAGGCTTGTTTGCTGGGTAGTTGCCTAGTTCTTACAGTTAAGTATTAGCAGGTCTTTTTTGCCTTGCTCGGTATTGGTGAATTAGCTGTCAGTTTTGAGGTGCTGTCTTTTAAGCGCCACTTGCCAGCAGTCCTAGTGAACTGGGGAGGTCCCAGTTGGCTGGAGGTTAGCGAATGGGACTCCAATCTGCAGTAAAGACAGGAAAGAGGATCCTGGAAACTACAGGCCTGTCAGTCCGACCTCACTACCAGGGAAGGTTATGGTGCAGATCATCTTGAGTGCCATCACAGGTCATATAAGACAACTGAGGAGGTAATTGGGGTTGTTTAGTTTGGAGAAGAGGAGGCTGAGGGGAGACCTCATCGCTGTCTGCAACAGAAAGGAGGTTACAGCAAGGAGGGTGTCTGCTTTTCTCAGTTGACAAGTGATAAGACAGAAGAAAATGGTCACAAGTTGCACCAGGAGAGGTTTAGTTTGGATATTAGGAATAATTTCTTCACAGAAATGCTAGCAGAGCATCATAGCAGGCTGCCCAGAAAAGTGGTGGAGTCCCTGGAGACTCTAGGGATGTTTAATAGATAAGTGGATGTGACAGGACTTGGTAGGTCAGGTTGATGGTTGGACTTGATGATCTTGAAGGTCTTTTCCAAGCTAGATGATCCTATGATTTCATTGTTTCTAAAAGTAGCACAGTTATTTTGGGGGGATCAATTTGTAAAAATGTAAACTGATCATTTCTACTCTTTTCTGTTTTTATATGTGTTTGCCAATGCTTATATCTACCAATGCTCGTGTGTATTTGTTGCTTATTGTAAAATACTTCCTATAGAGCAAATGGGGGGGGGGGAGAAGGAAGATAAGTTAGAGAGACTCCTTAACATGCTCAGCAGTGTTTAGTTCTCTGACAAGCTGCTGCATGGAAGTACCCCAAGAACTGCAAGTGACTGTGGAGGAGCTGCAGGTAAAATGGTGGCACCTCAGCAAAAGCACCAGCAGCATCTCCTAGCAAGCAGTCATCTTTGCTCACCTTTAACATCCTGAAATGTAGTAACGTTTACATCTTTGCTACAGTGACAGATGACATGGGGTGGCCACCAGCTGAAGGGTGCTGGTAGGAAGTGCAGATGCTTGTCAGTCTGTTGCACAAGATTTCAGCACCTTGCAGTTGGGCTGTATCCTGGAATTCCAGGAGAAAATCCTTTCTAAGAGTGAGTTTGTTTAGTTGAGGTATTCGTAGTAACTAATAACAATATTATAATGATTCTTAACCATCACCCAGTACTAGGAGAGAGGTGAGACCAGATTTCTTTTTCTCTTCCTTCCTTAACTTTTTTCTTTTTTCTTTCCCCTCTGCCCTCACATGGTAATACATTCCTTGAAGGTCCAACTTGGGACCCCCATTGAGGACTCCTGTGTGACTCTCATACAGTATGATCCGTGCTGTACTTGTGAATGGGGAATGTGTATTTTTCATAGCTGCTATCTCAAGAGGGAGAAGGATGAAAATTCTTGGTGGTAAACCTTCATACATGACCTCACTCAAAGAGCTTCCTTTTTTTTAAGGACACTTACTGAATTCTTACTGAAGACGTTTGAGTTTCATCTAGACCAAGAGATGCAAATTACATGCTTTCCTTCTCTAAGCCACATGTATACAAGACAGCAGCCCAGTGGCTTTCAGACAGATTGTTGCATTTTACTCAGAAAAGGGCAAAGTGATTTAGGTAAACTTTGTGGCTCTCCCCTAGCTGTCATGGTAATCACCAGAATGCTCTCTAACCAAGCATTCACTAAGAAAATCTCTGCAAAGGTAGGCTTTGAAAAGGGCAAACCAGATTTTTTTTTTGACTGTGTGCCAGGATAGCTGAAGTACTGTCTTCTGTGTTGCGAGGAAACCCCGCTCGCCACAGACATCTTGAAAATGACCACTGTGAGGTCTCCTCATTCTTTCCTGAGGTGTTGCACAATTTGAGCCATATGGTTTTACCATATTGGGCAAAGCACTTGTACTTCGCTTTGTGTTGAGCCTCTGAGATGCAGGCTCTGAGCTGACTGCTCACTGTTTTGGCATTCCCAGTGGTGGAATGCGTGCATGGAGGATCAGATCTCTCAGAGGAAGAGGAGAATTTACTGACATCCTTATCCACATTCCAGGGCATGCCTTTCATCTCCTCATCTGCACCATTGTGCTGCTCAAGAGAGAGGGTCATTAATGTTCTTCCATTCACGCTGTAGGGACAAAGCTCAAGGGACTTCATCCTTTATGTGTGCTATGAGATAAATTCCTGTGCACTTGCGTATATGAGGTATGTTCACAGCCACAATGGAAGAGATGAAACATGTAAGGAATATTTCAGTGGTTTGGTACTCACTCTAAGGATTTTTTTTTCTCTGCAGTGCTCAACGATTTGCATTCACGTTATGTGACCTGTCCATGCTAGTGGAATATAAATGACAAAAGACAAATGGATTAGATCATCAAGAGTCATTGACATCTCAGCAATAATATGTTGATTTCTTCCACCTGGGGAAAGATCCTAAGATTTTTTTCTACATCTTGGGGGAAGGGGAGAGATGTTTGGTCAAACTTGGAAAGTTCCCTTGAATGACAGCAGTAAGTCTAATCAGAGAATGATCAGGTTATATCAATCAGAAGATAAACAGGTTATATCAAACCTGTTAATTCAGAATCTGACCATTTTATTTGTTTCAAATAGATTGCTGATTTGTAAGCATCTACTTACAGATTTAGAGTGTTCTCTATTAAATATAGGGGACTCACTGTCCGTTTGTTTCTTGAGCAATAATGCTTTATCATGTTCAGTACTGAAGTACATACAGTACATACTGATGCAAATACAGTACATACAGTGAAGTACATACAGTACATCTATTTACTTTATATCCCATTTTAAGAATTTTATGTTGATTAGGCTGTATATGTACGTGTATTTGCACTGTGAAGATATGTGATGTAATCATACCAATAAAAATTTAAATTATTGAATATAGTTATTTTTATAATTACCAACATTTTAAAATAGATACATTAGAGTCCCTCAGTCTTAATTAAAATTGAAACAGGTTATGCAGGTTTTTTTTTCAATCAGATTTTATTTGTGTACAAAATATAAATAGGTCATAAATGCAATCTCTCAAATATTTTAAAAGCATAAGTTGTACAACAATCTAGCTTCTGAAAAATTCTTTTGGTATTAAATACATATTAAATAAGTTGATATTCTGAATAGTACCGTTAGAAATGAAATAAAATAGGTCCTTTCTTTAAATTATTTCTAAATATTGAAAATATAAATAGAAATCATTAGAAATGAATAAATATTTTAAATACAATAAATAGGTTCCTAGAAGGAAATGGGGATATATAAAAATGCAAACGATTGTTACTATTTCTGGTTCTTAAAACAGAACAACACTGTCATCTGCCACATGACAGATTTGTAACAAAGGATTGTGCCCGAATTAAAACATTCAGACACTGAAACTCCTGGTGTTTTTTAAATAGCGAACAGCCCTCACGGTTTTCTCCATAAATGAAGTAAAGTCTCGGAGGATGAGGTGCGTGGTGATTTTCTCTATCCAGGTCTTATCCGACTTCAGCTTTGTGAGGAGGGATTTCTGGGTAGCTGAATCTGGGACGACCACTTCATCAGGATTTATCACCTGTGAAAAACAGAATATTGAGGTGCCCTTGTTAAAATGGTTTGAACAATCTTGCCAGAAGTGATTGGTTTATACATATGTTTCAACCATCTGTGTATTCACCCATTCTCTACAGCTGCTGGCAGACCTCCCTGCAACCTGTGTGTGTCTACAGTTCCGCTTCTGGGGTGGGATTTGAGGCATGTTTGTATCTGCTGCCATGTCTCCAGAAGAATCAAAGGCTCTTGTCTAATCTATAGCATTTGTTCTGGTTTGCATATTCCAGTCGAATGCACTGCACTGAACAGATCAATACACCTTTGCCTGGTGTCCTCTCACCATGTGGTTAGCTGGGAAGATGCTGAACATGATATGTTGTAATCCATACTGGCTGCTGCGTCCTGAATCATAAGTTAATTAGATGACATTCAAGTGCTCTTGCATTTGGTAGTAGATTAACGGTTTTCAAAAGATGCTAAACTTGTCTAGCTGCTTAATTCCTACTTTCCAGGCATTGAGGTGCATGGAAGATTAAGCATTACCACTTTCACTGGTGTGTGGGATCCTAACGATCCTAAGATGAGTAAGAGAAGTTTCACATCTAATTCTAGCAGACAGCGCTGGGAACTGGATACCCAAATGGTTTTGAAGAGCTTGTCCCACGGTGTGGCTGGATGACTTTTTTAAAATGGGACTTACCCAAATCATGGAGCAGTTTCAGTTCAGTTTCTAGAAGTCTAATAATAAAGTGTCTTCTTCATCCTGTTTTTAAGATCTGTCCTACCCTTTAACACATGCACCTCCTTCTAGAACTTTTTCTTTCTTTCTTTCCTTTTTTTTTTTTTTTTTTTTTTTTTGGTCAAATTAAAGTAATGAACATCTATTTCTGTCTAGACTACTTGGAGGTGGATTCTGATCATGTTTGGTATATCAGACACTTTGTTGCATGCATGTTTTTTCTTTAAGTTTGGATATCCAGACAGGTATCTTGCTAATGGATCGACTTGACCACAAATGACAGATTCTTTCCACTTGCTCTCCTTGCCTTAAACAGCAGAGAGACTTCCCATAAAGAAACCTTTCCATCCTGCAGATCAGGGCTCCTGATTTTCTCAAAATCTCAATAGTTCCTACAAATGGGGGGTTTGATTTGACCATCGTGTTTAGTTGTGCCTGTTCTAATTACCTCTGCCTGTATAATTTTCAGAAAAGGCTAGTCTCACCCAGCTATAAAACAAACTTTCTACAAACTAATGTATTGAGGTTGAAGTCAGTAGTCAGCTGCCGTCTTATGACAGGACTATTATTCTTAGCAAGTACAGTGTGAAAAAAGCAGTTCAGCTTCCTTTCACTTAAAGAATGATGAACATAAATAAATATGTTAAGAAAGGTATTAGGAACAAACAATGGCCTTTTCAATGCTGAAAAACACCTTGAAGGAAATAATGCCCTGAGACTTCCGCAGTTCTTAATTCTGGAATCCTTACTCACCTGGGTGGTTCTTACTCATACAAAGTTTCACTAATGACAAAGAAAGTATTCATCTTAAGGATTATTAACATGAGTAAGAACTGCAGGAATGAAGTGAATTTTAAAGTGTGATCTTTCAAAGCACTCCAAAGCACACAAAACAGCTGTCAGAAGTGAATAGCCTTAAGTTTACCAAATCAAAAGGTAATCAGAACTCTGTAAAGAATATATATATATTTTTTTCCTCATGATGATTGCAAGCAAAACCAAGCTTTTCAATAGGCAGCGCCTTTAATTTAGTTGAGTCATTAACATATGCTCTGAATTTACCTGTTTTCTTTCATTTTAAGCTAGTGATATTTGAATACACCACACAGCTCACATGAAAAGTTTGTTTTGGAGAGTTTTAAAGATTCATAATATTGTAAAACTGTATTTACTATGTGGGTTTTAAGATAAGTTATCGTATTTCTTGGAGGTTTGCAACATTAGGAGGTTAGGACTGAACTGCAATTAGGAAAGAATTGCCTGAGAAATCTCAGCCAGGCAGCATTAGCATATTTGTTCTTAAATAGAAAGCTGCATTTAATTGTCGGTTTGGAAATCAAAAATGAAAATAGAAAGTGGGAAGAAGAGTAGTTTCTTTAACAAAGCAAACAAAACCTGTAAATTAGTCATAAGGGTAAGTATCCGAGCATAAGGAAATGTCACCTGTTCTTGCTGAGAGAAGTAAGAGTGGGAAACGTTCAGCTTCACACAGCTTCCTATTCCTCTGACTACACATCAGTTCTAGGTCACAACAATTGTCCGAGTAAATTTAAAAAAGACTCACCATCTGCCTTATCGTCGTTGCCAGATGCTTTGTGCTATAGCACAGCGACTCAACTTTTTGCTTTTCACTAGTAAAAGTTTCTTGTATGTATTCAAGGTAGGTCTGAAAGGTGAAAAGCCCGCTGGAGAGTTTCTTCAAGCATTTCTCCTGGAAAGAGAAAGGTGAGGTCAGCTAGAACTTGGATGTGGCTTTGGAAGAGCGTTGTCTGTAGGGGCAGGTGGGCAGGAGGGAGCGGGCACAAGTCTGGGGCTCAGCTGCTTTGGGGGCAGGCCCAAAACTGCTGCCGGGGTTCGGGTGAGAAAGAGAGCGGTTCCTTGCCTCGTCGAAGCCAGCCAGGAGACACCCGTCTTCCTCCGTCACCTTGGGGAGGTTGAGGTTGTTCTGGACCAGCATCTCCATGCTGTTCTCGCAGACGGTGAACTTCTCGCACATCTGAGGAGAGACACCCACAGCTCGCGTCGCACCTCGGGGTCCCGTAGACGGGACGTCCCCCCCCTCACGGCCCCGTACCCACCTCCTCCTGCAGCCGGGCGGCCCGGGCGTGCAGCAGCCAGGCCAGGGCCTCGCAGTCGGGCAGCGCTGCCCTCCTCGCCCCGGCTTCCTCCGGCTCGGCCTCCCCGGAGGAGTCGGAGGCCGCGGCCAGGGGCAGCGGCGCTGCGGCGGCGGGCGGCGGCAGCAGCGGCAGCAGCAGCAGCAGGGCGGCGGCGGAGCGGAGGGAGGGCGGCCCCCGGCGCCTCGCCGCCTGGCAGCCGTCGGGAGAGCTCATGGTGAGGCTCTTCTTCTTCGGCTCCGTCCCGTCTTCGGAGGAGGAGGAGAGGCTGGCGGGTTGTGTGAGCTCCGGGCATCCCTGAACGTGTATTTATCGAGGGGGCTTCGAGATTATTCACGGCCCGGGAAAATCCGGGGTGAGAGAACACGGGGGTGTGCGCTGTGGCGTGCGCCGGGCTTGACACAGCGCTCGCCCCGTCTGAGCGCGGCAGGATTGTGAAACGGGGCCGTGGGGGGCGAGCCGAGAGGAGCCGGGCAGAAAACATGAAGTCATTTTCCCAACCGGTAACTCCTTGAGGGCCGGGCTCCCGCCGCAGCCGCCGCAGCCGCCGGCTCACCTGGCCCCGCCGGGCCGGGACAAGGGCTGCAGCCGGGGACGGAGCCCCGCGGACCCCTCACGGAGCCCCCCGGGGCCGGGCACCCTCCCGCGGGGTCCTCGCGTCCCCCCGCTGTCAGCCCCGAGGCGGCCGGCTGCCAAAAGTCAGCCCGCACGCAGGCACGGACGCCCGTCGGGTGTCTAGCATCAGAGCCACAGCCTTCTCGTGGTTTGTGATTTACATCGGCGCTGCCCGTGCTCGTACTGTGTACAAATACGGGACTAAAAGCGCTTGTTTAGGTGCACACGTCCAGGCTGTACGTGGTCACAGGCACAGGACGATGTCTATCCCATGCACAGCGGGTGGAGGGCCAGCTCCTGCAGCCAGCACGGGGCAAGGACCGCAGGAAATACCACGCAGTTACGTGTTATCTGCCACCTTATCCTTCCACCTGCCTGGGTGGGGTGGTGGGAATTTCAACATTTCGCAGGGAAATCCTTCACCCAGGGCACGTGAGTCCGTCCGGCTCCATCGCGTGGGGCACGGGCTGAGACCGACTGCTCCAGGCAGGCTGTAGGATAACTGCTGGGATGTCTTGAATGATTTTGGCAAAACGGGCTTGTTTTTGTGAAATCTGTACCTTTAGCTCAGGTGGACTGAAGCAGAGAAAGACCCGATTCTGGTTCTGGAGTGAGGAGGATGTAACATGGGGCATGGGAGAAAGGGCAACACAGTGACTGCACTTGGGTGTCCTCATGAGGACTCCTTTTTAACAAAGGCAGACACTGCCAGAACATATATATATATATATATATATATATATTTCAGAATGACCTGAATAGACAACTGCAGGAAAGAAGCAGAATTATTATTATTATTATTTTTTTGACTGGAAAGGCAGCTGTAGTAATTTTGCCCAGGGGGAGATGACAGCGTTGAAATGCAAGTATAACAGAGAAATCTTCAGCAGCAGCAATCAGACAGTGCCTGGTGTTCAGTAGAGAGGAGCCATAGAATAATAGGATAATATTAGAATATCAGAAATAATAATAGAATAAAAGAATAAAACATGCAACTAACGGTCTGTGTGACTCAAATCAAGGGTTAGTTTGCAAAGCACCAAAGGCCAGAAACAAGCATACCAGATCAGCTCAGTGCTCCAGACAAGCCTGGTGTTTGCCTTCTTGTTCATCAGGGGCAGATACAGCAGGGATGGAGACTCCTTTCCATTTGTGATAGCACATCGATGTACATCCTGGAGAAGTATTTCCTTCCAGTTCCAGACAGCTCCTTTTGTTGCCCTTTACCTAGCAGAACTATTCCTAAAATCACCTGAACTTGATGGAATGCTACATTTGCTTAATGATATATTTTCAGCAGGCATTCTGTAAGTTAGTCTTGTTCGCAATTTTTAATTTTGTGATTTTATTTGATGTTGTCCTTTTTTTCGTTGTATCATGTCCATTCCTTAGCAGTGTCCAAAAGACCTTTTTGTGCTGATCACTGTTATATGGGGGTTACTCTTGCCAATGCATCTAGTTATATCTTCAGGGTCAAATACAAGCAAATTCCAATTGTTGTTTCTCATCCTAAAGCTTCTAAGCTTTCTGTCTTTATTGTCTCTTACTGATTTTTGTTTTGTTTTGTTTTGTTTTGTCTTTGTATTTGAGTGTCAGTGTGACTTTTCAGAAGTACAGAGTATCCTTACATGCTCCCTGGAAGTTGCTAATTAGTGCCTTATAAACTTAATACTTGACAATCCAGCACAAAACACAGCATTCAAGAGAAGGAGGAACTCAAATGTACACAATGCCATTAAAATGCTTCTGCTACTAGTCACTGTGGCAGAAAACAGATGGCTGTATCCAGATGTGCAAAACCTTCCTAAGGTGGGGGGTATCAGAAACTATCAGTGTTCATCCAACTTTTTTTTTTTTTTTTTTTTTTTTTTGTCTGGGTGGGGACATTACTACTGTAAATTTCTGTGGGAGCAAAGAGGACAATTGTGAATGCTGTAAAAAATCTATCCTCTCAGACTTCACACGTGAAAACTACTCCTACATTAAAGGGTGAAATTACAGCCAGGAACCAATCCAGGATAATGCCATTTGTTGAACTCTCTTTTTCTAGCATTAATATGACAACTCACAGACTCTATCCAGAGAATTGCTCTTGGTGCAAGCAAGCCCATGCAACTTTTGCCTCTGATAACCTGGGAGATTTGCAAACAGGAGGCTGTTTTCTAGTGACACCATCAGAGGAAATGCTCCTGCCACTGAAGGACTCAACAGACTGCAGAGCTGTCATGGTCAGAGCTTGTCACCCCTCCTCTGTTGGCCATGAGACATGTGTCTGAACAGAGCCCCACCACAGGCTGAGGTAAAATGTAGTGCTACTGCCAGCAGCAGGAGACCTTGCTTGCTCAGTGCTGTGAGTTACGTGAATATGTGGCCTTTCTGCATGGAAAAATTAAATCTTTGAATAAAGTAATAAAGTAAGAAAATTACTAGGGTTGTGGTATGGTCCACTCCAGCTTATTTGTGTTTGGTTCAACATATTTTTCTTTTTAATAATCTCTAATATCCTACAGTAAAAATGCAAACCACTAATGCTTATCCAGAGGTCAGTTTTTTAGACTGTACTGTTCGCAGTAAGAGAGGGAATACAACTAAAACCACAATGTTCTGCTGTAAAAGTGTTGGTTCATGTATGGAAGAAAGTGTCAATTGCTGGTAGACCAGTTAAGTGGAATCATAACAATGACTTAACAAATTACTTCTAAATGTTCTAAATGAGTGAGGTGTAAAGCCAATGTCCGGTTTTCCTGGAATACTTTCAGAGGGTACCCTCAAAACTATTAATGAGGGATCTTGAGTTCCTATAGCTCTGGAAGAGATGGGTTTTCTGTTGTCATCAAGATACGAACACCTCACTCATTTTTTGGCCCTTTTCTTGTTAAGTATTTTTGTATTGTGCATTTGCTGAAATTAAAGGGTTGGTAAGTTCTTCCATGTCTCTTCTCCACATTTTCTGTGATACATTAGTGACATCATCTTCAAGAGCCTATATCAAAAATCCCAGTCTTCAGAAAAGAGATTTTTTTTTTTTAGCCCGTGTTTACAAATAAAACATCACTACCAGCTTCACCAAGAGGTTGAATAGGAGAAAATGAAACCAAACTACCCCGTGCTCTACTTGAAATGAACAGGTTGAGCAGGACATTAACAACCTGCGTTCATGTTTCTCATAACTAAACATTGCTTTGAGAATCTACATGTGACACCAAAGAGCACTGGCACACAGGAACAACCTTTGCTTTTGCTGCATCGAAATTTTCTTTGGTTCTCTGCTGGTTGTTTGCCAGCAGGGAACCACAGAGATGTTGGGGATTTTTATTTATTTATTTATTTATTTATTTATTTATTTATTTTTTGTGAAAAGCTCTGGGGATTGCTCATTTTTCTTCCCTAAAGGCAGGTTTGCATCATTTTTAAACAAGACTAGGATATGTAGTAATAGACTCAAATTTTCTCCTTGAGCATATCATATGCAAATATCATGAATTTCCATGCCTTAGGCTAAATTAGACGTTTAGAGGAAAAATTCTTAGCTTTAATTTGTGTTCTAATTTTCTGCTTTATCTGCTTAGTCTTGAGAAGAGAAATCGTCCCACGGTCTTCTCTAGTCAACCTCCAGGCTGGCTGGTATGTGGTCCCAAGTTAAAGAGGCCCTGGAGATAACTGTTCTTGGGGAATATCCAGATATCAGAGGTCACTCTAAATAGACATGTCCCTACCAAATCATAATGATTGCAGGCAGATACCCATCTGTACACCTTTATGATTCAAAGTGGTTTTAAGCAGCCATTTTAACTCTGGAATGGGATTAAGGTAGCACTCGTCAGTCACCCTAGACTTGCACCCGTAGTTCTTTGCTGCTGTGGCTGCACTGATAAATGGCATTAGTAAGTGATTCCGTAAACCTTTTTCCTGGGAGGAAGGTAGCTCTTGCTTTGCCTCCATCATGATACTGCACACCTTTTCATATGGCTGCATGAGGCACCAGAGCAGAGAACTGGTCAAGTTACTCATTCTCCCACATTTTGTCTTTCACAAGCTCAGTACCTGCACACCAACTGTATTTGGCTTCTTCGTGACCATTGCCCACTATTGTGAATACGCCATTTTAATAAAAATCTTGTTTTTATTATGAGTTTTGTGTTTTAAATTATTATTGATGGACTGTGCTTCTATAGGAAGTCTGTCCGCTTTTGAAAGTAAATTGACTGTAAATTCTGCTTGTGTTTAAAGAACTTCTTGTTTCCATTTGAGTTCTCTTCTAAGTATGAAAGATGAAAATTCAAAGATGTAGTATGACTAAAGAGAAGAGGAAGGTTTTTCAGTCATCAGGGAAGATGATGAAGCTGAAAAGAGAATACAGAGAGCAGTCTATCAGAGGTACTGAATGGTGTAACTATTTGTTATTTTTACTGTTTATCATTTTTAACATAGTATGTGTATTGTATTTTACAAAACATTCAAAAGGTAAGTTCTTCTGCACAGCTTGCTCAATGCAAAAGGAAAACAAAGGGGTGTCAATATTTATCTATAATACAATTACACTTGTGAGTGCATGCCAAGTCTAGTTCAGTTCCGTAAGCACAGGATCTCTTTCAGTCTTACATAAAAATTTGATATGTTGCTTAATGCTTAATGAGACCCTTGTAGATCCAAGTATTTACCTACATTCAAGTCTGTTTTTTTTTTTCTTTTTTTCTTTTTTTTTTTTTTTTTTGTGACCATGATCTCTTTATCAGACCATTCTCTCACCCAGTCTGACCTCTAGCCATGCATCTTCTTTCTGTTTTTCCTCATGACTGTTTTTCTGCAATGTTGTAAATTACCTAACCCAAGTCGTTTAATGATCCTCTTGTGTTTTTCTCCTGGGTAGCAGCAGGTTCTTTTTCAACTGACAACTGAAGCTGAATAGTGGCTATTTCTATAACTGTATGCAAAACTATTCAAGAGATACTACTTCTGAGGCTTGAGAGAGCTTTAGTTCTACATCAGAGCTAGAATATGGAAAGATGTCTGAAGTAGAAGTAGGTGTCCTTTTTTCATATCTCATCTGATTGTAATGAGTCATACGGACTATCCACCTAGAGGGCTATGTTTTACTTATGCTACAAAGTGGTAGTAATGCTTTACTGGACCGCTGATAAATGTATCATAACTCCATTGCCAGAATCAGGTGCAAGAATTTAGTGCATTTCCTTTGGGAGATAACATTTCAATAGTAAGTTATATGTGTTGGAAATTTTTCTTAGGAGAATAATAACTAGAAAAAGAAGACACACTATGCACCTGCTACAGCAGATGCACAGTTATACAAAGGTTTTTGGAGCTCAGTGATCCTGTAGTGATATAGGGGAACTACTGAGGAGTTTGCCACTATGGTCATAGCTTTGGCCTTACAGTCTTGTCAAGAAACCTTAACATCATTGCTCAGAAACTGCCTTAAGGAACTTCCTCCTTTCTGTGAAGGTTTTAGCAAAGCCCTTTATTGTTCTATGCTGAATTTACTAAAGGGAACCTACTTACTATAGTGGAAGCCCTTTGTAATTGCACATCAAAACAGTATAAGAGCAAGGATTAATAGGTTGTGCTGGATCTGTAATCTTCACACTTTCCATACTGCTGTTATTGAAGCAAAAGTATCCTGGGGGGGCAAGCTGTCTATAAAGACTTTGATCCAATCATCAGACGGTTTCAGTGGTCTAGGTCCAACTAGATTTTTCCACCAGGCAGCCAATTAGATGGCCAAGTTGTTTTAGTTTAGATGGCTTAATTGGGATATGGGAGATGTTGAATCACATCTCTTTCCTGTCCAAAGGGATTGGGAGTCCAGATTTGGTACCTTACAGGAAAGTTCCCCAACTCCTAAAATAATCCTGGCCAAGATATTTTCCATTTTGTCCTCTTAAAGTGAACTATTTTTCATCAGGTAGAAAAGGTCAGGAATCAATGTGCTGCCTTGGTGGGCTGGCCTGTATTTCAGGTGATGTTTGACACAGTATATAACATAAGAATTGTGGCCCTTGGGCAGAAATAGAAAGTGATTCCCAAGAAATCTTGTGACCTCAGAGTTGTTGAGTAAGCCTGGGCAGGGTTGAGGACCCACAGTATCATCTCTGCTTCCTCCATAGGTTGCGTTTTGGGAGGAAGAACTGGTCTGTACACCCAAACCCAGGATAAATTGAGTGTTGGCTTCCTGGGAGAGAGATCTCCTTTCCTGAGGGGGAAAAGCTCCTCTTCCTGTTGTTTCTTTTGGGCTGGTGCAAGAGCTCCTCATGGTTTTTTTGACCATCTCTCACTTAGCCCTTTGCAGGGGAACACCATGTCTCTGTCTGCTCCAGTCAGGTGCTGCTTGGTGTAAAGTCCCCTGGTATCACTCGTCCTGAATGCAGCGATTCTCCTGCTAGTTTTAAAAATACATGTGAAACCAAAAGGAAAAAAAAAAAAAAAAATCACTAAAAAAAACAGAAGTAGTCTAGATGAACCACCAGAGTCTGAAAAACCCTATCTCTCCCCTGTGCCTGAAATGGTGTATGACGGTGGCAATTTTGGTGTGGAGAGGGAATGTGTTGGGTATCTCCCTAGCTGTCTTTGTACCTTAGCTATGCAGCATCACGTCACTCCTGTGGCTCTCATCTTCATTGTTATTTATAAAGGCTCAGGTCTTGGGATTTTTATGGTCTACATTTTTCTGATGCTGCTTGCCTGGACTTGTCAGGATGAAGTGCTCAGGCTTTTGAAATGTCTGAAAATGAAGTGCATTCTCTTTATTCTCCATAAATACAACAAACATTAGCAAAGATGAACAGAGAGCAAGGACTTAGTTCAAAATTACAGGTGCTTTAAAAAAAAAAAGCTAAAATAAACTTTTGTGTTTTATTTCATGGTATATTTATTATGTGTTTGTAACAACCTAAGCAAAATTTCTGGTGCAAGATTCCATATTTTACAAATATTATAAAATTGCTACCTATTAAAATTTAATTTTCGGCTAATTTTATTTTAAAGGAATTTTAAATAGTCATACAGAAGATATTCCTTGGTGAGTGTTGCACTTTTCAGCTAAGTGCTATCCATGTTTCCCATTCAACCCAGGCGCCACATACCTGTCCAGTGGAATCTGCTGGTTTCTGTCTGACACTTTGCATGTAGTTCTATAGCTGTCATGGGTTAATATTAGCAAGGGATAGCCACTACCTGTAGGATTGGCACTGCCAGGCCACAGTCTGACTTCTGCTGCAAGTCACTTTTTCTCACCACCTCCCATTTGTGTTGGTATTGACATTTGAGCACCTGGGGGGAGGGTCTGGTTGGAAACCAAAGGAATGTAACAAAAACAGATTTCAGTGGCGTCTGTTCTATGATCTGACTCTTTGCATGGTTGCCCGAACATTTGTGTCCGTGTGATGATGCCCGATTCCTAGGACTGCAAAAATAAATAAATAAATAAAAATAAAATCTGCAAATAAAAAACCTGTCTTCGTGACAAACATGAAGAACATTGTACCTCATCCCAAAACAGCATTCAGTTCTCACTTCTCCAAAGTAACACATACTCTTGAAACCAGATTAAAAAAAATAGAAGGTTTTAAGAAACTAAAGTGTTCATCACTTTTCATAACAAACAAATCTCATAGCTAAATTCAATCTGAATTCATGAGGACTTTTGACTCCTCAGGCTTTCAGCTTTCACATTATATTTTGGACATATTTGTTATTACCTAAATGGACTTTTTAGCCAGCCCTATCCCCTGCTCACAGAAAGCGACTGCACGTTTTATGCTGTTGCAACTCCACTGGTTTTGAAAGGGCTCTTCTTGCCTGATGCCCATGAAAAAGAAAAGAAAATCAGGCTCAAGATTTTTGAAGTCTTAGACAATTGTCAGTGTGTGTTTTGCCATCTGAATAGGTAAGCCCACACCTGACATTTTTTTCATAGTAAGCAATATGAATAGGTTGCAAGATCCTGTGGACTACAAATTTCATGAGATCCTAACCTCTAGAAATCATAGCTTTTGAAATGGGCTTTGGTGTGTGGGCAGATGGTCTAGCTACAATCTTCACTGCTCTTTGGTCTACCAAGGTCCTCTGCAGAACCAAAAGTCTGCCAAGAGTCAGCAAAAGAAAGTTATTTTCTGGCTTCTTACAATGATAAGAAATGTAGGGGGAGGAGAATCCTTTAACTTCCCTAGAATTCCTTTTTGTTTCATGTTTCATAGTTTTCTTATGATGTATGAACTGAGCAAATTTTGTGTATTGATTTAGAGAAGCAGCCACAGAGGATAAGGAAAATAACTGCTTATCAAAAGTGAAAAATCAATATCACACAGAAGGAAAGTTGTTTTTAAATTTTTCTCAGTGTATGGGAAAATTACTGTAAAAGGGTGGATTTTGTTTACACTGAACTTAATGTCAACATTCCTAATGATTTCATTATGAACCTGGCACTGTCTTGTATGTAAAGGGAAAGACAAATGAATGGAAAATGTGGAAAATGAATTCTACCATCCCTCCTACCTTCTGTACAATTTTTTCACTCTCACCTTAGCCTTCGTCCCTCTCATTATGATTTGAGAAAACTTTTCTTAAAGTACTAACATTAGATCAAAGGCTAGCAAGGTAAGAGTCATATATGACTTGCTGTGATTTTGCAAGGAAGAAAAACAGCCAGGTTGTATAAGAAAAGGAGAAAATACTGGTCCCAAACATTAGATGACATCTGCTTAAAATCCCTTGTTTGCCATTGACAATCCCTTGTTTGCCATTGACACTCAGTTCATTGCCAGGGGACGAAGTCACTCTGCCTGTTCTACCAGTTCTTCCTTTGAATTAGCCCCTTAAACACTAACACTCTTGACAAGCCTGGGGTAACAAGAAGATAATAATCATGAAACATCACAAACTATATAAAGGGAACATGCCTCTAAATTCTTCTAATCTGCCATTCTCAAGTAAGGAAGAAAAAGGTCACATGAAAAGAATCCTTATGTTACAATACAGTAAATCAAGGCTACTGTGCAGCCTTGCAGAAAAAATGAAATACCAGTGAATTTTTTGAATCACCCTTATTTTCTTCCTTTTTTGGGATCTGGAATGACTTTAGTAAGTCAGAAGTAATTTGCACAAAATAGAAAATATTACTTTTTTCACTGTAAGTGCTCTAAAAATATCAGGGATGGCTCCTGGTGTTTCTAGATTGCAGGACATCTGTGATAGCTGCCCAGCTTTTTCAGTTTGCTCAGAATTTGAATTGGAAATGAGAGTCTAGAATGTTTTCCTGTTAAAATTGGGCACATCTGAAGAGATGTCAGATTAGAATCTTACTGTATATCACCTGACATGTAAATGACCATTACAGGGAACCATCAGCTCATGGTGTCCCTTGCCCTGGAGCCTGCTAGCAGTGTTGATGACTGTTACACCTCAAAGAGACATGCCCTGGGGCCAGGGGCTGCCATCATCAGGGCCCAGTCACCACCATATACTTCCATGAAGTAGTTAACTAACAAGTCACAATGACTGTCTTTCTAAACCACAGCTTAATCTCCTTGAATATTGTCCTCAGTGGCATAGATCTCTTCTTCCTGATGCAGAAAAAAAGACTAATTTCTTCAGCTCCACTATCTGTATCTATACCATAGACACTAAATGTATTATAATACAGTATAATATCAGCTGTACAATATGTCAGCTATACTGGAAGTGACAAAAGCAGGAGAAGGGGGGGAGCCGGAGCTGGCTGGCCATCTTGGGGCATTCCCACTGCTCTGGGGTTCAAGCTCTATTCAGATGATCCACAGCAAAGCTGCCAAAAACTCAACATGCTCATCCAGATCAAGGAGGAATCTGCTTCCGTCTCTGCTGCTGTACTGACAGTAACTTTAATCACACTCCATTTTCTAGTGGAGAAACTCTTGTACAGGGATGCATCTCCAACAGAAATTTTAGTCTTGGCTCTGAAAGGAGCCACTCAATGGTCTTGGGTACTTCACATGGTCTGGAGTTGTTCTTAAATATTATTCACCAAAGGGTCACCTTTTGAATGCTATCTTGAGATGTGCTTCTCTTTGCATTTCCATTTCTCCGGCTTCTTTCACAGTCTTGTCTTAGATGTGGAAGATATTCATATAGTAGGAGCCTGGCCCATATTTCTGAATAGTCCTGTTGTCACTGCTGGTAATGCTATGCCTACACAGGAGTGAAGCATATGAAGATGTCCACAGGACCACAGGTCTGCTGTAACAAAGTTCTTTTTAAGGTATATTGTCTGAAACCTTTACTTTCAATGCACATTTCTCAACATATGCTGAGCTGGCAGATGTATTTAATTTTTTTTTTTTTCAGGCAGAATTTTATGCAACATAGCAGGAATATGTTAAATGTTTCCTGGAAATTAATGAAATCCTTCCAAGAGCCTGAGCACCAGGAGAAAAAAACATGCGATACCCTGACATAAAAGATCATTCTTAGGCAAAGAAAAGAGTTGGTTTTAGGTAAGTAATGTAGTAATATCCTATTACAAATAATCAGTCACATTCTCATGGTTTGTATAATTTCTCTCTGCTGTTTTCTAACTTTCCAGTCTTGTGCATTTTATTCATTACAGTTAGTTTACAGTGCTGAAAAAAGTCTCTTTTTTCTTTATCAACTCCTACCATGTAGGTACCATTTCTCCTAATTAATAGTAGTGCCCACACAATTTTACTTTTAAGCTTGGTGGTCTTATCCTTGGGCTGCAACAGAAGGTTAGGATTACCGTTTTTGGCAGTTTTCTCGTGTCTTTTTTTTTTTTTTTTTTTTTTAAATGATTCTTTAGTAAGGGATTGAGCAGATGAAAGAAATGGGTTTGCTTCAAATTACTGGGGTGAAGTTTCAGAATTTCCTCTTGATGTGATAGGACATTTGTTGTAAGTTTTGAGCAGAAGTTCAGGGATTTTATTCATAATAATGTTTGAACTTACAGAATAAAACTGGTTCAATATGGAGTATCTAGTTAAAAATGGCTTTAGAATCTATTTCTATGCATAGATTCTCAAAGATTATAGGAGAACAGATTTTGTCATACCAGCACCTCTTGTACCAAGGGATTTTTGCCACTGAGTTCAAGAAGATTGGGAAGAGGCCAACTAAGTCCATCTTGTTGATTTTCCCCACATTGCGAAACCGTTTTAGCTACGGGTGCTCTAATAGCAGTGCTGGTAACTGTTTTGCTGGGAATGCTGATTGGAAAAGATAATACAGCTGGCATAAATATAAATCTCTCAACAAAGAGATTTGGGAGGGAATAGAAGTCTTGCCTATTGGTAGCTAACTCCTCATCCATGATTCCACCTCTGCTTCTCACTTTCTTCCCAGCCAGTAATTCCAGAACTGAGCTATGTCCAACAAAACCAGGAAACTTAAAGTGCTGGCATAGGGGGGCTGGTGCCTCTAGGCAGGCTGAGAGCTGGAGGAAGGGTGTGTGGGCACGTGCATCTTCTGCCAGTGCTACTGCTTTATGGGGTAGAGCTATAGCCTCCAGCACACAGAGAGAGGAGTTCATCAGCTGACTGCTCCACAGCCACCTCTTTCTGTGCTAGGGAGTCCCAGCTCCACTGGTAGCAGCTGAACAGCACTCTTCTCAGTTTCTCATCCAGCATGCAAATGTTGGACAGGGTGTGGGTAATTCTTGGTGCTCCGATGTGATTTCCAGAAAGGATGTTAATGGAAGTTAGCTGTGAACATATTGCTGGCTATTGCCCAGGTAGGCTCTTTTTGCACACTTTTAGCATGATTATGCATGCAGGACATTTTGGATCACAGGTTTGTCATAATTTTTCTACTTTGAATTCAAGATACAGTGAATCTGGCATTTATTTTTATTTTATTTTATCTATTTATTTATTTATGTATTTTGAAGGGATTGGTATGTGGCAGCATAGCCCTGTTAAAAAGTATTCTTCATTTTCTTCCTGGGTGTGGACGGATCTGGCTAAAAGGGAGAGAGTACTGCTGAGTGTTAATAAGTTCATTGGTGAGGAAGGAATTCATGAGTTGTATGCTGTGATGGCAATGAAGGCATTGGATAGAAGTAACTGTGGAAGGGAAGGATCCATGTATATAAATGGAAGTGCTGCTGATGTGATCTCAGCATGGTCTGGTGAGGTATATCCAACAGAAAAAAAAAAAAAAATGAAGCATGGTGTCCTTATTCTCAGATGTTTGTGAGATTTCTTTTAAATATCACACATGCTTAAGAAAAGATGGCCTGCAGGGTGCCCAGAGCTGCCCAAAGTGGTCAGAGGGATGGAGAGCTTTGAGCTAAGAGGAGCTGGGAAGTGGATGCTGCATTTAGGCTGGCAAAACAAAGCCACAGAGGGGACAAAGACTGTTGCCTATCTGCCTGTCAGCAGTGCAAATATCAGAGGGGATAGCAACCAATGCATTGGAATAAACTAGCTGTGAACAGAAATGTGACTCTCAAACAAGAAATTGCTTCCTAACCATGAGACAAGTTTCCTAACCAGAATAAGGCTTTTTGCAGTGAGGTTGGTCAAATGCTGGAAGAGGTGCCCAGATTGCCATCAAATCTCCAGCACTGGAGAAGCACAAAACTTGACTAGATGAGACTCTGAGCAACTTGGCCCAGGTTTGAAGTGGCTGGTTATGCAGGGGGTGGCCCAGATGACCTCCAGAGGTGCCTTCCACCCCGAAGATCCCATGTCTCATTAAAATGAGGACATTCCCAGACCCTCTTCACAGCATGTTAGTGACAGGCAGAAACAAAGAAAGGAAAACCTCTCAAAACCCAAACTGCTCTTAAGGCAGACCTTTCTGACATGTTTATTGTTCATGTTGGTGGTAGGCAGGAAAGAGACCTGGGGACCAGGCTGTTTTTACCAGGTTTTGTGCCTTACAGGGAAGACACACAAAGACAAGGCAGAAAATGTTTAGCCATCTCTTTTTTTTTTATTTGGTCTCAGTTTAGTAGCAGAAATGATGCCTTCCCTGCATTTTTTTTTGAAATAGAGGAACACAGCAAATTACTTATTGATTGTCTTTATCACTTTTTTCCTCAATTTATTTTTCACAAGGTTCAGTATTTTTTGCAGGAGAGCTGAGAATGACCAAAGTAATGAACAAAAGGAAGTGCTGAGGGTTGGAAATTTTTTCAGTGAAGAAGAGTACAGATGAGGTAGAATTAAGATATAGAAGGGGGGGGGGGGGGGGGGGGGGCGGGGGGGAGGAAGGAAAAATTCGAAAGTATTCAAGAGGAGATGAAGAAAATGGAGGGCAGGGGAACTAGACTGTTGCTAGAAAGATTGACAAATTCCATTTATTTTGCAGTTTCAGTGTAAAAGTCTCTTCTTAGTAATTTAAAAAGTGAAATGAAATGAGGAAGCAAAGTGGACCTGACTTTCACTTTTGAATCATGGAATGACAGAGCTTGCAAAAGATGGGGCACTTGCCTGGGTAGAGTCAGCAAGAACATTTTGTAACTACTCACCCAGTGAGACTGCTGTTTAGCTGGGAGAACCATCTCTCTGGGGGAGAGGCACTTGATCCTTCAGGTCCATTAATTCCTGAGAGTAACAGGAAAGATCCCTTAATCATTTGCAACTCAGTTTTCTGTCAGTGTTGCTCCACTGAAATAAAGACAGTTTGGCTCCTGCTCCAGTAGACCTTCTGTTGACACAGAAATACATTTGAAGGCCAGGCTTATGTTTTACTGAGTTTCAATTTGATATGCAGGAAAACATCATTTTTAAAACAGTATTTTTCTGCATGGCTGTATTTTTCACAGCATGGCCATGGGCAAGGGCACACAGCTGAAAACAGAAACAAAAACCTCCCGCAGAAAAAAAATATTTGAACCCTTTGGAAATGCCCTGTATTCATAGCCCATAGGCAGATAGAAGTGCATGGGCTTGCATCTCTCCAGCGGTGGCTCAAAACCCCACTGCAATTACTAATACGTTGAAGAAAGACACGTCATTCTGGGGAAGGCATCAGGCACTTCTGGTTGGACTGCTTGACGCAGCAACGGAGAATTATGCTAGCTTGGCAGCCAAACCTTGCAAAAGGGGCCAAGCGAAAACCCAAGTGTCTGTGCTAGCACAGAAGAGCAATACTCTGATGCTTTCATCCACCCCTCATCACACAGTTGTTTCCTACTTCCACTATGATCAGCAAAGTGTAGCTGTCTCATGAGCAATAGCCTCAAGCAGCAGCAAATATTTGTCTCTGATAATGTCTTTATGTTGCACACATTTTCTGTCAGGATATGTTGTTCTTCTTTCTCCATTTAATGGCGGTTGATACTCCTCTGAACAGCTTAAAATTTGCTTTGCATCCTCTTCTGAATGTATTCTCTTAAATACATCCTTGCTACTTCCCTTTCCAATATCTCCTTTCAGCTTTCAGAGCACTCAGTTGCAAGTGGTCTCTGGGTCTATATCCTCCTTTGGATCCCAAGACCTTTCTTTCCTATCTGATCCATCTTCCCTAGGTGGACTGGCTGTCCTCCACTCCCAGCTCGCTGAGCTCAGCTCGGCTATTTTCTTTCAAAGCATTGTGCCGCCTCAGGAGAGTAAGGATCACAGCTGGGGCACTCTCCTCCTTGAAGAGGAAGAGAGAAGGGTGTGTGGGCAGAACTCGGTGTGTGTGGTGGCAGCCTGGGAATCAGGTTGGAATTGATCCCACAGGGCCAGGGGGTGCTTTCACCAAGCACTGCATCAGGAGTTGCCATTGGCAGCATCACCAGACTCACTTGGGCTGCATGGTGGAGGGCTCTCAGGGACCTCAAGCACATCTACCACACTGAGCTGATTACTGCAAGTGGTAATTGTATTCCCGATGTGCGTTCACTGTTGGGAGATGCCAACATTGCTTCAAGAGAAGAAGAGATTTGCCACACGTTCAGGATTGTGCTTTCTACACACATACTTTTGTAAGAACAGTGCATTCGTGGCTGGTGTGCATGGCCGTGTTTTCCTCAGGAAACTAATTTCTAGATGTACTTGCTTTCACAAGTGCTTTGGGCTGGTATCAGATGATACTTTGGCCACAGATTGAAAGGATCTGATGGCTGTGATTTTGTTGTTTTTGCCAGGTTGCACCCCAAAGGAAGCAGTGAAATAAAAGATCCCCCATGAGATGGTGCCAAAGTGTGGGATCAGAGTTTAAGGCTCATTGTAAAATTTTGAGACAGATTCAGGAACAAACCAAGCTCCATCCAATTTGTATAGAAGCATGATCTGAATTGTGTTTGGCAGTGAGGGCAGGATGTTTAGAAATTACACATTTATGTCTATGCATGAAATTATGTAGGAGGACATGTATAGTGAGATGGTTTATTAATGTGAATATGGGCTTCAGTGCCTGCAAATGGTTTTAGCCATGTGTAACTCACTGGCAAAGATCATAGAATCATTAAGGTTGGAAAAAACCTCCAAGATCATCTGGTCCAACCATCCCCTTACTACCAATGTCACCCACTAAACCATGTCCTTAAGCACCGTAAGTACCACGTTGAGCCTTTCCTTGAACAACCCCAGGGACAATGACTCCACCATCTCCCTGGGCAACCTGTTCCAATGCCTGACTGCTCTTTCTGAGAAGAAATGTCTCCTAATTTCTTACCTAGAAACTAAATATCATAAATGTCTCCTAATTTGTAACTCCTAGTGCATCTTGAGGCCATTCCCTCTAGTCCTATCCCTAGTCATCTACAAGAAGAGGCCGACACCCAGCTCCCCACAGCCTCTTTTAAGGTACCTGTAGAGAGCAATAAAGTCTCCCCTGAGCCTTCTCTTCCCCAGACTAAACAGCACCAGTTTTCTCAGCTGCTCCTCACAGAACTTGTGCTCCAGTGTGAAGTGAAGCCCTTCACCAGCTTCATAGCCTTTCTCTGGACATGCTGCAGTGCCTTGATGTCTTTCTTGTACTGAGGGGCCCAAAGATGTAGCATTAGATGTTTGGGAAATGTGTCCTGACACCTAAATTAGAGCAGACAATTCTTGGCCAAACCATCTACGAAATGGGAAAGCCTGGACAAGATGTAACTGAGCCAGTCTTCAGCACTGAGAGGTAACCCGACTTGTTTGGCTCCTACTTGAGAAGAAAAGTCTCATAGTTTAGGCCCACCAGTGGAAGGCACAGTCCAGGTCTGCAGCCCAGCACTGGGACATGCCCTTCTCAGGCGACCCAGCAGAGACCAAGTCACCTCATGTAACATGCCACATCCATCTTTTTTGTTGTCTCACGCTTTCATTGGAGAAGTCAAAGTTGCTATCAGTGCTGTTGGAGAAACACCAGCAGTCCATGGTCCTTTCTTCCTACTTTGACCAGTTCTCAGAAGGACTGACAGTGATGATGGGCACAGGATGGTCTCCCTGCACAAGAAGGCAGGGCATGATGTGGAGCTGGAAACACTGGGAGCAGCTGGCTGCACTAAGTCCTTCCAAGGAGAGTCTGGTCTGAGGTGACACAGTGAGCAAGGTCTTTACCAGAACATGTTGGTAAAGGGGGGGAACATGGTGGCCAGTCCAGGAAGCACTGCGAGGTGTAGAAGTTCATATAGTTGTTGCAGCCTTTGGGTCAGATTTTGCTGGGCTGTTTTCTGGATAATAGGAGTTATAATAGACGCACCAGTAACTTCAGTGTAATTATCTGGGGTGTAAGCATAGACTCCTTAAGCTCAAGGTCAAGGAAGCCTGCGCTTCAGTTAACCTATATTTAAGACAACAGTTAAATGCACATAGAAGTTAACCTGTATAACTAAGATCCACTGTAAATGAATCCATCAAATATTTACATGATCCTGCTTAGTCCAGTTACCATTTCATTTATTACTTCATGAGGTCAGTCTCTCCAGACTAAGCTAGAATTATAGCCCTGTAATTTAGGGACCAGCTTTTACACCTGAATGCCTAAAAATATCAAAATGGTGATTATAAACCCAAGTTATATGGTTTGACTTTGCACCTCCACTACAGACAATGAGGAAACAGAAAATAAAAAACATGAGAAAAAAACTATTAGGAGAGATGTTTGCTTTCCAGCTGGCCTACATTCTTGTAAAAGCAATAATTTGCGTCAAAGTAATCTAAAGAGAGCAATCAGCAAAGGAAACTAAAACTGTCATTCTCTGACATAGAATGCCACTTGATGAGAATGCAGAACAGCTGTAAGCTCAATCAGCCACCTAATATTTCATTTTCATGCTGTCCTTTTTACAGACCTCACAATAGTGTTACTAGCCTATGGCTCTTCTCTGGCAATTAAATGTTTAGCACTGGTAAATTGTGTTCTGTGGTAATTGTGGATATTTATATGTAAAAAAATATATATTTTTTCATATTCTCTTGAAAAACAAACAGGATAAGCTGTAACTGGTAACTGCTTTTGGCATGTGAATTACTTTCTAAGTCTTCTGAGAAAACAAAACTTCAGGCCTCAGTCCTAGAAAAACAAAAAGAACCCAAAGAAATAAACTCATTTGCACTTTACATGAGTGTTTTTAGACAACGTGTTTTGCTTGTTATTCTTACTATTTTATTTAAAAATGTAAGGTGATGCATACTTTAAAAAGGAAATTAAAAAAAAAAAATCCTCCAAACAATTCAATCAACACATGTAGTCATGTTGGCCTGGCTGCTTACATAGTTCTAGAAAAGAATAACTTGGCATATGAAGAAACTAAAGTATTCCCATTTTAATACTCTTTATCCATCCCTTTTAGCTTTGATTTCAGGCAAGTTTACATGAACTGTTTCCTAGACTCTCTTAGAGTTGCTAAAATGCTTTCCTCCACCTCTCACTCTGCAAAAACAACCCACTTCATGCTCTGACTTGAATGAATCTTACCTTGACTAACATTTTCATTACATTCTCTGACTTAACACAGAAGCTGAAGTGCAAGTTAGCCAAGGAAATATTGTCTTTACTACTGCTCCAAAATGGAAAGAAAAATACCCTCCCCATCCCTTGTGACAAAATGGCAGTGAAAGTGTAGGCTGCTGGAACAACAAGGGTGCTGCCAAAAGGGAGGATGCTGCCCAGAGATGGGAAAAACGAGAAGATCCTCACTTCTGTTCTCCCCACTCTGTTTGGGCTTCCTCAGACAAATCTTGCCAACTTTCTGCCCTGATTGTTGGTCCCAGAAAAAAATGATCTCAATCAGCTAAGCCCATTTTATTCTCTGCTGTGGGTGGGTTTGTAGTATGAATTCTATCAGGAGGATACAATACTAGTATTTTCAGGTGCACACACCATTCAGCAAAATGAAATTCCAGAGAGCAAGAGGCTAAAAGCATTTAAATATTTTTTTTCTTTCTACACTTGATTTGCTGGGTTTGAACCTCTGGGGAATATTTAGCTGTTTTTCTAAGTCTATCATCACAAGGGATGACAATTTCATTATTATTATTATTACAATTATTACCATTATTACTATTAACATCAAAAGTCCACCTGAAGCACTCTGAGGATATTATGGCTCTAATAGAGGCATCAATAACACTTAATAAAGTACTGGGAAGTCATGAGGTTTTAAAGTGAGTGAGACTGAAAATAAATGCTTGCCCTCAGCTTGCTTGTAGTCATTTTTCCTGAAGATAAGTTGCCTAAGCAGGAAAACAGAGATTTGCTAAATCATTTCAGTATAAAATATGTGGGGAAAATTACTGGCATAGTATAGTTAAATACCCTATCAAGCAAGCGTAAGGACTTCAAGCCACCCTTCAACTGCAGACACATCTTGGCTGGTGTTAGTCCAGTACAGCTGGGTTTTTGGTCCATAAAATTTTAAATGTTTATTTTCTCTTTCTGCTGTTCATGGTGCTAATACACAGTAAGGATTAATGAGAACTATGCAATCTTCAAGAACTGAAAATACCTTAAGAAAAGTATAATTCTGTTTCTTGGCTGCATTCAGCCTTCTGTTGTGTGAGGGAGCCTAGGGCTTTATTCTGGCAACATTACTGCTGCGTTCAGGTATTAGGAAATGAGAAGGAAGAGATTTTCAGAGGCATAAATAACAGTGGTAGGTTCATTTTGGGTGGGTGTTAAAACTGCTCTTACCTTCTCCTTTGAATAACAAGCAGTTTAAAAGAAATATATCTCCAAAACCAAATTTTTCCTATTTCAGATTTTAGAGATGTTATAGAGAGATCTCTCGTTCTTTAGTTTTCCTAAATAAAAATCTTTTGATAATTGTATATATTGCAGGAGAAACACAATTCTTAGTTGCCTTTCTACAATTTGTAATATTTTCTAAACTGCTGCTAATATCTTCACCTTAAGCACAAGTCTTGGTAAGTTCATCTTCCTGTCACTCTCTTAGAGCCCTGCATCGTCTGAGAGGGTTTCTCAGTCTTTTCTTCCAGCCTGGCACATTCTTGAGTGCCACAAGCAGAAAGTGCTCTTGACTGAGACGCAGAGTGATTCCCCAATACTGGTCACCAAAAGCTCAAAGGTGAAAGCAGATGCAAATAAATCTAATGTTAACATTCCTAGAGTACGGTATTCTCACGTTTATCATAGCCCTCAGGTAACCTGCACTATCTGAGTGCCAATAATTGAAATTAAGTCATCAAATAGTTATTAAAAAGATGTAGATCTACCATGCAAGAGAGGGTGGAGAGGCAAACATCTTAGTACATGTATGACCTGAGTTGCTTTTCAGGGGTTCTTGCAGCTTTATTATTATTATTATTATTACTTTTTCCCCAGGTAAGTTGTATTAAGTAATTAAAACTCTGGTGGTTACCCAGAAGATTGCCAAAGCAGACTCCAAGCAGAATGCATTCTCCTGAGCAGTAGTGTGTGCTCTCCATATCTAAGGTTGGACATCCTCCAGAAATCCAAAGTGATGCACATGAAGATTTTTAGGCAGAAGGGCCTTTCCGACATTCACATAAGAGTAGAGGAAATGTTTCACCATCAATGTCATGTTCTTCGCTCCCTTAACATGACTGCTGACATGCTCCTTACAGCAGCGTCCTTCTTCTAACAGTTCTTAATGACTCTAGGGGAGGGAGGGGTACGTTTGGTGTTGTTCATGAACAGCCACTTGCATCAGTGAGCCTGTGGTGATACACTGCCTTGAGTGATAGAGAGGAACTACAGAGGGGTTTGAGTTTCCAAATTTGTTGATATTGAATCAACAATGTTGATTGAAAATCAGCAATGTTGAACCTTTGGACCAAAACGAAGGAATGACACTTTGACTGAGTGAGTAAACTGGTGAATAGTCTTGTAAGTCTTTTCTCAGATTGAGCTTTGATGTGCATTTAACAGAAATCCCCCCAATAAATGTGGTGAGACACAGATTTCAGCTGCAACAGTTTCCAGATCTGGTTTGTGCTTGTGCTGCTGATGGAGAGGGGGCAAAAGAGGGAAACAAGATGAACAAGGATGGGGTTAAGCAGTGCAGGGATGGAGGGATTGTTATTTTATTTTATTTTATTTATTTATTTATTTATTTTTGGTGTAGACCTTCCTTAACACCTGGTAAGCTACAGCATCTCTTCTAGCTAATGCTGTAGGGATGGCTACTTTTTAGAGGGGACTCCGAAGAGAAGATATGGGCAGTTTTGAGCCAGCTATCCCCAGGAGATACACCAGTCAGGTCATGGTGGTCCTTGGGTGACCTCTGGCAGCCTGGCTTAGAAACTGGACAGAAACTAGGTCCTGAGCTTGGAGTCTGACATCTGCAAGGATGCAGTCACGCCTGAGGATTGCATAGCTGAATTTAACTCACTTGTATAATTCCAGTGGTAAGGACTGGTGAGAAGTCTCTGCTCCTGACGCTTCCCACAGACTGTTTCTTGGCTGATCCTTTGGCAGTGGCCCAAAACCAACAGTGTATTCTAACACGTCGCCAGGGTTTGTCAGCAGAAATTTAGGGAAAAAAAAATAACCACCACTGTTGCTCATTTTAATCTTTCAGAAGATTTCAGAGTGCTGAGCAATGAGGCTTAAAGAGTTAGACAAGGAGCAATAAGGAAAGAGTGATTATTAACCACGTCTGATGAGAATAACATTGCAGATCCTGTCCTGAGTTTCATGGATTTGTAGTAAGTCCCTGGCCTCATGGTTTTGCATATCGTACTATTTCAAAATTAATGAGACCATTGCTTTTTCTTCACTAAGCCCTATTTTTCATGGTATCTACCACACAAACCGCCCAGAAAGAGTTAATAATTTCCCAGGTCTCTGTGGTGACTAGGTCATGTAACCACACCTGCCTTCACTGCTACCCTCTGTCACTTTTCCTGTCTCTGCATTTGGCTTCTGCGTTTTTGCTGTATCTCAGATCATAAAATCTGTGGGGGAAAATCTACTTCCATGTGAGTGATACACTGTTATTTGCCATGAGACTTACTTCTGGATGGGGTCTGCACACTCTCCTTTAACATCAGGGAAAAGAAAAGCACTGTATAGGTCTATCTGAAGGGTTTAGGGTCTATTAACACTTCCTAAAAGGTGAGCAGTACAGACTGAAAGTCTGAAAATCTCCTTTATCAGCTCAGACAGCACTACAAACTGTTTCAGAGTGGCCGGACCATGGAGAGCAAGGACCTGGAAAGCAAAGAAGGCTCTTGTGTAAAGAACCTGTACTGATACCTTTATGCAGTAAAGCAGGAGACTAAGAAAAAACCTATGCAAAGACCTAGAAATACCACTGTAAGGGGGTATAACACATGTTCTGAGTTAAAACTGTATAAATAACCTTAAGTAACTTGGGTAAGAGCCATTAACAAAGCTGCTTTGAGAGTTACCATACACGGGTCTACAGCATTGCCTAAGTAAACCAGAGAGAAGAGAGCAATTGGACTTGGTCCTACCACCTCAAGGTCTTTCTTGGGGATGAGACTTATTCCTATCTTCTTTTGACGTCATGAGGTGAAAGGTCATGTGTGACCATCTTGGAGACATACTTCCTTGCTCTAGTGCCCTTGTTGTCCTCAGAAAAGCCAACATGTTATTTACTAGAAGGTATACTCTCTTTTCAGAGGGATTGTTCCCTAAAAATACCACAGAGGGTAGAGCTGTGGTGAGACGAGGTTTTCTTCCTCTCATTTATTTTTCCTGTGGAAAAACAGAGGATCCAGGTTTGTGTTATTCTGGATTTATGCTAGTGTGTATGCCCAAGGGCTCCTCTGTTTTTGACCATCCTGTTTTGCTGGGACCACACCACATGAGATGCTGAAGACCAGTGCCAAAAAACACCTCACGAAAAGGAAAATATTGTCATCCAGTACTTTTATTTCTACTGTTCAGTCTGAATCCATACTGACTACACAACACAGTGTGAGCTCTCTCTTTACCTGTGTAAGCCACTGCCTTGTTCCCAGGTGTGGGTGTTACTAAATGAAGACCAAAGTGTTGGGTGAAGGGTGAGGGCAGCAGCCCAAGTTCCAACTTTCCCTGACTCACTGCTGCATCCTGGCCACATTCTCATGTGGCTTCCTAGCAAGTAACTTTTTCTGCTGACTCACGGTATTACAAAGTGTTTTTAACTCATGATTAATCCTTTATTTATTTATTTATCCAGAAAAGAAACAGCAAACTCGCTTCTGATTTCTGCTCTCCTCTGCCCTGGGGAAAGCTCTTGGGTCATAGAAAATGTGGATTCTCCTCTGTTTTATATCACTTCCTGCTTTTTCTTAATTTCCTTTCATACCCAGTGTTATCTCTGGGATATGGGAACCTCCACAGCTGCCCTGGGGAACCTCCAGCTGTCTCACTTACTCTCTGTCCTGTTAACCACCCGTTACCCTGCCAGAGGACAGCTGTCATTGCCTTTCAGGGATTTCATTCAGCACAAATTGCTGCAGTAAAAAGGCACTTGTAATGTTCCTGCTGCCTTCACTGCTCTTACTGTAAGTTGCAACAGCTTGCACAGCCTGTTTCCACACACAGTCACATGTTAAATCCCTCTTGACATCAGCGGATAAGCTTTCCAGAGCCTGCAGCCTGGCTCCAACAGAGCCGGTGCAGGAACCCAGGACCTGAGCTGGGTTTTCTTGCCCCATTGTTAGGGAACTCCTGGGATTTGTAGCAGCTCTGGGGCAACCCCCCTTCACCTGCAGAATAAGCCTCTGAAATTTGCAGCTTGTTGCAGAGGCACTGTGCAAGAGGGATGTTTTTTTGGCTGCATCAAGCAGTATGCACTGAGGTAGGTTGGCATTAAAAACAAACCTTGAGGCTCACATCCCACATATAATAATCCAGGTGCCCTCACTGAGCAGTGATTAATTTTTCTATTTATCCGTGTTTCAGAAAGAAAAGTTGTTTTTACATCTGAAATTCTGTGGAAAGCCTCTGCAGTTAAACCCATGAGATTTGCCATGATAAGATAGTATAACTAATGGCACAGCACATCAGCTGTCAGCCACCTGAAGGTGCCACAGGTTGGCCAAGCATTTAAGTCCAGAAGTCTGTATATGTGGAAGGTGTTATCACTTTTTACACCTGGAGGGGGAAGGAAAAATTACTTTCGGGTTTAGGCTCATGGCTACATCTTGATTAAAAGTAAAAAAAAAAAAAGCAAAACAATACAAATACAAAACCACAATGCTATTGAAAAACAGGAGTTCTGCTTTTCTTTTTCTTTTTTTCTTTCTTTCTTTTTTTTTTTTTTTTTTT
>CM021766.1:33301965-33312970 GCA_011076525.1 Nettapus auritus | reverse complement strand
AAAAAAAAAAAAAAAGAAAAGAAAAGGCGGAATCTCTGTGTTCCCCTGAGCTGCTCTTGTCGGAATACCCCACAGCTAGCCCTGCCTGGTGCCAGCATCCTTCTCCCTGCCCCTTCTCCCCGGAGCGTACACACGGCGTGCACCGGAGCCGCGGCGGGCGCTAGGTGGTGCCAGCTGCCCGAGCATCCCCGGCTCCTCTCCGTTCCTCGGGGCTCGGCTCGGAAGATGCAGGCGTTTCAGGTCGCGCCTTGGGGGCCCGTGGTTTGCTCCTCCAGCAGCGGAAGGGAGTACGAGGAGTTTAATTAAAGCCAGAGCACGCCACTTGTTACTAAAGGCAAGCAAGAGTGATAAATGCTTAGGTTACAAGGAAGCAGATAGTGAGGTCATGGTAAGGAGATAGGAATCTAAATATTGACAAGTTATAAATAATCCTTTAGATACTTATTGAAGTACTAATCAGTATTTACAACCACAGCCCACAACTGAATTTTTCATGGCAGCAAACTTTCAATAGCAGTGAATTGAGTTTCTCAGCCAAACGTATCCTCAGGGTCAGCTTTGCAAACGATGGCTGCTCAGTGGTGCAAAAGATGTCCCCTTTAACCTGTTTAAGGTCAGGAACCAGAATCGCATGTCTCATCAAAACAGGTTATCGAAGGTGATTAGTACTGCATGAGCATGTCTTCCCAGAGTGAGCAGAAAGCAAGACAGCTCTCTGGTCCCATCCTGAAACACAAATGGGCCTTGGAAGTCTTTCTCCTGGAAGACATCATTGGGTGACAAAATCTAGGTCAAAAGATTTTTACACAAATAGGTAGATGGAAGAGGAATTGATGGGGGCTGCAAGAAACCTTCTGGATTTGTAAAAAAAAAAAAAAAAAAAAAAAAAAAATTTTAGGAATAGGAAGACTCACTTGCCAAAAATGCAAAGTGGGCTGCATTAAGAAAGACCAGTAGAAAGACACAATGCAAATTAAATTCAGCAAAGAGAAATGCCAAGTTCCTCTTTTTCAGTCATGCCCTTTGGTCAAATAGTGAATCATTTCATGATTAGATTTTGTGCTTTATTCTGTGGAGCACTCTGAGATGCTGGGCTCCCTGTATCATTGTCAGCTAGGATAAATTGCTAGAACTGGTGAGGAAGAAGAGAAGAGTTTTAGATAGAGTATTAAAAAAATCTGCTTGAAATGCTATTTCTGTGTTAAAATGGAAAACTCCAAATACATTGGAGTATTATTGAAAATGCATCTGGCTTGTTCTTTTTGTGTCTGTGGATGGCAGAACTCCTGCCTTGTTTTCTGGCTTGGCCACCACAGGAGTCCCATGTTGGCTGTGCTTGATGACAGGTGAAGTCTTGTGGCAACTTCTAATTCAGAGAGGAGATTCAGTGACTCAAGCTATAAATCCTACTTCATATTGCAGCAAAGTTTTAACAACACTTCTGTCTACCTCTTGGATTTGCTTAAAACTCAAGAGGAAAACCTGAAATTACAGTATCTTTAAAGTTAGCTAAAAGTGGAACAAGCCCATAGGTAGCAGTAATACAGATAATGTGTTTAAATTTAAATTAGCAAAACACAAAATGACACAATTATTTAACATTATTGCTAATTTAGTGTGTGTATATATATTCATAAAAGATTGGCTAGGAGGGTGCAAAGCAGATAGTAAGGCTGGAATGGAGTCTGCAGGTTCTTGGGTGACCCAGGACAAGACTCTTTCCCTATCACAGATAATAGATGTGACTGTAAAAGATGACTGCTGCAGGCTGTAGCTGATCCATTGATTCCAGATGTGCTAAACAATTGGTAAGTAGATATGGTATTTAAAATATATTACTTAAATTATTTTGCTACACTAATAGTTCTAAAAGATTGTTTTCTATTTAGCAAAAAAGACAAAGTCAGACACTCAGTAGTGGCAAAGCTTTATTTGTATGTAGTTTTGTGATGGTTCTTTAAAAATTCTGTATTAATTTGAAATGGTTTATAATCCACCAGGACAAGATTTGAATAACCATGTGTGTCAAGGCAAAAACATTGTGGTGAAGCCAGATCAGGCACAAACTGTGAAGATGACCATGCAAGATACAAAGAAAATAATTTAAGGTAGGTTGGAAAGCTAAAGTGAGCTGTGGTAGGGGTTTAAGCGAATGCTTTAACTGGCAATTTGCAGTTGGAGCATGGGAAATGCCAGAATATATTATAATATAATGTTGCATAGTAAAGTAATTAGTATGTATATTATATTGCATGTTATAATTATGCAACATTATGATACCAATTTTATGTAATGTAATATGGCTGTAATTCTATAATTGCAGTAAATTATAATATTCCATACATTAACACATAAGTCAATAAGATTCTAAAGCATGTGGAGCAGGGTTGCACAGATGTGTTTTTCCTTTCTAATGGGCTTCTTGGAATATTTGGGCGATCCCAAAGTAACGGAACCAAAATCTAAAAATGAATTCCTTGTCACTTCTCCTCATATTTCTCATCAGTTTTACATCAGCTTCTATCTGTGGCAATGTTTAGCAGTAGATATACATCATGGAACGATCTGCTGCCTGAGCTGCCAGCTAATGCCACTAGTTACCCATGATAGTCTCACATACCTCATATTTACAGTCCTGAGCTCCAGCCACAAGGCTGCCTCTAGACTGGCTGAAATGGCAGAAAAAAAGAGGCATTTTGTTACTATGTTCCATTATTATTCAGAGCTGGTAAACTCTTGGTTCTTAGCTCCAGTAAGACTCCTTCTAAGGAAGGTACACTTTGCTCCAGGCACTTTGAATGCATGAATCATTTTTACTGTATGCCTTACATGTAAAAATATTATTATTTAAATCTAAGATGGCTTATTAGTAAAATTGTTCAATAAACACTGCTGCATAATTCATTTCATACACTGGAAGCTTTTAAGTCTAATGTGCTACATAATGTACTGTGTGCCTTCAGTGGAATACAAATACAGGCAGTTGTTCTTGTCTTCAGTAGTGTTGGACAAGTCTTTAAAACATCACAGTTACTGCTGTCCCAAGTTCTCAGCTCTTGGTGTGCAGGTACCCACCTGCAGTTCCCTGCCAGGCTCTTAAATATCTGGAGAAAATGCAGGTGGAAGCTTGCAGCCATCAGAAATGCTTACTCAGAGCTTCATTATGTCTATGAGGTCCTTGGTTGAGTTCTACCGATGTGTTTATAGATCCTGAAAGAGTGTTTGTCACTGGCATCATTTGCTTATATGTTGAGCTGTTTTAGGAAATAATTCAATTTTTATATTTATTGCGTAATTTTGGAACTACATCTCCCACATCCCTCATCACCAAATACAATAAAACAGAAATTGTTTCTATTTTGGATTGTGTTTCAGATAATTCTTAAAGGTTATAAGCTTCAGTGGTGTGTGATTGTACTAGAACTTATTTTTGATATTGAGATGACAGTACTGAGTAGATAAGGGTTTACATCAGCAATGTTACTGATGGTCATTGCTATACAACAGGGAGTTGACATATATGCTTTTTTAAAAATACATTTTTGAGATGGAGAGAGTATATTCATGTTTTTCAGATGTCCAAACTGGTACACCTTGCCCTTTACAGACTGGGATACTCACTTGCCTTTTGCAGGTGCCCATTTTTATACAAGGTAATACAGACTGTAAAGTCCAGGAAGAAAAATAACTCAACACTTACTAGTCTGTGCAAGTGAGGAATTCAATTACTAGGAATGTTGATTAACAACACTCCTACAAAGTTACTTAATTCTTGGTCTTGCTCAGCATCTGCATAGTCTGTACCAGGTAGTTTCACAGCTTAATCATGCTTTGTTTGCACCCATTATCTCCTCTTGTTTTTCAGGCAGTCACTTGTTCTTGTGTTGGAAGACTGTGAGCAACCATTCACTTTCTTTATGCCACTTATGATTTTAGAGGGTTTATCTCATTGCTTATAAGTCTTTTCTCTTCCAGACTGAGGAATACAAAGACAACAGATCAAGATCTCAGACTTTTTTTTTTTTTTTTTTTTTTTTTTTTTTTTTTTTTTTTTTTTTTTCAATGCATGTGCCTGTAACTTGCAGCTCTGTGAGGCAAACACTGAAGAGAACTCACTCTGTCAAGATGTCACACACACACACACACACACACAAAACACTATGAACAGCACTGGAAAAACATCTCTGGAATATTAGGATTTTGCAGTAAATTTCATAAGAAGTCTAATCTTGGGAAACTGACTTAACTTTGATTAGAATTAAATGAGCAATTTCATGCTGATGGAATGTAGGCAATGGTTATTAATTATTCTGTTTTGGAGTGCTTTGATCCTTGCAGAAGCAGAGTTGCATCAGAAAGGTCTCAGCCATATAGGTATTGGATATTTATGATATTCTGTGGTGTTGGGTAGTTATGGCTGCATTACTGAATACTGATTTCCTAGTTAAGTATGTTGCTGCTTCAGCTGCATACAGGAAAAGAGAGCCAGACTGCAGCCTTTTGGATTTTGGTTCGATTTGTTTGATTGCCTCTCTTCACCTTTCAGAAGAGCAATGCATTGGCTGAATGACTTGTATTTGAAATCTGTCTTTATGTTGTTGCTAAAGAACCTGAGCTGCTGCTGTGCTGAAACCTGGCAGTCTTACGTTTGTCAGCAGCAAGGACCACAATGCAATCCAGCAGTTTCTACGGCCTCATTCCAAATGTGTGGCTGTACGCCGTAGCTGTGCAAGCAAACATATAGAAGGACTAAGTACAGTCATTCACCATGACCATGGTGGATGGGGAAAAAAAACAACCTAAGTGAGGCAGCAGTTGGTAAACTTGAAATGGTGTCTTTGACCTCATTGCCTCTTCTCCACCTAATGAAATGCTCATTTGAAAGAATTGTCACAGATTTGTGGATGAAATCAGTAGCCTCAGTGACAAGTCTGGGCACTCCATGCCAGGAGGGTGGGAACTCATACACACTGGAGAAAAAATAAAAAAATAAAAAAAAATTGCATGGGAACTTTGTGCATTGAAGTGACACTTGAGGAGACACTTGTGAGTGCAGGTTCCTGACATGGAGAGTCAGCAAGTGGAGCTTGCTACCTAGTGCAGACTGGTGGCCTGTTCCTGGAATATCTTCCTATTTCCAAAGGCAGCGTCTTAACTCCTCAGTCACTCCTATATGATGCCACTTACCACAAAAGCAAGCAGGCCTTCCCTCCTGAAGTTGCTTGTCAATAGTAGTGGGGTTTCTTCATTCTATTATGGAATGCTGGTACTGTAAATGCTGTCTGAGGTAGTTATGTACTGTGGGTCAATTTTCTTCTACAGTATGTATACATTGTCTAAAAATTCTAATATTGACCATAGAGGTGAAAAGCAAACTTTGGAATAAGAGCTAATAGTTTTCTTAGACTGGTTGATAGTATTGAATCAAGAGATGGTTTCAGGCAGATACATAAACCATTCCTCATCATGACAACATCCTTCAGAGTGAAGAGACATGAGAGAAGCATGGAGTACAATGCAAAACTGGAGCCTGTGGTAGAAACAGTCACTGTCCTCTTCAATAATTGGAAAGGGATAAGGTCCTCCAAAAGCAAAAGGACAGATTCAAATGATGTTCAATAGCTGTCAAGTTTTATAGCCTTAAGAGCAGCTAATGGATCCCTCCTGCTTTGCCTCTGGTCTCTGCATGGTCCACACTTGTTTGGGCATTGGCACCTCCAACCCCTTTGGGTTCTGTTGGGGAACCTTGCCATAGCAGCTTTGCTACTCAGAATCTTGCTCCCTTTTCCTTGTCTCTCCTATATTTGGTTTAATATCTCCTACACTTGGTTTATACCCATTATTTTTAAAACATCACCAGTTTAAAACCTTTGTGCTTTCAGATGTCCTGATGTTAACTTGGTACAGCACTCAGAAAAGCACACTGAGCACTCTGCTCTATGTGCATGGTTGCTTAAAGCGAGCATAATATGGCACAGGTAGCAGAGGTGGTGATTTCACCCTCCTTTTTCATTCCTTTCATGGAATCAACATCCCCCTGACATGAGCAAAAGCCGTTTGTGTGGTCGCACTGTGCTGGAAGGGGGAACTGGTTGCTGGTCTTATTGTTTTAGCTAATTTTCAGCTGGATCAGTTTTTCATCCTGATTCTCTATAAGCAGCAGAGAGGTGAGGATGTAGGCCAAGAGCGGTGCCCCAGGAGAGGGAGAGTCTGACTCCTTTCATGGCGATCCAACTTACGTCAGGATAAAGAGTTTGTGAGCCTATAAGTGTACACTTCTGATGGTCACAGGCAAGCTAACCTTGCATTAAAAACATTGCTTATACCCTGCCAAGTCATTGTTGTATCTAACTACATATAATGACTCTGTACCTAATTACAACAGCACAACTGTGTATTCAGAAAGGTGGTAATTGAAATAGGCTATGGTAAGAATTGTTTAGATTGATTTTCTAAATTTCCTTTTCACCTCTTATACAGAGGGGGAGAATCACTTTAATGTGATACTGCGTTTTACAGGAGTAAAGGTGCCCAAGAAGGTCTGAAAAAGGAAAATACTAATTTTCTCCCTATGCTTTGACAAATGAATTTAAGTGGAAACACCATTTGGAGGTCAAACATAAGAACTAACTGACATTTTCTAACTGCTTTGGAAAATGCAAAACAGCAGTACAGCAGTTCAGGACTCTTCCTCCTTACAACCTTCCTCCCCCCAAAAAAGTTCCAATAGGTTTTGCAGGGTTGGGAAGAATTTCTGTGGTCAGACGAAAATGATTTAGGTGCCTTAAAGAATTGGCTACCTTGTCTGTACTGTTGGTGTATTTTGCTTTAATGTTAGCTATTTTTTTTATGCTCTTGTTTTTATTATGGCATTTCCTACTGAGTTCATTCTAGACTGTAGAAGTTGTTTAGCCCATAGCCGTAGGTTTTAGGGGTGCTTTTAGATATCATTAGCCTATACTAAGGACTGCTTTCAAGGTAAACATAAAATTCTTATAGTTGGCTGAATAGCCTTTGGGGCTTGTTACAGAGAAATTTCTGTTTAAAGACTGGTACTCTATATTTTAATAATCAGGTCAAGCAGAAGTGAAACAGTGGTGTTATTTTTCTTGGAGGTTTCTTAAACCACAGTTGTGATATCACTCATTATTCGCTTGAGATGACATTAGAATAAATTAATATTAAAATATTTAAATGTAGAATAAATAATTTGAAAATTTACAAAAATTGATCACCCGAGATACAATGTTGGTGTTTCATTATTCACAGATCTGAGTTGCTGGGCTGAGGTACCTCATTACCAATTTTTCTTTAATGCTGACTGGACTGTATTCAGGCAGCACTGTGTACAAACTGTTTAACAACAGCTTTTATCAATACCCTAAGCTGTGTGCAAACTGGAATACTCTTCACCTGCAAACTGTAGCAATTTAGGCTTCTTAGAGATGTGGTTGATGCCCCAAGCCCGGCAGTATTTAAGAGGCATTTAGGTAGCAATCTTAGTATACTCTACCTTTTGGTGAGCTCTGAAGTGATCATGTAGTTGGACTTGATTTTTCTCTGTCCTTTCAAACTGGAACCAATATACTCTAGAATTTTATTTTATTTTATTTTTATTTTTTTATTTTTTAAAAAAAGGTAGAATTTTCATATGGCTTGATATTTCTCCTTGTCAAAAAGTTAACATTTCCAGCAGATTCTAAAGTGTGTTAGAGACATTGTTCATTCCAATGCAAGAAATTAAGCCTTGCAAAAATTAAGATTTTGTGGCCAGTCTAAGACTTGGAAATAGTGGCAGTAATGGAGTGAGAGAAGAGCAGTTTTTCATGAAAGGTGTGACCTGAAGAGTGATGGCATGTGTAATAAAAAGGCCATTTTTTCATCATTTTTTGGTGTTGACCTTGTATGCAGAGAGAGGAGGTTTCTCAGCCCCTTGAGGATCTTGGCTCGTCCTAAATAAGTAAAAGGTGGCCCAGCTAGTTCCCCGTGCTCACAGCCCTGAGGTGTGGGGTAGACAAATCCCTTTGCAACCAGGGATGTGCCCTGCTTCAGCATGCAGTGGCTGAGCTGGTATGGACAGGCAGAGAACGGGTGCTGATAGCCCAGCAGATGGCTGAAAATCTTTAATCTGAGCAATAATGCTAACACAGCCATATGGTCCAGAGCTGTAGAAGAAATCATTTTTCTAATAGCAGGCAATATCCAGAGTTTAGCTGGGGGAAAAAATATGGCAAGCTTTCTAGCGATTTAAGTCCATTGACAACTGCAGGAAGAGCTGTGAAGCTATTCTGGACCATTTACATGTTGACAAGAACAAATCCATCAGCTCAGTTACAGACAATTGTGCTTTTTGTGCAGAAATCTTGGCCTCCATCTAATCTGGGCAATGTTGTCCTGTAGATGGCTGTCAAAAGTAGACCTTGTTTGGTGCAGACAAGGCAGGGAAGCGCTCAGCCCCTGGGGTATGTAAGCTGGTCAGGGGTCCAAGCATCACCGCACAGAGGGTGAGAGTTCCTGAGGGGAACGTGGTTCTAATGCTATCAGGGGTGGTGTCACCAAAGCCAGACTTCAGCAAAAAGCAACACAGGAGAACTAAAGCCCCTTGATGATGGGCTGAGAGCTGGGGAGGGCAGGGGTCTTTGGAGGTGATGTGGCACAGGTTGATGTGTGTTGTCCTAACCAATGTTGGTCTCACAAGTGCTTGGAGTTTCCCCTTATTCTTAGGACCACAGATCTTGATCAAGCAACTTGATCTTTGGTCTGTAAGTGCTTTTAGAATATAAGTCTCAAAAAGTACCCTTACCCTTGGTTTTTTAAGAAAATCTTCTCTATTAGGAATTGTCACATCCATTATATTTATTTACTTACCCTCTTTAAATCCCTAGAAGAGAAGCTTAAGGTTTTGCATTTGCAGCTGTGTTATGTTAATGAAAAGACAGCTTTAAACGGATCAAAAGCAGGCAGAAGATTGAATGTCTTTTAGTGCACAGACACTAAAGGGATGTGGGCCTGATTCAGCAAGTGGGCCTGATTTTGCTTGTGTAGGCCTCACGGGGTTCATGGTGTTGTAAGGTACTGCAGGTGCTGTAGGCCCATTTTAACTCCTGCCTGATGCAATGCATTGAGGGTGTTCAAATCCATCAATACAAATGCTCCCATGGCTTCTGTAGTGTCCTGGAAAGTGCAAGGCAAGCTGGGGTTGGCACATCAGGCCAGGGAATTCAGTATGTTTGTGTGGTACTAATGGTTAAGATAAAATGGAGAAAGGTGCCTTTCTGGGCTTCCAGACATGTGGTCTCAGATCTCAGCCTGTGAGGAAAAAACCTTCCTGGAAAGTGGCATCTCATGGGAAAAGTCTTCTGTTCCACACAGCTCCATGGTCTAAGGGGAACAGAACCAAAGCTTTGGTATTAGCTACCACCCAAGAAACAGTCTGATGCTGTCTCAGTGGACTCTGTCACCCAGACATTAAAAAGACATTTTAAAAGGAGCTTTAACTACTTTTTTTTTTTTTTTCTCTCCCTTTCCCCACTGAGGAAAGTTTCCTATTCCCAAGCATCAGTTCAGCCAATGCAGAATTGCCTGGGGGATTAATGAATGCAGGGTGAGCAGCAGGATTTAGAGAAGACGCAGGTGGGCGGAGAAGGGCCGCTGAGATGAATGTTTCTAGGGGACAAACAAAGTTATATTTTCTGCTTTCATCAGGGAAAGCTTGTACTGGTTGCACAGGCATGGTGATGGAGATCACAGGAGTAGCAGGAGTGACCCAGGATCAAGCTGTGAAGCCAAAAGGAAACTTGCTTGAGGGGAGGAGGGAGTCTTCAGATCCTTTCAGCATGACAATGTCTTCACATATGTTCCTTATCAACCCACGGAATGAGCAGTATGGGGTCAGTATGCTCTGTGTGCATGCACTTGTCTTTCTTAGGTATCCAGCAGGCTAATTTGATTCAGACACTCTGCTTTTCCACACCCCTGAGGACAGACCAAAGGTATTTTATGCCTCAAATGTGACAACAGCAAACCTCAGAGTCATCTTGCATAGACTCCTGTGTCAATTTTGTGCCATGGTCTTATCAAAGGCTCTTGGGTAACGTTTGTTTGGGAGGCATGTTAAAAAAAAATTGGCAGCATGTTACTGACTAATTGCTTCATTTAAACTAGTGAAACAAAGAAGTTCAAATTCAAAGCAGAGGGACTCTCAAAGAGCTGCAGGTGTTTCCCTCTGACAGCCTGCTGGTTTTTTTTTTTTTTTTTCTTTAAATTTATGCTAGTTGGCAGAAGTAATAAGTATAGAATAAAAATCCAGTTGGTTTCTACACCACCCCCTTCACCCCCCATTTATCAAGTTTTTTTTACAGATTCATTGTACTGCACCCTTATTTCCTGAGCTGCTAACCAAAGTCCTGCAGGGCAGAATATGATGCTCAGGGCAAGGAAGACCCTGGAAAATCTGCAGCTGAAAGCTCTTCAAATCTCTTCCTGAGAAGTGGATCTGAAGTACATTGCTAATCCCCCTCCTGTCTTTCTCTTCAACATTGAAAACATTTGGAAATTTTTCTTGTAATGTCAATTAAAAAGGTTTGATAGCCTGTTCCAGAGCTTCCTTTGGCAATTGTGAGAGGGCTTCCCTGTTCTTCAGGATGGGGTCTGTATCCTGCCAGCATCTTTAGAAAATGTAGTAGAAAAGCTAAGCACATTGTAGGACATGAGAGAGTGGGAGCGTGCAGGTCATTGCATAAAGGTTGAAAATAAGCTGCAGGGGGGCTGAAAGACAGCAGGTTTCAAGTACGCTATTCCTAGATTGGGGTACGGAGCAGGACAGGAGAAAGTTATCACTGGTCATCTCTTCATGTTCCTAGACAAAGGCCAAAGTGCTATTTTGGCAGTAGCTAGAGAGATGTGGAGGGGCTGGGAGGGTGCAACCTGAAGTCAGAGACTGCCTGTGGAATTGCCCTCTGTGCTAAACTGCTCCACCTCGAGAAAATCTGGAAATATTTCACAT
>CM021766.1:33241030-33301565 GCA_011076525.1 Nettapus auritus | reverse complement strand
ATTTTTTTTTTTTTTTTTTTTTTTTTTTTTTTTTTTTTTTTTTCTTGCTGGGAATGGGCCCAGTCTTGCTGAAGGGTAGACTAAATCCATGAGACTCCCCAGACAATATGTTCTTCTGCAAATACCAGTCTTGGGAGTTTATCAGCCTTCCTATATGAACACAATGCTTTAAAAAAACCAAACGTCTGGAATTACTGGAAATGTCCCTAAAGGATTCAAGTGGATAGCTGTCATGTGACAAATGATGGATTTTCTCTAGAAGCTTTCCCTAACAAAGCAATTGCTCTGGGTTTCTGCTAAAACATGGGATTTGCCCTCTTCTCACCTCTACTATGATTTCTGGCTGGCAGATAATCAGCAGAGGCTTGGCTCAGGCTGGAGGCCACAATCCACAAGAAGGGGCTCAGGGAGCTGGGATTGTTCAGCCTGGAGAAAAGGAGCCTCAGGGGTGACCTTATCGCACTCCACAGGTACCTTAAAGGAGGCTGTAGCGAGGTAGGGGTTGGTCTATTCTCCCACGTGCCTGGTGACAGGACGAGGGGGAATGGGCTAAAGTTGTGCCAGGGGAGGTTTAGGTTGGATATTAGGAAGAACTTCTTTACCGAAAGGGTTGTTAGGCATTGGAATGGGCTGCCCAGGGAAGTGGTTGAGTCACCATCCCTGGAGGTCTTTAAAAGAGGTTTAGGTGTAGAGCTTAGTGCTATGGTTTAGTGGAAGATTTGTTAGTGTTAGGTCAGAGGTTGGACTAGGTGATCTTGGAGGTCTCTTCCGACATAGGTGATTCTGTGATCCTGCCAAGAGGAACATTGTGGCACTCACAAAGCCCAAGGATTGCTGACAGTACCTGGAAGTTAACGTGCACTGGGTCGGTGCCGGGGCTTTACGGCATGGGAAAGGCTTGAATGGAATGAAAGAGAGTGCTTGCATTGTAGCAAAGACACCAAACAGTAGGAGGAGGTGGTAGAAAAGCCTAGAGGCTGCGGGCTAAAAGCACTCTCTGCAGGACCTTGCCCAAAATATCTAAATGGGTTTGTCAAATCTAGGAGGGAATTTTTTAAAAAAAAAAAAAAAAAAAAAAAAAAAAAAAATCTTAAGCAAGCTAGTATTTCTTTAACAAAGCTCAGGAAAAAAAAAACAAAAAACAAAAAACAAAAAACAAAAAAAAACACTGGTAGAAGAAAACACAAAACACTTTTATTATTTATTTATTTATTTATTTATTTATTTTCCTTCTCCAAATCTGAGAATGCTGAGTTTTGTGTCATTTTTAGAGTTTCAAAATTTCATCTTACCTAAGACAATTTGAGCACAGATGATGAGGCCGATTTTTATCTGAGTTTGTCCGTTTAATTGTTGCTTGCTTCACTATCTAAGTAACTTTTAAAACCATAATGAAGGAAAATAACTGATAACAATAATTTTGTGAATATCTACAAGTTTGTGAGTACTTCATCTGAATAAGTCCTGAAGGATCATATTTGTACACTGTAAGCGCTCTGGATCAAACAATTGTTTACTCTGTGGATGCTTTTTGTTTTAAGATTAAGGTTGATGCATTTATTTTTAATCACAGGCCCAACTAAGGATCTCTGAACTTTGGGGCTGTTTCCACCTGAACCTCTAAACTCAGAAATGCCTCTGTGGCACTGCATGTCCATGGAAAAGAGTGTGCTCTGTTTTTCCACTGTAAGCAGGTAAATGTACCTGTTTTAAGAACTGGTTTGGAGTTCAATTATTAATAATTTTTCTAATTAGGATACACCTTTACCATAAAGCCTGGGCATTATGCAGAAATTATTCAGCAGGAATCTGAATAAGGTCATTATGTATCTTTGTGCTTTTAAAGGAATTAAAGCTGTATTGAGCCCCATATATGGAAAGCAAACTTAAAAATGTGTGTAATGCAGAGCTCTTTTATGGGATCTTAACAACCGATGACAAAAGGCACAGAAGATGTGATAGTGTGTTTTTCTGATTGTGAAAGCAAACAATGACCGTTGCCCATAAGCCTCTCCAGTGCAGTCCCACTGTTTGCTGGTATTCCCAGAGTATCTCAGCAAATGCTGGCTTGTGCAGTCCTTCAGCTCACACATTTTCTGGCTCTGGTTTGGACCAGGGCATGGAGAAAGCCTTGGGGCTGCCAGGCTCTGCACTTGCCTATTGCCACAGGATGGGTCAATCTGTGTGACAAAGGCTGGCTTTTCTACTTCAGAGGTGCTCATGGGATGGGGAGTTTTGGTAGCCAGTCTAGCTATCATCGCACAAAGTGTGTTGCCAGCTATGGAAGGCTCTTCTCCTCATCTGATTTTGCCACAGAAGCATTACAATGTTTTGGCTATTTTATTTATTATTTACAGAGGAGAGATGCCCCGTAAAGTACGGTAACATCCACAGTTCTTCCTTTCTTCTTGTCCTTGATTATTTCCTTGTGGTGTCTAACTAGGAAGGGAAAACTCCAGAAGATCAAGCTGTACAGTAATTAAACCCATGCTAAAGATTAAATGAAAGTGTTTAAGCCTGTTTGAATGCAATACTCTAAATTTTGTGGGACTAACTTTTCATTTGGGAAGGAAACGATGAGATTTGTTGATACTCTTTTCTGGACTTCTGGGCTCTGTAAGAACAGCAGGGACCTGACTCCAGAGTCACATAAAGCAAATAAATCCAGGAAAACATTTTCACCATGTCTTTGATGGTACCAATATGCTCTAGACCTATTTTGTTAAACTGTGTTTAAAAATGCATTTATCTTAACTTGCTTATCAAGAAACATTTCACATGCTTCATCATGGTGATCGGACTGAAAGAGGAATTTCTCAGCTGATAATCTGCTGTGCCACAGGAATGGCAGGTTAGAAGTCGAGACTCTGGGGACTAAATGGTGGTCTCTTTGAAATCAATAGGCATCTTGCCAATCATGTTGGATTCTGCTCTGTTTTGCTGTTTCACATAGATTCTGTTCTTGATTCTTATCAGCAACTTGCTCTGGGACCTCAGCAAGTTATTTAACTCTTCCAGTCTTTTACTTTCTCCAGCAGCATTTTCAACCCTTTGTTTTATTTGTAATATAGCGAGATCAACACACAGATGTATTAGAGATATGTGTGATACTCAAAACAGAAGAATGATCAAATATTCCTCATGTTATCACTGATTTCCTGTTCAGGAAAGACCAAAGATATTTCCTATGTTGAGAATTAAAAAATGTGTAGGAGAACATTTTCCATTCTGTGAGTAACTTTCTGATCCTCTGTCTCCATATGTCTTCCGGGCAAAACTGCTTTCAAGGTAAGTGGCAGGGCTGTATGAGTGGAGTTGAAATATTTCATTTGGCAGTTGGTGCACATGTAGGCAGGGTGCTGATGGAGCACGTATGAAAGGTAAAGCTCTACAGGGGCATGTTTTCTGCAGTGTTGTAGGGACACAGCAAGCAACACGGGTGCAGAGAAGAGAAGCAGACATGTTATTCCTCAGAAAAAAAGTAAATCTCAATATTTCTCCAATTTTACTTCTTACACCTAAAATATTTCATCTTTCACCTGCTGCAGAAAGGAAAATCCTATCTCTGGCTGTGTGCCATATTGCTTTCATGCGATCGCCCACAGTGATCATGCCCTTGCTCAGTGAGTTGATTGGCATGATGGAAAACCAAGCCACTAAACAGGCAGAGGATAGGGCAAGTGTGGATAACTCTAAATCAAGCTCCTAGCATTATGGTAGAATTCAGCCTCTATTTACTAAGGTATTTTTATACCCTAAATCAAAGGAAACTGAGCTCTTGAATACTTTTGGCTACATCTATGCTGCTAGAGACATCTTCCTGCAGGAACAACCCCTTTCCCGAGGTGAAGTGTCTCATGTCCAGAAAAAAGCACCAGGGGATATGTCCTCTGAGCCTTGTGTGGTAAACCTGCTGGGCAAATAAAATGGGCCAGGTCCCGGCCATCCTGAGGGGATGCTGTGCAGCTGATGTCTATGGATAAGCTCTCTTTCTCTCCAGAACAAGGCAGTCCTGGCCATCTTCTTTGTTAAGAACAGTCACCAGCTCATGGTGTTCCCTGGAGTCAGCCTGGACAGTGCCTGGGAGGTAAAACCAGGCCAGGTAGCTTGTTAGAGATTCAGCAGTATGGACAGTGCTTAAGTGGGTGTCCTGGCCCCATTTAACTCCCTAGTTTGTGTGTTTCCTTTGTGACTCAAGACCTCATTTTTATTTTGTTGTACTTTTGCAGTTTTCTGCATGAGCGCTGGGTCTCAACCTGCCAGGTATTTTTGCAGCATGACACTAGGCTGTATGGGAAGAGGGCATCTGAGGGATGTCTTCAGGTTGCAAAGCCAGCTAAGGTAGTCTTGGAAGACTGATGTAGGTGGAAGGAGCCAAACCGGTGATGGTCTCTTATTCTTTCAGAGGAGAGGGGATTGTGGGATGATTGTCAGCTGGACAGAGCCAGCTTTTGATGCAGTTATCAGGGGATCGAGGAAGTGAGCCAGAAAATGTCATTACCTGCGTACCCCCAGGTTTGTGTTGCTGGGTCTCGGGTGCTTTGGGATCCCTGGGTGGGCAGAAAGAGCTATTATAAGGACAAGGTACCAAGGCACAAGGACGCAGGACTGCCTGCACTGCCATAAGGTCGTGGGGCTGCCCGTGGCCATCTGCTTGCTCGCCTGACCTATTTGGCTCCCTTTGTTCAAACCGAGCTGTGCCGCCCTCTGCCAGGCCCTGCAGGTGCTGCTCCGAGACCCAGACCGGGGAAAGAAGTATGCATTTACGGAAAGTCCTCTTCCCTCCCTTTCCTTTCCCTTTTAAGGCTCTTGGCCAAGCTGTGTGATTCTTATCTGGTCTCTGCAGGGCCGTTAAGTGAGGTCATTCAGGAAGTTTAATTAATCCTGTACAATTGTCACTACATCCTTGGCTGCACATTGTACTAGGGCCCAGCCCACTACTACAATGCGTCTTACGACAGCTGAACATCTGTTTAAAAACTGATTGCAAGATGAGGTACTTGCTAAGACTAGTTTTCCCTCCGGCTGTGTGTATGCAGCTCAACACAATGTTGTGTAACGTTGTTAAAGAGAAAAAACAGAAATTCCCTTTGCTCACAGGATCAAATGGTAAAGCAAACTATAAAATAATCTGGGAAATGTCAGTTCCAAAATGACTGTGGCAAAGAAATGGGCTGGCCTATGTGTGTCCGTCCAGCTATTCCCCAGGCTGGTGCCATCTGGGGAGCTGGGCTGTGAGTGGACACTGCACGATGTGGTCTGTTGGGATGCTGGGGCAGATTCCATGAGGGCTTCAGCCCCTGGCTGCTGCTGTCCCCCTGCCTTAGTCCTGGGGAGTACGCTCTTCGTGCTGTACCCCCTTGGGCTGCAGGAGGGATGATGCCTTTCTGATGCTCCTGAGAGCAGGGTGATGCTACACACACATGTAAGCACACATCTGGGTGCTTCCCAGCCTCCCAAGACAGCTTTGAGAAGATGAAACTTTAGAAGAGGAAGCAAAGAAGAAATGGAATTATAATGAAAGGGGGGAATTGCAAGTCATTTGCATGGGAGATGGAGAATTATAGCTGCTGAGAGAGAGGGAGCAGGGGGTCTGGGCACAGGCAGAAATGTGGGGCAAGCAGCACCTGAGGCCATAGGGTGTAAAGAGGATGGGACAGGTAAAGGCTTGGTGTCAGGATGTCCCCTTATCTGACAGAATAGTAAGGTATCCTTGCAGTCTTTTAATGTCACTTTCCTTTATTTATTCCTATCCCTCAATGAGTTTGCTCCAAAAATCCTAGTGGGACAAGAATATGAAGAAGTCTAGCAGAAAATCCCACAAGGAATTGCTTTGTGTGTAGGCAGACATGTGCTGAACCTGAAACACGGTGACCAAGAGCTCAACTGATCCGGTTTGAGCAAGGAGCAGCTCCTTGTCCCCAGCACAAACCAAAGCTGAGTGAGCCACCCTGTTCTGTGACTGCTGCAGCTTTTCCAGGAACAACCCAACACCAAAAATGGCTCATTTGGCATCTCTTTTAAATAGTGGATGGAGATAGCTAGTGTAGCAAAAGAAAGACTTTTTGAGTCTCCCAAGGTAATTAATCATGCTCCCAAGTTTCTGAATGGTGCTGAGTATTGTCTCTGTAATTAAATCTATTTTTCATAGTTTGGACTTTTTTGATTTGTCTGATTGTTTTAACTCTTTACATTTGTTTAAAAAAAATGATTTTGCTTTCTTTGAGGTTTTGCAGTGTTTACACAGTTAGATGGACAGAGATATATTTATGTGCATGTAGCATCTTCAGGATTATTGATCCAGGGATATTCCATATGGGGCCAGTTCTTTATTCTGGAATCAGCATACTGGTTTGTCTTGAAATAAATTCTTCTTTCTCCAACCTCAGATTGTCCTTTTTTTTGGAGTTATTGGGGAATAGAATTTAAAACTGGCGAACTATCCTAATTAATTTTCTTAATTTAAGTACACATATTTCAAACACAGGCAAGCTTTAAGCAGCAAACTGTTGACATAACTTGAAAGATATAAAGGTATTGTCTATAATTAAGGTATTTTTGTCACCTCAGAAGAGCTGAGATCCATACTGACTTCACTCACAGATGCATGCCACACTGAAACGTCAGGGGGCTGAGCATTCTGAACATTGTGTGCATCCCTTCTAGGGATGTATATTACCTCTTTTGGACTTCAGGCATTCTGCTGTGTGGCTATACTGGAAAGCTTTGCACTCAAGTTTTTGTCTAAGAAACATGTGAAAGCCAACTTAAAGGAGGGCATAAATACTAAGGAGGACTAGAGGTGATATCTAATAGTATCTCTCAAGAAGGGTTTAATTTATTGATAGCTTTCTAGACAGCGTTTTGCTGCCTCAACACAATCCTCTCAAGTACACTTATGAGACTGTGGGCTGCATTTTAGGGTGTTTATCTGTCTTGTTTTTTGACATAGCCACAGATGTGTCTAACTCTGTTTTTCATGAAGTACTGTTAAGAGCTGGGGTAGCTAGTTATCCTTCTTTCATAGAGTAATAACTCCCTGGTTGTCCATGCCTCTGCTATGTAGTATTTCTGCTGTTTTCATGCTCTGTGTTTCTCAGAGCTGCCTGAGCTTTCTTCCCTCTCCAGGCATGGTGCGTTGGTTTATGGCTTGTGATGAAATTGTAAGCAAGGGAGAGCTCATTTCTGTGGGCATAATGTACCTCTCATTTGTGTAAGAATAGTTTATTTTATCTGTAGGGGGGTAGAATTTCAAATCTGGAGAAGGTGGTAGATGGTAAAGGCAATGTTTTTAAAAATTAAACGCTGGATTCTGTCCTGATTTGGCATCTCTTTATTCAGATCTCCTAGTTGAAGCCAAAGGGGATCGTCACAGTTAGATACAGAATATTCCTTCCCCACTACCTCTCAAATAAATAACAGCTGGCACTGATATATACAATACCATATTTCTCCAAAAGGCTTAGCAGACATTAACTAATTAATCCAGTAGTGCTTTTATATAATGAGGCCTGAGTACCAGCACACTCACAGAAGATGCCTATTCTTGAAATTGCCCTCGGAAGAATAAGGTGTTTTGTTTTGAGCACCACATGCAGTAGTATTTTATTGATTACTGCTTTTCTCCTACAGTGCCGTAGGGTTTTCACATAACAACATGCTGGAGAATCAGCTTCGTGCTGTATTGTTAGGTGGCATAATGCAGTTTGCAGGTATTGGAAATCTACATTGAAAGGGGTTTGGAAACTCTGTGAATTCTCACAGAAATAAAAAATAAAAATAATAAAAAAAGGAAGAAGTAACTAAGGAAAACATCAGCTCCATAAGATGTCCTGTCTCAGCTTGGATTGGTTTGCTATAGTTTGTCAGGTGTGTTAGCATGGTGTCACGTCTGCTTGAAATTCAGCTGGATTTAGCCCAGCTTGTGTTCCAGGCAGGATTTTTGTGCCCCCTTGGTGCTGCCAGACCTGAGATGTTTGCACTTTACTGTACACAGCCCTGCTCAGCCCTGAAAATCACCACCTGTACCTGCCTGCAGCTCCCAATGCTAAGCATACACCGCGCATTGCTGCTTGGGAGCATCACCTTTCTCGGGTGACAGTTTTGTCCAGGCAATGGTCAGGCACAGCCTATGCAGCAGGAGAAGCTTCTCCATGGGCATCCTAATTTAAGGACCTCTTGGAGGTGCATTTTTGTCTGGTGTTTAGACAGAGTTATTGTTAGTTTCCTCCAAGTAACTTGGGAGCAAGACAAATGGGAGGTTTCCACCAGATAGATTAAATGGTGCATCAGATCAGCTGGGATCCTATCATTTAGCAGTCAAGGTTTGGTTTATGAGGCTGCAGTGCCACTGACACACCTTGTGATTTATAGTTACAAAACAATGTTTATTTATTTATTTCCATCAATGAACTGCTAAGATTTTAAAAGCTTTATAAACTTGTATTATAAGAGAGATTGATTAAAATGTTTCTGGATGCAAGCAACATCACATTCTCTGATAGCATATTAGCTAATTATTGTTTATCCTTATTTCCCTTGTCTGTCATATCATAAATTCTCTAGCACGCTTTTCTGATATACCAAAAGTATTGTCAGGCCTTGTTTTGCCTCGAGCAGTTGTGTTTTTATTTCATGGTTTCAGTCTTTGCCCTAAGTGCCTTAGCAGCAATGTTTACAGGATGCAACAGGTCCTACTTTCTGTCGCTAATCCCTCCTCCTTTTTGCTTGTTTTACACTGAATTCTGTGCCTTTGCATTCCCAGCAAGCCTTAAAGCACACTTTCTCTCTGCACGCCTGGCTCACAGCATCTGTTTTTTTCCTCTGAAAGCAATCTCCTCTATGCCAACCGAAATCCTTCCCTAAACACCACTGAAATGCACTACGTGAGGACAAGTGTGGGGCTGCACTGCTGCTCTGCACTCTGACTGAGGCCAAAACATGGGTGTACGTGCAGATCTAGACAAGAGAGGCTGAATGATATGGTTTTTATGCTCAATACAAGCAGCAGGTTTCCTCAAGCTGAGGATAAAATTGGCCTGAAATCACCAACCTATTTCTTCTGGACTAACCCCCACATCTCCCAGCATTATGTGCTCCCATTTCTCCTCTCATAAAGGCTTCTTCCTCAACTTTGAAGCAGGTGTGTTAAGAATGAGATTTCTAAATTAATGTTTGGAGAGAAAACAGGAGAACTGGAGGAGATATTGCTTCCTTCTTGTGTTGGAGAGCTACGCCTCCTGCTCCTTCAGACCACGGGGACAGCCCCTGACCAACGGGCAGCATTTCCCTGGTGAACATGCCCCTTCCCTGTTTTTCAAGGTTGTAAGTTAGACATGAAAATCTCCTAAACCACTTAGCAGAAACCCAGCACTTTCTGCACTGTCAGGGGCTGTGGGTCTTTCACCATCTCTGTGCCACTGTCTGATGGCCTTGAGAAGTCTTAAGATAGCCCCAGTCCTGTGCCCCATGGCAGAGACATGACCTGCCTTGGGAAGGAAGTCATCACTCGATCTGCTCTGCCCTTGTACAGTCTGGAGCCAAAGACGTCACTTCACCACAAAGCCGGGAGGAAGGAGGAAGGAGGAATGACCTCACCAGGATGCAGCACAGTGCACAAAGGCTGTGGGGCTGTTGGGGGCCAGTTTCAATGCTCTGGGAACTTCCCTTCCCCAGCATTTCTGGAGGCATCATCAGTATCTCCAACCCACCAGGCAATATACTGCCAGATGACTCCTGTTTGTCCACTCACCCACACGTATGGCCTGGTCTGGCCTGCACAATGGATCTCCCAGGCTTCTTCCATAGTCCAACACTGGCTGTCTTTGTTGCATCCCCCTGTGCACATGAGCCTTTGCTATGTCTGCTGCTGCTCTGCCCAGGCACAACTTAGGGTCCTTTGGGATATGGCTAGGTCTTGGGATTGTCATGGGCCCATCTGCATGTTTTTTTTTTTTTTGTTTTGTTTTTTTTTTGTTTTGTTTTTTGTTTTTTGTTTTTTTTTTTTCGGTTGGAAGGTGAAAGTTATCTTGGGGAAGGGTTGATGTAAAAGAGTCAGTATCACACAAAGGTTACTGGAGACAAGATAGCTCCCAGAATCCAGATGTTCTATGCCTTTTTTTCTTTTTTCAATTGACCACTAAGAAATGAATGAAAACTAGGCTTATAGCATGAAATTTTTAAGAACTTTCAGTCTACTTTGATGTAGGAAAAAAAAAAATAATAAAAAAAAAGCTTGGTTTTGGTAAAAATATTATCAGAACAATACATTCTACATCCAAAGGAATTAGAATCAAAGAGCTAATAGGTGAGCTATGGGACATATACGTGCTTTAGATGTAAAGGAGATCATCCCTTTTGATGTTTACTGCCTATTTTATGCCCATGGGTTTCCCCATTTCCTTGATTCTATTAACTTCCTTGGGTTTGTGAATGTTGGCAGGCAATCAGGTGTGCAAGTACCAAGAGATGAAGCAAATTTACCTCTCTCTCTCTCTTTTTTTTTTTTTTTTTTTTTTTTTTTTTTTTTCTGCAATGGTGAAAAGGTTTGGGTTCTATTTTACTGGAACTAATTAACTTGGCTAATTGAAGACTGGGTTCATATTGTCCTGCCTGTGCATTAGTCAGCCAATGGGAATAAGAGCGGAGAGCTCTGGGCACAGAAAGGCTTATCAAATTCTTTTATAATAACTCAATTGGCTTTTCTCTAATGCATGGTGTGCAAAAAGGTATAATGACAACAAAAATGTGAAGAAGTATGGTCAGTGATCTAAGACTCAGTAGTCATTTGCAAATTGCAGTTACTATATCTTTGGGCGTACAGGTTCTAGCTTCAGAAAATACTACGATAAATTCAGGTACAGATTCCAAGGTATTCTTATTCTGTGAGATCAGATACCTCAACTTGCACCATTACAGCTATTTTTCTTCCTCCATCCTTTTCTTACTGCAGAAGAAAATTCTTTTTGAAGTCTCAGGATATGGGGCTTCAAAGAGAAATTATAACTTTAAACATAAAGTTCCTGCAACTTGAAGAGCCCTGTGTCTTCTCAAGGTGATGAATTCCAATGCTAGCATCACTAAAAGGATGATAAAAAAATAATAATGAGCTGTCGCTCTCATCAGCTCTTTTAGGGATGTGATGAGATAAATTGTGGAGTGAGCAGTTAAAAGTTGGAATAAAAATACATTTATAACCTCTTTGAAATCAATGCATGCTCCACAAATGTACAGCAGTAGGCAGCGTATTTTGGACAGAGCACTCTGCTGTTGGATTTCTGGCCCACTGAACTGGAATTTTAAAGTGAATTATGTGTGCCAAGCTCCAGTAGGTGCCTATAACAGCTATAAAGGAATTGCTAGTGCTCATCTTCAAACATCACAAAAACATGATCTGTATTTTCCTAAACGCTGATCCAGACCATTTGTGTGGTTTGATTCAGCATCTGTAGAGGCTTCTTCACCTAAGAGGTGGCAGAGAGAGTTAAAGTAAGTGCTGGAATGCATTAATTCATCAGCAAAAATATTTGGAGCATAAGAATCCTTTTCTAAGCCAAACCCTTTGTTACCAATCAATGCTTTAACTCTGCTGTTTTGCTGTTCTAATTTCCATTCCAGCTTCCTCATTTAGATTAAGTTGAAAGTTGAAATTTCATGTGGCCTTTCTCCTGGCCACTTGTCTCTCTCCTTCATCTTGCCTGGCCTTCATGTAAGGACATATACACTGAACAACAGAAAGCTTGTGTTTTACTTCAAATTTTGTTTAATCCTCTGTTTAGTAATGCTGGAAATTCACAGAACCTCTAGAGATCTCTTAGGTTCCAGATTCCACATTTACATTTGCATGAAGGTAAAGTAAAATTGCACGAGAAATACTCAGAAAAATAAGGTATTTTCTCTGCTACAGAAAATACCTTCCTCTGATGGTTAGTCTGTCTTTCTTGTTATTTTTTCGGGATTTTATATGTGCCTCTGTTGTGTATTTGTAGCAAGCTTCAGCCAGTGATTTATTTCTCATTGACTGTCACAAAGGAAGGATTATACCAAAGTGCTGATTGCTGAAAGGTCCTGATTGCTTCATTTCTGAGGTTTTGGAGAGAGCTGGGAGAGGAAGCCTGGGTGCGGGTAGCCTCAGGATTGACACTCTCAAAACATGCTGAAAAAACAGGGGAGAGAGAGGGACTTTCTTCCAGCAGGACAGGAATTGGACAGTTCCCCAGGCAGCAAGATGATGTTGCAGACAACCTTGCAGAGAGCTTCCAGCATCTGCAGAACATGCAAAAGGACAAAGCTCTCTTGCAAGTTCTGCTCTCTAGACAACCTTATCTAAAGCTATTTTTGCTAGCTGGGTGACCACTGAGAGCAGGCATAACATTAAAACTCAAGAGACCCCAGTGGAGGGCCTAGCTTGCAGTAGCCTCGATGGTTTTTCACCCAGGAGGTGTTCAGTGCTGCTGAGAATTTTGGTGCTGAGAATTTTGCTGCTGCTTACCTCTATCTCTAGAGGTAATAAAATGCCAGTTACCTGGGAAAAGACTGTTGCTTGCAGCGAGGAGGATGTTGGTCTCTTTTCTCAGGAGATAAGTGATGGGATGCAAGGTCTCAAGTTGTTCTGGGGAGCTTCATGGAGATGCTGGTTAAACATTGGAACAGGCTGCCTGGGGAAATGGTGGAGTCCCCATCCCTGGAGATATTTGAGATGTGTGGACGTGGCACAAGGGGACATGGTTTAGTGATGGGACTCGGTAGCTCAGCTTGGTGGTTGAACTCGATGTTAAAGGTCTTTTCCAGCCTAGATAATTCTATGTACATGAGGCAAGACTTGAGCACTGCTGAACTACTGCAGGTGGGTGGAAGTAATGGTTTTGTGGAGGCCTGTGCCAACACAAATTGTGCCCACTGAAGGATGAGGAAAGCTTCCCTGTTTGTCACCAGCCTGGGTGAGTGCATGGGCTTTCCACCTGCCATCTGCTGAACGTGGGAGCTCTGATCCATTACCTCCTTGCTCACACAACGGTGGCTCAAAATCTGCTTCTCTGCATAGGGTTGAGTTTTCTTCTCAGTGTGCGTGGTGTGGAAATGAAAAAGCAGACAGATATCAATGTTATTCCTTATTACTATGCAAATAAACTGCCTGATTTTTTGGATGCTCTCCAGAGCTTAATTCTCAAGCTAAACCCGGCCAGTCTGGGGGAGCAGGGCATGTGTGGGTAGGGGCAATCATGGGGGCAGAAGGCAATCTCTCCTTTTTGGGCCTGGGGAGGTGGGAGAAGAGCTGTCTAAGGAGTGTAACATTGATGGAACAGTTCCCACAGTGTGGGCAGCCAAGGAGGGAAGAGGAGCCTGCTGGGTTTCTGACATCTATTTTGGGAACTGGCTGTAATTTTAGCTGCCTTTAGCACAGCCCAGACTCCCGTCTTGAACGATCTGTTCCTTCACAACAGGAGGAAGGGATTGCTCTGCCTGATATGAAAAATGTATGTTGTGCAAAGTATATTGGATGTAGCATTTTGATTAGTTGCAACCACTATGGGTAAATTGGCTTAAAATTGAAAATGGTGGATGTATGTGTAATTAAATCTCTCTTTTCTTTGACATGAGGATATATAAACGTACATGATATCCAACTAGAACTGACCCGGTGTTGTTCAGATGAGGGTTACTAACGTTGTGCTATCTCTTAAGTCTAGCAATACCTGTAGCAACACAGACATGGCTCAGCATCAACATTCCCTCTCTAAACACACCTATTCTTAGGCATTTATATAACTGCTGCTGGAATTTCCTCCTGACTGGTTGTCACTTGTCAGATGTATTGAAACCATTTCAGTAAATCAGGAGAAAAATGTTTTGTGTTGCCTAGAATGTGAAAGATTTGAGGCTTTTTTTTTTTTTTTTTTTTTTTTTTTTTTTTTTTAAGAGGAAAACTGAAAACACTTATAGCTGAAGAGTTGCCTAGAGAAGCTGTGGAATCTGTGCCACGGGAAGTTTTCAGGACTTGACTGGGCAAAACCACAAGAAACTTCAGCAAGAGGCTGTCTAGGTGTCTCCTGAGGCCCCTTCCAGCCTCCACGGTTCTGTGATTCAATGAACTGTGAACACTGACAGTGTGCTGGCGATGTGCTTTTGAAAAATCGTTTTAAAAATATAGCAGTGGGGATAACAATGCCTGCTCAAGATTGACAGTATGTCAAATGCTTGAAGTGAGAAGGGTTATTTATTTCCAACTTCCACACCACGTTGGATGGAGTTGGTTTTTGATGGTGGAACTGTTCACCTAGGAAAGAAATCCCACCATGTTGTTTACTGAATGTATACTGCAATACACCTGTAAAATGTATATTCATGATCTTAACAGGGTAATGTTCTTTTAGGCATTATCTGAGGTCATCCTGATGTGGTAAGCTGCCCTGCGAAGCTGTGGCTCTCCCTCTGCCCAGCCCTCCAGCAGAGCCTGCAGGATGCCACAGAGATGTCAGGGGCCATTTTCTCAATGGACAAAGTTCTACTTTTTCAGAAGAATTGCATCCGTGTTTGCCAGGGTTCAATTTGTCAAAAGCTGTAGTAAATAATAGATGACATGATGGCTATCTACCAGGTTATATGCAGAGGGAGACAGTAAAAGCTCTGCATACAGAATGAGCAAGCCTTTTGTGCAAGTCAGTACATGGCAGCACATGCACCAAGTGTTGATGCTGAGGTTAGTCCCTGCCAGCCTTAGCCCCATGACTTGGCTCCATGGACCTTCCAATTTCAGCTGCTTCCTCTCTCTATCAGAAACTTCAGTGAGTGGTGTTTGACTGTCCACTGAAAATGAATATTGTGAGGAAAGTTTCTTCTGTGCCCATGTTCCCATTGCAAGGCACCTTACTGCATTCTTGGCTCCAGCTTCTTTGGAAAGGTGTCATCCTCCTCATGGTGGTGTGTCTTGCTGGTGATTGCTTCTGGAACAGCTGCTCTCAAACACCCCTGTGACAAAGATTTCATTTCTGTACATGTTCCTGCCATATCTGGCTGTAATTAAAACTGAGCAGGCAGAGCATCAGCATAAGTCTGTGAATGCCAGTGCTGCAATATTCAGTTCCCTAAGTGAGGTGAAACAATAATTTTGAATATGTAAACCTTCTCCTGTGGTTTACTTGACACAGCATCATTGTCAGCTTGGCTCTGCCTTTTTTTCCTTCTAACATAATTCTGTCGCATGTAGCCATGCAGTCTGATCTGCAGAGTGTGGCCCCAGCAACACGTATTTGCAAGACCAGGTCCCAGATAAACACCCACAGATTCTCTTCTGTTTCTTCTCTTCCTCTTTCACTTGGCCTTCCCACACAACTTCTTGTCTACCCTCTCAGGACAGGAAATCTATCCTGTACTATCCTGTTTTGCGCTGTTCTAATATTTCTTTATTCCATTCTTGTTCTTATGCCACCCACATCAGTTTAGTGTCTAACTATCTCATACAGTTTCAGGGGAGAAGATTAAAAAAAATGGAAAAAAAGAAAAACCAAAAAAAACCCACCCCAAACAACCAACAAACCAATAGCCCTGCCACTTAGCATTCCTCTAGTGGGAGATAAATTGTTCTGTTAGTATTTAATTTTTGAAAAGTGTTCAGTGTAAAGGTTTTGGGAGGAACTTTCTAACTACTTTGCTTAATAAAGCAGCACTTATGTGAAGATGAGAGTAGACAATGATTGCAGAGACAATGGAATGTGATTTCAGGGGGGGGAAAAACAACAACACCCCACACTACAAGCTCAAGTCTTCTAACGACAAAGAGAATGGCATTGATGAAGCATTGATGAACTACACTCAAAGAAAGTAAGATACTTGGTAATGGCCATCTGCCAGTCACTGCAGATTAAAAGATACATTTTGTTGTCTTTTGAAGTTGGAACAGAAAGGTGCTTTACTGAACAAGATTATAGAAAAACACATCCCAGGTAGTGAGTCCTTAATGTGGTAGATATGGAAATCAAAAGATATGTGGGAGAGCTATCCATCTATCTGTCTGTATGGTAGTCCCTACTCAGCTGCGTGGTCAGAGTTTGGAGTAAATTAGCATGAGAAAATGAGAATGACTATGGCATGAAGCTTCCAAAAATCACGTGGAGGTTATTCATTATTTTCCAGAGAAGAAAATGAGATTTCAGGGATTTGGCAGGAACCAGATAGGCAAGATTAGAAACAAATGGTAAATCAAGATATTCAGTGCCACTCCTAAATGCTTTTCTTGTGTCTAATTGTAATATTCCAAATAATTGTGGACAGAGGAAGAGAGAAAATATATTTTCTCTCATTACAAACCTCCTGAAATTATCAGTAGCAGAACAAATACTTCATTTCAGGAGCACCTAGAAAGCATGAATTAATGCTAATCTTAGCTGTGTATTAATGTAAAAATCTTCACAAGAACTCCCAGTACTGATACGCTACAGCAATTGCTTCTGAACCCAGAGAAACAGGATGAAATAAAATAGGATACAGTGTGTACCAAGGCAGCATGGGAAGAAATGTAACATACTGGAACATGACATTGAACGTTTTTTATCATTGGTTGTACATTTAGTTCTCTTTCCTTAAACTTGTATTTAGAAAACTGATTAGATTCAATGATTTCTGGTTCAGACAAAAGGCACTGGTATTACTTTTTCAGGTTTAATAAACTCACTGGCAGATACCTGCAAGAAGCAATGGTGAAAAATTATTCTAAGCACAATTTGTATCTCATATCTGATGCAAGGTAAAAACAAAGCAACAACTGAGACACTGAAATATGCTGAGTTACAGTATAAGGAAATGAGGGCTTTTCCCTGCTCTACCCATGAGTTTGTAATTGGAGTTTATACCTAAACAGTGCAGGGAAGGGTTTATTTGAGGTAGGACAAGTATTTATAAAACTGAAAAACACGTAAGGAAGGATTCCATGCTGGAAGTATACAGTAAAGCAGGATCTGACTGTTGAACAGAGCCAGGCTTGCCTGCACAGGGATAAAAACAAATATTTGGATGATGGTATTGCAGCTTCTGTGTTATTAAACATACCTACCATTTAGAAAAAAAATCTCTCTTCCATGGTGAAAGAGTCTGCTCTTCCTAGGGAATACAGCTGAGTTAACTTCAATGTCTTCCTTGAACCTTGTTAGGGTAGATTTTTCTGTTACTACTGTTCGCAGTGATCCTGGGACATTATGTTGTGGAGGGGGTAGACAGATCCTTTGAAGCCTCCTTTTTTGTTGTTTTTGGGCTTGAGGGGTTGCTTTGAAGGCTGGTGCTAAATGTATTTGCAAGCACGCACCCTTGTGAGAGCTGCATTGATCTGAGCTAGTCTTGCCTGGGCTGTGTGAATGTCAACAACTGAAGGAAAGAATGAAGCAATTCTTTCAGTTCTCAGACAATCTGCACAATGGTGAGGAGCTGCAGAGATGCCTCTTATGGTATAGAGGATATTGTGCAAGATTTGGGGAAACAAGGTAGTACTTGTATGTCCTCTGCCTTGTGGTTAGTAGGGGGCTCTTATGCAGGTGGCAAATAGCTGGGGAGAAGGAAAAGGGCTGAGGAAGGAACATGCCCAGTGTCAGGGAATCTGCTCATCCGTGGGTAGGCAAATTGGTGCATGTCCATAAGCTACCTCACATCAAATTTCCCCCATTTCCTAGAGCCATGAGCAGAGTACACTATAGGGTTGAGGGAACTCCAGGAGGTGTTCATCCGAGGAGGACAGTCATGCCTTCCCAGGGGCACTTCTACTCGCTCCCTGGGAGAGTGCTGGCGCACAGCTGGGTCCTTGGGCAACCCAACAATGTTGACCTTGGGCAACCATGCTGGCTTACTTCCCACCATGGCTAGTGATTTGGGTTGCTTCACTCTACCCACGCTATTATGTGCCCACTGCAGGATGAGTGATGTTACAGATGGTAGGCATGGGAGCTATGTGTGGAATGTATATAGGGGTCTCATGGACCTCAAGACGTACATGTTTTCTACCCTTACAGGACCATAGGGACCTCCAGGTCTTGTGGTCCATAAGAATATAGCATAAAGGACACTAACACAAATTCTTGTACCCTTCCATAAGTCCCATATTCAGCCCAAATATCGCGTACAGCAGGGACTACAGAGACATAACTGCAGAATTATTTCATTCTGCCATTAAAAGAAATTTTAATGCACAGCAAGCTCCATTGAAGTGCAAGTGAAGGGCCCATTTCATAAAAGATTTAGGCACCATCTCGGTGCATACTTTTGATTTGTACAGCAGGGAGCTTGCACTTGGGAAGAAAAAGGAGGTGGTAGTGGGGGAGGAATTTGCTTTAAATGACAGCTTTTTTTCTTACTCATTTTGTATTCAAAAGCCCAAATATATTTTCTCTCTCACTAGCCTTGATTTATGACCTTATAAAAATGAGATAGAATAAACCCAGAAAGAAACAAAGGTTAGGTCTTCCCAGAGCCTGAAGCCTTTGTGTAAGTCCCTGAAGAACAGCTGTGCAAATTACATTTGCTGCTATCAGATAAAGTGGAGGCGGAGAGCAGTTTCTTTAGCAGGATCTGGACAAGATTCCATTTTATTTTGTCGTTTTGAATGCAGGTTTGATTTTGTTTGCTGGTAATCGCAGCCTTTAATGTTACCTTGCTAAAAATGGCTATTGCAGGAGAACTCGCATCAATAGGATATCAGTACAGGCAGAAAGAGAAACATCCTGTTTATGTGAATGTCCCTAACAAAAGGAGTCAAGATCTAAATAGATAGAAGGGAATGCCAGTAACCATGAAACAAACTACATGCCAGATGTTATGCTGCTCAGAGCACTCCTAGAAGTTGATCAGATATCATGTTGATAAGCACAGTTTATGAACCTGTATAGAAGGAAAACACAGATGACATTTGCATGATTAAAGTCTTGTGTAGTATTTCTACATCAAATCATAAGTAAATTCATTTTACTTGATTGTATGAATTAAAAGGTTACATTTCAAGGATTTCACTTTCCTTTCTTTATAAATTCATAAAAAAACATTTCACAGAACTGCTGAAAGGAACTTCTGGAGGTTGTCTGGTCCAAACCCCTGCTCACCTCTGAACAGAGGCTGGCCCCATCTTCTCTGTAATTCCCCAAAGGCCCTGGCAAGCTGCTGTTAGGTTTCCATGAAGCCGAATAATCTCTGGGCTAACAAGCCCAACTCCCTCAGCCTCTCTTCACTGGGCAAGTGCTCCAGCCCCTGCCATCTTGGTGGCTCTCTGTTGAGCTCACTCCACTGTTTTGAGCTCACTGTGGGATGTAAAACTGGACACAGTGGCTTCACAAATATCAGTAAGAAAAATCGTTTCCTTCAACTTGGTGACTATATTGGTTTGATCTATGCATTTCTTGAGTGTGCTCCACTCCACCATTCAGGCTGCTGATGAAAATGCTTCATAGTGCCAACGCTGGTACTACCATTTATAACCAAATGCCAGTTAGACCAACTGTTGAATGCTGTCTTTTAAACCCAATGGTCCAGCTTTTCATCCATCTTGTACTCTGCCTCAGCAGCCTGTAACTTCTCAACTTGGATACAAGGATACTGTGGGAAACCCTATTAAGAGTCAAACTGAACAACATCCGCATGTGCACAGGAATATTCATGCATCTGTGACACTTTTTTATTTTATTTTATTTTTATTTATTTATTTATTTTTTCAGTCAACATGGTCTGATGTCTTCATCATCAGTGAGATTTCTCTTTTATTTCTTCTAATTCAGAACTATGAATAAGTTCTACTACTGATCCTCTCTCCTGTGATGGAGATAACTTGGAGCAGAATATTCAGGACTTGCAGAAGATAACTAGCTCTCTGAATAAAGACCAAATTCTGATTATTCAGTCTCTTTTCCACTTTGATACTCCTTGGAAAATAGTTGTATTTCTCAAAGGGTAATAAAAGTTTATTTTTCTTGTTTAAATCTCATTTGGGTTTCAAGACAACTTTGAGGAAGAGGAGTGTGGGAAAGACTAAGGCCTGAAGAGAAGGGACACAAGCCAAGACCACTGTGGACTTTTACAGGGGTGAGACCTGTATCATCACAAATGTATCTGTAGCTAGCAGATGCTCTAAGCACTGTTACTACTCACTATATATATTTTCACTCTTTGACTAACGGAGAAGACAGTCCCCCTGCAGGAGTGCATTGATTTTTTTCAAATAAATTTTTTTCATAGAAACCTTCTCGTTTTGATATACCTTTTGATCATGTTGAAAAACATCACTTGTCTTTGCTTGTTTCATCAAAATTAGTTATTTTTCATCAAATAACTTGGTTCACTAAGTGAGTAAATTAACATTGATTTGGTTTGTATTAAAGAATGCTAGGAAATATAATAGCAGCTTTACTGTAAAGTAAAATCATAGTGTTTGATAAACAGGATCTGTAGTCAAAATGGAACAATTTTACAATGTGGAATCAAAAGTAAAAAATGTTGTTTCATGTTGGTATTTTGAAAAGTCAGTTTTCTGTTTTAGGTAGTCTTAAAACTTTCTGAAACTGCTGAGAGTTGAGGTGGACCCTGCACTTCTAAGACACAATTCATGACATGGAGATTTCACTGCTCTGCCCAGCCCAGGGTGGTGGAAATACGTTATGTCTCATTCCTTGTAGCAACATTTATGGGCAGTTCTTAATCCCTGCTCTTTTTCTGTACTTTAACCTAATGAAAATGAACAGCTCTTCTGGCTCCATACAACCTGGCATGTGACAGTGGAAGATTACAAGAGACACCAAGGGGACAATTAAGCCTGTCCTAAGATGTGGTAAGGTCTCCAATAGCCACGTTGCAGCCTATTGACTATTTGAGGGTGCGGGCACCTTCATGGTGGTTTAAACTAACACATTTTACTCTGCAATTGGGGCATGCTAAGAACATGCTCATGGTCAATTATTGTCACTCAGCTGATGGACTGCCTGTGCCACAGGAGCTCAGTTGTTTTTAACCTAGTGCATCTCTCCATACCAATTTGTACATAAAGCTTTGCACTTAAAAAAAAATGTTACTTAGAAGATTAATTGGATCCAATGACTTAATCCAGCTTAATGCATATATAAAAGGCAGTGTCTTTATATATTCTGTAGACACTTTATAAGGGCATTAATGTGTAGTCTGCTCAATTATTTGGAGATGCTGCTGAGGAAAATACTTAACACCATTGCAAACTTGTATATATATGCACAATAGTGAGTTTACATAAAGGGACTTGCAAAAAAAAACAAAAAAAAAACCAAAAAAAAAAATCAAAAACAAAACAAAACAAAACAAGTAAGATTATGTAAATTTTAATGCACTTCAATGTGTATGTGTTGTGTGAGTGCATCTTTGCATTACCAGTGTGTACATTGTGCATTTTTCTCAGAAACTTCAGCCTCAAGAGCAAAGGTAAGGTGACATTGTAGTATGGCATGCTTTTCTAAATGCCTGTCAATGAGGGTTTAGATTTTAACTCTTCTCCATGTCGAAACTCACTTGAATACAAAACGGTTGCTGGCTGGGCTGTTTAAAAGATGCATAAGGGAAGTCACATTCTTGTTGGTGATTCATTTATAAAACTTCAGGTGAGGGAAACAACAGCCTGTAAAGAATTCCCAGCAAGAAAGTGTATGTGAAAGGGTTAGAAAACCATTTCCTGTATTGACCAAAGCCTTCTGCATAGATGAGTGTAAATACTACAGCAGTACTCTGCACTGACTTGTGATATGGTGTTTTCCTACTGACTGCATATTCAATAGAGCAGGCAAATGGTCAACATTGTGAACTTTATTTTTATTTATATATATATATTTTTTGAAAACCAAGTAGTATTCACTTTTTCAGAAAGCAAAACATTATAATCGAAAGGCAGTGATTGTGCTTTACACCACCTGGGAACAGAGCGAGAACACATGCTCAATCACTCAGAAAGCCAAGGCAGCCCCACATTGTTCTGCTCCTGATTTTGTCAGTGGGATGTGAAACTGAAACTGTTGTGTTGTCTTTGGTACAGAGTAAAACCAAACAGTTGATCCATGGTGACCCTGAAAGCTTGCTCTGCCCCTGAGATCATTCTACCCAGTCCACTTTCTTCTGCTGAGCCTCATGCTGGAGTAAAAGAAAATGACAAAGGAGATGGAATGGGGACCCAGCCATTACAGCAAGGTGGGAATCTCAGCAGCTTTTGAATGTCTCCTGTCCTTTCCGCCCATGCCAGCACAAGCTAGTGATATGCTGCTAGGAGAAGATAGAAGCATTACACTTCTGGAGAGCAGTCTGTAAATCTGTCCCCGAATTGCACGTCATTGGATATGCTGGAAAACAGCTATGAGAAAGAACACAGACCAGGTTTTATGCCTGGAAGAGTAGCCACTGAAGTCAGTAGATGATGAATATGAAAAAATATTTTGTAACACTAACATTTGTCATGCAAAGTAGAGAGAAAATGAAGGATAGGGGGATTTTGGTTGGTTGGATAGTTGTTTTGCTTTGTTTTTTAATCCAACACTCCTGATTGAGAGAAACTCTGGGAAAAGTGAATCAAACAAAGCCACTTGAACTCTTTGCCCTGGAAGACGTGTTGGCACAGAAGTGGGAAAGATGTTTGTGACCCTTCCAAATGTTCCAGGAAACAAGGAATATTCTGAGGAAATCTGAGAAGCTGGAAATACTCACACGGATGCATGCCAGAGTCAAAAGCATTGTTATAACAGCTGAGATCTGTTTTTGCAGGCCCCATTGAGCAGGACATAAGTATGTACTTAAGCCTATCACAAGCTAGCAAAGTGCAGAAGTGTGGGCTGAAGTTCCAGCTGTGCTACTGATTGCACGTTGCCATGTTATAATTCTCACTGCATTCACAGGCGGGTTTGCTCTGCCTTAATGTTTCTCTGCTGTATCAAAAGTAATTATGTGAAGGCGACGAACCTGAACTAGAACATGGCTTTAGGTTATCTTAAACTAACAAAGGTGAAGATAAATATTCACATTGAGTGATTCTGTGCATCTATTCAGGTGCTCTGAGCTATGTGCTCATATCTGTATCTTTCCTTTTGGACATGCAGGGAACTTAGGTTCCCAGACTTACATATTCTGAATCACAGTTCAATTAGATGACTAAAATACTTGTTATAAATATCTTTCCAAAGTGCAAAATTTTAACTGTGAGGGTAATTAACTGCTGGAATCAATTTCAAAAGTATTTTCGATGTGTCATCACTTGCAGTTTTTCAGCTGAGTGTGGATGTTCATAAATACACACAGCTCCCCACCTGCGTGGGGCTCCTACAGCACAATTGTACTGCGCTTTCTTGCAAAGTGCTGAGAAAAACTAGTCAGGCCCATGGTGTGCTTTTGGTGTGTGTTCTTCCAGAGGGGAGAGCTGTGTACAACAGAGCAGCTGCTTGTGGTAGAAAGGCTTGGCTTGTTTGTGTGTCTGAGAAGATAGCAGAATTTTATAGTAATTGCAGCCTCCTGCCAAGACATACTGCATGCTATAATCAGACAGTGAAAGATCAAGGCATGACTTACAAAAATCAATTATCTTCTACCAGGAACAAGCTTCCTAGCTAGCCAGGAATGACTGTTAGGTGATGCTATGTGAGATCTTGATTTCAACAAGATAACACAAGTGACTTTCCAAGTAACAAGTCTGCTCTGATGAAGTGTACATACTCCTCCAGCCACAGCTACTGAGCTGTGACTGCAAACTCTCCAAATACTTTCTCTTGCTCTCCCTCTGACTTGCTTACGTGCCATTTCCATGGGTCATTCTTCATTTATGAACAGATATCATCCAAGTACTGGTGGCTTTGGGGTTATCTGCTAGAGGGTATGTAAAAGCTATTGTGTCATTTACGTATTGTGGGAACTTAAGTCCTCATTTTCCTACTGCTGTTATTTAGTGATTGATTATAGGTGTTGAAGAAAAGCTGCATGAAAAATTGTGATAAAACCACAGTTTTCTCACAGTACTTTTGGGTACTCTGCTCCAGAAAGAACTCAGACCATTTCATATAATCGCTCTGGACCTTGCCTTTCTTTCTCAGGGAAAGGGGCTCAGTGTCTGAGACATCAAATGCTTGAGGCAGCTCCAGGAGTCTGAGAAAGGATGTTTACTCTCTATCCACTGACTAGAGATTTTGCATCTACTAAAATGGTTTCACATCCGTGTCCTGAATCTAAATATAGACATTAAGATTCTATTATATGAAACCGTACTTATCTTTGGTTATTTTCTTTGTGAGCTTGCTCAGAAATAGAGTGGAGAAGAGTTGACCATAGCCAATAGCAGGCCATTACCCATGGGTAATGGGACACTTTGCATGCCAAATTTGCCTTTGAAGAAGAGAGGTTTCTCCTATAGTTTCCACATCAGCTTTTTTTTTTTTTTTTTTTTTTTTTCATGTGGTGCCTGCTTACCACATTGGAGGAGAAGCAACTGTGGAATTCATTGTTCTTGTCTCATGTCCTCTCCTGAGCATATGAAACCTGTGCTGGTTGAAAGTACTGGGCCCTGGAGCCTTGATGGGTATGGTTGCTACCTTTTGACAGTGCCTTCCATTTCTGGTGCTCATTCAATCACAAGATCTATCTGTACAGGACTGATTAAACCATCTGTGAATCACAGGGAGCTTTGGGGTTAGATCTGGCAGCGTCAGTGGAGGGAGGCGGGCAGGAGGGTTTTGTGGGAGTGTGGGACAGCCTCAGCTTTTATTTTCTGCCATTTGGCACTCATGTTTCATGTCTCTGATAGGGGAACACATGAAGTGCCAGAAAGCTAGGGAGGATTATGTAGATGGTAGGAAGACAGAGCCATATGGCACAGTGTGCTGGTTGTCAGAAGTGTCACTGATAATGCCCAAGAGGCCTGCATGTTTTCCTCTGGAGAAGAGGACACATGCATTTTGGCAACCCTTGTTAACCCTTGAAGTCTTTGTCTTAAATACAGAGGCCTTGGACTTATGCTCAGTGTCCTAACAAAATGATGATCTGTCAGTGTGATCGTTATGTTCATAATTTTGATAGCTGGGCTGGCAAGCAGGATCTGACCAGGTACATTGGCCAGAGAAGATCTATGACAGTCCCAAAGCAGAAAGAGGGAAGAATTTGGCAGCTTTACTTCAGCAGTCTCACTGCAGTGTTGCTGAAACTGGATGAACTGCTTGAACCCTTTCATTGTCTTCAAAATCTCAGTGACTTCCCTTACGCACTCTGGAGTGCAAATGCATGACATATCCCCCCTTCCCCAGCTCCCCAGCTCTGTCCCTGGCTGCCTATGCCTGGAAAATGCAGCAAGTCAGAGCAATGTCCTCAGACTGCACCCTGTTTATTTATCCATAGAAACACAGCCTTTGGGGAACAGATTAACCAACATATTAGCCTGCTTGTATACGGCTTTCCTGAGAGTTACTGTTTTCTCTGTGACAAAGAGGACGAGGGGTTCAGATCCAAGCCTGTCTTGTGGGTCCTACCAAAACCAAACAGTTTGCAGGCAGGTATGTGTATTCTTGTGGTGTAATAAGAGATAAAGCCTGTTTATTTAATTCAGGCATGCAACTGATATCCAAGATGATGAACAGGTAGGGCATGCATAGCATACATTTACCTGAGAGGTTTGTTTACTTTGGCTGAAGTTATTCAAACACTTTCAAACACTTTTTTTTTTTTTTTTTTTTTTTTTTTTCCCATAAACAAGCCAATGACAATAAACTGGCAATCACAAGTATTGTACAATGTATATGAAATAAATACAACTATTATTAGAAATAACAAATATGTTTCCACATGTATTTGTATTATGGAACTCTCAGTGACAGGGAAATTGAGATTTTACAAAGAAAAAAATCCTAAAAAAATAAAACAGCAACACAGTTGGCTTCTGCTCTTTATACACCTGTGCAGCTTTAGGTAAGAATTGAATTACTCTAGAGCAGTCTATAATGCTCAGTTTTCAATTTCCTTGTACTGTATGTGATCAATCTCTGTTTCCATAGGTAATGTAAATGTTCTGTCCTGGCTCACTTACATTTTATGCCCCTTTGCAGAAATGTGAATAAAAACCCAGAGCAAAATTTAGGTGTCTGCAGTGCACCTGTCTAGATTTGAGCTGCTTGCCTAAATTTGGTTTATAGTCAGTGGAGAAAAACAGTCATTTGGAAGACAGGCTTCATCCAAAATACAGTGGCTGAATCCAAACCTACGAACACCTGTTTCTCTACATTGACAGTAAAGGGAGCCTCGTTGACCTCTTCACATGCAGACACACTGTAGATAAACAAAAACCAAAGGTGAAAAACCAATATAAGAAATGTGGGAGATCTCTAAAAATCAGGGGTGATCTGCAGGTGCCCTCCATGGATCAGGAGAGGTTTGTTAGGTGACCATATCATGTCATGAAGATATCAAATCCCATGTAAAAAGCTGTTCCCTTCCTTCTCCCAGCAGTGTTGACAGGAAGGTTGTTCCTGTTCCCCTCTTTTTTAATGGTTACCTTCAGAGTGATCATTAGATCTCCTGCCTGAGATATGGGTGCTTGGAAATTTTTCTGGGTAGCTCTGAATGTTTGCATCCCTGGCTGCTTGGTCCTGTCCTTGTACCATAATTAATTGAATTAATCCACGGTAGAAATAATATAAATAACCCGCAATAAAACAAACAAATAAATAAAGTGTGTGTGAAAGCAGCCAACCTTTTGTTATAAGGATCTACAGATGTGTTCAGCCTGTGTGTGTGAGTGTGTAGGAACTTAATCTCTGAAAGCTTTTGTCCATTAGGTGTAAATAGGAACTATTTGAAAGACAGACTGGTTCTGTTCCATTTTCTGTCACTTTTGAAATGTGTTGTGTATTTTTATTTTTTATTTTTTTATTTTTTTTAAATTAGATCTGAAGTGCTTAGAAGTTCTCAGAGTGAGAAGTTCTCAGACATTCTCAAAGTTGGCTCAGCTTTGTGGAGCTCACAGGACAAGTTGTGTGATTTTACATGACCCATTTATTTTTAATAACTTTGCATTCAGACAGCATTCTCACTTGCCAAAATAGAATTTTTCATGAATTACTTAATCAGTAATCAGTACTTACTGACTGGCAGCATCAGTGAAAGCTGATAGGAAGATTTTCTTAGTTTGCAGTGGAGGCCTAATATAAGCTTAGAGGGATGAGCTATATTTCGTCCTGTTTTTATCAGATTTCTTGAGGCACTTACATTTTTTGTTTGTTTGTTTGTTTGTTTGTTTGTTTGTTTGTTTTCCCACCTCTTTTTTATTTTGCCGTATTTACTTGCTGAAAAATTGTGGGAAGTGAGACACTTGAGCCTTTGAAAGACTCAAACAAGGTATTTACTCTTCTTTTCTAGCAAGTGGAACAACCAAACAATGCTAGAAACAGAACCACTGCAAGCCAGTAAGACTAGTTTACTCGTCCATTAGTTTATCATTACCAGAAAGCTACCTATATCTTAACTAAACACTAAGTCAGTCTTCCGGAGATAAATGCTGTTTGGCAAGAACCAGGTAGCAGAAACTTAAATATCTAATTAAATAATTTTCTGTTTGCTTTCTTCATGTCTGTTAGGTGTTTTTTAGGATCACTGCTGAGGACAATGTTTAAAGGTAAGTGTCTGGCTGTAAACATCTGATTATGTTGAGGAGGTCTCACATAAATGTGTTTATCACATAAATGGGGAACTAATGTATTGTTCTTTATTACTGCCTTAAAGTTTTGATTGTTAATTGTGATGTACGGTGCTAAGCGGGCTTTCAAGTTATATTCTTCGCAAATTGTGTTGCCAATGAGTAAAAATATTAGAAGAAAAGGCAAGAATTACTATTGTCTAACCACAGCAGTCTAGGCAGGCTGCCATAAGAGTACTGAAGCTCTATTTAAAAAATTAATCTCAGCTACAAATTTATTAGTTTAGTCAAGTCCTCTAGTTGGCAGAATGTCTATCTTAAATTTGCTTTGATACACACTGTTGTTTGGGCTATTAGCTAAATACATCATCAGGTAATCTAGGAATTGCTTGTTCATAAGCTAATAAGTTCAATGTCAACTTGTTAGTTAGACTAATTTTATTTGGTATTTTCTTAGAAATAGCTTAACCTTTATATGACTTTATAATTTTATTTCATTACAATTACAGATATAACATTGTTTACAATGGTAGTGCATCCAAGTCTCAGAAAACACTGTAAATGTCTTGCAGGCAGAGTACAAAAAAGGTCTTTTTTTCTGCGGCTTCAGTGAGATTGAACATTTTTTTTCTCTTGGGCATAGAAAAATCATCTTATGTGTTGTGTGTAGGTCCAGAAAAATGCTGTGAGTTTGTTGTGAGAGTCCTCTGGCTGGTTTTGCAAGGCTGCTGATGTGGTTTTGTCAGGGGGTTGGCCTGTAGGTGTCCTCTTGTACAGTGCTGGGTGCTCCCTGGTGACCTGTGTACATTTCAGGCAGCCAAACATGTGCACACCCCAGAGTTAAGTACTGTTCTGACATAGAAGTACACCTGGCAAAATTGAAAATCATAAACATTTTCAGCCTGTATAGCTGATGTTCTCACTGAAACCTGCCCCCCTTTACAAGCCAGTATCTGTAACCTTCCATGGATAGTCTTTCTGTACTGGACTAACCAGTTTAAATCCTAGATTACTCTGGTTTGCCATCACAATTTCTTTAATGCCCTGACTCCTACTGCCTTTTCAGAAGTTTCCAGGCATGTCTGTAAGCAGTCAGAGGCTAAAAGACTGGAGAGACCACGTTAACCAGGACAAAGCCAATTTCTTCTTTTTTCCCAGGTGTCCCGGATGTCTCAGCATGAGGAGAGCTGTTCTGGTCTATCACCTCTTCTTCCCTGCACCATCTACTACTTCCTTGAATAGGTCATTACAAAAATGATGAAAGGTTTTTCCACAAGGAAACATTATCCCTGAAGGACAGCTGAACAGTCAGAGCTTATGGGGAATGGTAGGAGGGTTGTTGGACTGAGATTTGAGGGATCACCAAGGTGTAACTGTAGACTTCAAAATGCCCTTGTGTGGGTCCATTCTAAAGCCACTTGCTAGACTACAGGCACACATGCACCTTGTGAGTGCTTGGCCTTCCTGCAGGTCTTACTGCCCCCCTGCTGTGTGGTAGCACTGGAAAATGTGGAGGACAAACATGATCATGGTTTGGTTGTGGACAGATAAGGACAGAGTAAGGGCCATTTCCACGTCATCCCTGACTCCTGGTCACCAGGGGTGACTAACCTCCTCGAAGCCATCACCCATTGACACCTGACAGCAGATTTGTTGAGGTGGGCCTTCCTGCTCTACCAACGCCCAAAAGGAAAGGGCAAAGCCGTCTGTATTTCTCCATAGCCTTTTTACCTCCACTGGTGCCACTCTGTCTGTATCTGCCCACCTCTACTCTGTATCTGTCCACCTCTACCATGAAGAAATGTTATCCTCAGTAAAACCAGAGAAGCCTATAGGGCCATTGAGCAAACCTACAGCATCCCTTGTACAGATGCAGACTCCTGTCTGAAGCCCCATCAGATATTTTCTGTTCCAGTCATCTGCCTCACTGTTTCCATTCAACAGCTGCTGTTGGAAAAATCAGGCATATTTAAAAGAAAACAAAAAACAGAACACAATGCAAACAAAGTAAATTAAAGAAAATGTTTTGAAGCATTTCGTTACTCACAAGATGTTGTGAGATGGCCTGATGTTTAAAAATGCAATATTATTTCTGGCAACTGGTCTCATGCAATCCTTTTGTTGATTTTTCCAGCCTCTCAAGAAACTGGAATGAAAATATTTTACTGTTATTACTGTTCCTGGGAACAACTTGTCAACATGGACCCAGGTTAATGCAGAAAACTCAAAATATTTGCCATGTGGCTTTGTATTTTTCCTTCATCAAAGAGATTATATGGGGTGAAGGTCTGTTCACATGAAGGCAGTGAGAGATATTGATGCTGTACTTAGCAAAACAAGAGACACCCTTGCATGAACATGTGTGCATATATGCAAATATCCTTTTGCAAATTATAATACAATCATGAGAAAGTCATTACTGTTACACAAAGTTATCTGGCTCATGTGAAAGCTGTGGATGTTGTAGGGATGCAAATACTGTGGGAACAAGTACATATACATTACAGCTCTGTAGCGGTGCTGTGAGCAGGGGAATCAATGAAGCCTGATTTTCTATGGATTTGTGTCCTGAGGTTACAACCCTATGTGGATTTTCTAATGTCTCATACGAGGTGCTGCACTTTTTACCTCAGTGAAATATTAACCATGGCTCTTTACTGGCTGTCTACCTTCAAAATACTTTTAGGACATAAGAGGGTTTTTTTTTTTTTTTTTTAATGAGTCTCTCGAATGTGCTCAATATAGGCCTAAGCATTCAAAGATTCATAGAGGGCTGTCAGATGTACAGAGGCTGTGTCTTAAACCTAGTTTCTGCAAAATCAGGCTGAGCATCCTCACACTTACAGCTATGGAAAAGAAAGAAACAAACAAACAGAAATAAATAAAATAGAAAACATGATTTTAAACATAAATATGGAATTTAACAGCTCAGGAAGAAAGATAAGTATGCAGATTAACCATCAGTCACACAGGAGAGATCTTCCACTGACTTTCAATGAGAATTTGGCTCCTAACTGCAATCTGTGTCTTGCAACATTTCCTACACAATCCCTGCAGTAAAATGCATGTGAAACTTATCACATTGGACATTAAAAAATAAATAAATTTCATGCATATGCTCAGGTGCCTGGGGGTAAATGAACCTGAATTTTGGTAGCAGCTGTCAGAAAAACTCCCAGCTTCCATGGGTCCATTTATAAGTTTCTCTCTTTTTTTTTTTTTTTTTTTTTTTTTTTTTTCCAAATTTAAATAAAAAGGTACTGATTTCTGATTTGTCATTTTGAGATTTGTGTTTGGTTAAATAAAGAAAGAAAGAGATAAACATTGAACAAACTCCTTTGAGAATCTTATTGGCTTTGGAGTTTAATTTTGTCCTGTAAGAGAAAGAGCAATAGCTCAATGACAACATTGCTTTGACAGAAAAGGCCAGACATGAAAGCTATAAGAGTTTTAATTTCCCTGAGGGGTCATAAGGTCCCCTGCTTCCAAGTATGTTAAAAGACAAATCAAACTGAAGAGTCGAGTCAGGTTCATTAGCTCTGACAATCACAATTACCAGTGCAAACTCATTGCTCTTTTTATTCATACTAAAACAAAAGTTCACTGTGTACCAAACAATGCTTTGGGTTGTATTTACATCAGCATTGCCCCTGTCACCATGGTCTGGAGATTCTTAAAAAGAATGAAACCACTAAAGTAAATGCAAGAAGATATCCCTTTAGGATTGCCAACATCCCCACAGCCCAGCCACCCATTCCTGTGGACAGAGCAGTAACTGTTTCCAACCACAGCAGGGACAAACCTCATGGCTCAGGATGCTCTGGAGCTCTCTCATATTTGAGTGTTGAAGGGCCACTAGCAGGGAGTATGGCCTGATTCCCTGTGTGATGACCGGCAGGACATGGGCTGAGCTGTCACCTGAAGGCTCCTCGGGTTTTGAAACCTGAATGAGGCACTGGGTGCTGAGGGGCAGGAAGCTCGTGGCGCAGAGTGGGAGAGTGCAGTGAAGATGTTCACAGGCCATCAAGAGAAATCTGGGGGTTGTATAAATGCCTTTCCAGCTCTGAGTCATACAAATCATGAAACTACTTGAAATGTTTCACCTACTCATATGTATCCTTTATCTTTCACCTCTTCCCTCCTTCTTTATGGTTATTCTCCTGTTCTGCTGTCTTTCAAGTCACACCCTGAGCTGACCTCCTGCTTCCTAATCCCCCATTCCCATTTTGGTATCTTTCCATTGCTGAGCTTACGTTATGATTTGCAGGCCTTTCACACCTCTGAAATGCAGCAAGTAGTGGTTCTGAGCTGAATTCACCAAATATTTGCTCTATGTGAGAACAGGGTACTAAACGAAGTGGAAATTTTGCTTTCTAAAACCAAAAACAACAAAACACTTTAGAAACTAAATCAAAGACTTCCAAACAAAACATATACATGACCCACACACATGCCCTTGATGCATATGGTTTTGATAATCTGTTGTTGCTATTTATATCCACCCTGAGTTTGCAATACAACCAACATTTAAAACAAAACGGAGATCCCACTGATCAGGTAAAAGGGAGCTAGCAACAAAAAGCCTGCAGTAAATTATTCAGATAGGATTCCTAGTGGCCCTCAGTGATGAACAGCTTGGTTTTGAAGTCAGATGAACCAATGAAGGCTTTCCAAAGCAGAAGAGCAGGGAGAGGTGCCCAGCCTCCCACAGTGCATGCACTACAATGCGGTGCTTGGCTGCCCACCTGCCCACTTGTGTGGTGGATGGAGGGGTGCACGCCTGCCTCAGAGGTGTTACATGGGTAACTGCTCGCTCTCTCTATGAAGAGAAAAAGAAAATGGACTCATTCTCTGCAATGGTAGAAAAGCATTGCCCCCCTTCCAGCAGGAGAGACCGCCTGGGGAAGAGGAAGTGATGTTTGGCTGGCTGTAGAGTGGGTGTTGTTGCTTTGGAAAAATTTGCTTTCTTTTGAATGGCTCCTGCCAGGTCAGGGAGCGCAAATATTCAGAAGACACTGCTGCAAGCAGCTGGCTCAGGATTGCTGTCTGTTGTGTGTGTTGTGTGGCTCCCTCACATCCTGCCCCTGTGCCCCGATACTTCCCAGCTCTTCTCCTGCGCTGTCTGCATGGCATGTAGGCAAAAACTTAAGTGGCACCTACTGCTTGAATTGATGGGGTCAGGAACTCATTACTCTTAAAGTCCCAAATAAGTTTTTATTATGCTTCATTACAACCTGATTATACATTTTTTTGTTGTTGTTATTATCCACTCCAAAAAAAAAAAAAAAAAAAAAAAAAAAAAAAAAAAAAGATATTAAACACATTTAGGCATGAAACGGCTTGTATTTGTATTGTTTTCACTGCATTTCTTTTGATTGTGCTAGATCATGAAAGAAAAACAAACATCCAAAAAAAGCAGACACTCCCAGGCCCCACATCTGTTAAGCTTCGGTAGATTTGCTTAGGTCTCCAGAGTCCATCCTGTATTGATTTAAACATACATGTTCCTAAATTTATATGAAGTCTCTCACAAGTGAGAGAACAAAACCCTATTCAGGCTCTACTCTGGAAGGTATATCCAAGCCTAGACTTCTAGGTAGGAGCACTGCAGAGCTTGTCTCCTAGGTTTTGGTTTATATCAGACCAAATTAAGTGTTTAAACTTTCTGGAGAACTGGAATTTACCGAGTGCCTGCAGATGGAACTGAAAACCCTTTTGTGTTACTGCTGATGCCTGCAAGGGGCAGGAAGTCTGTAGTCAGGCCCGGGCCAAGCCCACCGAGGATACAGACCAGTTCCCCCAGCATCCTGCTCTAGATGCAGGGAAAGTTCACTGAAATCAAGGTACTATGAACACAATATTTTGGATAAAACATACTTTTATTTATTTATTTATTTATTTTTAAATGAAATGTTTTGTCAAATACTTCCTGACCAGATCTAGTTTTCATCTCTCCTCCCCCTTTCCTGTAAGGAAAAAGAACTGGTATCAGGCTCATTCTGCAAGCTAAATCTTCTATGACATATCAAAAAATGTGATGTAAGGTTGAATTTTAGAAAATTCCTATCATGATCTTCCAAAAAAAATTGAATAATCCAAACTAGAAATAGAAAGACCTAACTACTATCTAGTCCACGTTTGTGACCATTGTTAGTTTAAATTATGTTACCCAGTAGATTATTGTTTTAAAATGTGCTGCAGAGCATATTAATTTCTATTCAGACACTGTAGACAAGGTACACTTACCTTGCTTGGTTTTAAAACAAAACAACAAATTTAAGCATTGGCATAATTTTATCCTTTCTTTGCATAAACAAATTACTTCTGGTTATACCTCAGCCTGTCACATTAAGTCACACTTCACTGAGTTGTCTTATTGCTGTTTGCATTATAGCAGTGCCTAAAGACTTGGACAAAGACCGTGGGGCTTTTGTGAAGCCTACACGCAAAGGATGCATTATTCTTTTGGGTGCAGATACACCTCTCCTTGTAATTACATCCTGAGCTGTGACAAAGTGGCTGCCAGGCAACACAGCTGTCAAAAACACATTGCAGGGCAGTTGGAGAGCACAAGTCAGATGAAATAATAGAAGTGTTTGGGATACGAGGGGTTGCACAGAACAGCCAGTGCTCTTCATGTTCCTCGTATCTGATTACACAGCACAGCCTTGGCTACAATGTGTTTATGGCACAATCCCACTTGCTCTTTCAAAAGGGCTGGAGCTGATGTTGCAAATTGGGGCTCATAAATCTCCCTTGCATTTTGGGGCTGAGGCATCTACAGGGCACTTGACACAAGTTAGGACTGTCACTGCATAGCACATTCCTGTCCCTTTTCTGTCTTTTGTGTCAGCTATAGGTTTCGAGTGACGGGCTGCATCAGCCAGCTAAAATAGCTGAACATTTTTTACAGTTACCTTTCAGGTGGATTAGTTCTGATTTGTCTCATGTCATGGCCAGCCACTGTTGGTACTAGCAGGAAGGAGGTGGCAGCAGAATGTGGCTGGACAAAACCAGCCCTTTTCAGGAGTACTCAGCTCAGCCTGCTTTTCACTGCTCATGAAGTCACATGCAGAGGATGCAGATGAGCTGATTTAATGATGGATGGCTGCAGAAAGGAGTAATTCTGCTTTCCCTCACTTCCAGGTTGCTGCCTGCCCTGATCCTGCAGCTGTGTGGTCACAAGGTGGATCAATTGAGCTCTTTGGCCAATGGAAAACTCATTAGTGTTACCCTGAAGTGTAATTTTTCCACCAGATTGACCAGCTGACCAGAGTCAGACGGGTACCAGATACAGTGTACGGGATGTGAGGGGAGTACATGTCCAGTGGCTGCAGGCAGGACCACCTTTTCCCAGCAGCCTGCTGTCAGGTCAGTGTAGGCAAAAGGCCAGGTTGCTGCTGCATCCAGAGGACAGCCCAATGCCACGCTGGTGCTGAAAGGGGCTGTTATGCACCTCTGCACCCTGACACCGGCTGTGCACATCTGCACATCTTCCACTACCTCTGAGATCCCAGCTGTGTTGGTTTAAGAAGCACAAGTGAGGAAAAAACAATTTTATTTTTTTGTAAGGTTAGTTTCATGGTTAAGACAGCCCCTTGTGAGGGTGGATGAGTGGTGGAGCTGGTCCCTGAGACATCTGGACCTCACAGGTGGGACAGGGGGACAGCTTTCTGCAATGTCTCTGTGACAGTGGCTTGACTACAATGTCATTTGTTGAGACTTTTAGGCACTGGTGAATTCAACCTGAAGAGTGATCAGCGTTTTTTGTAGCTCTGAGGCAGAAGATGTGTGCAAGTGTAGCCCCACCTTACACTGAGGGCTCTGAAGGACACAGACAAGAAGAGTCTGGCAGCAAGGGAGCAACACCTGCACCACTGCGAGGGATCAGGCAGGGGTGAAACAGCACCAGTAATTCAAGGCACGGTGCTCTCGACGCGTGCCTCCTCCCTGTACCAGGAGTGAAAGGATCGGCTTCTGGCACCGAAGGCTCCCTCCTCAGCTCTTCCAGGGATTACCTGAAGCCAGCCGCCCCCGGGACAGAGCAGAGGCGAAGGGACGGCCACCGCGGCCACCTCGGGTCCCCCGGCAGGACGTGAGGGCACCCCCCGGCCCCTCGCAGCCCACCTCCGACCCCAACCTGTCCCCAGCCGGCGCCGGACCTGAGAGCAAAGGAGTTAACAGGACTTTCTGCCTCTTCCCGCCCGCTCCTCCTCCTCCTCCTCCCCATTACCTGCACTTTATCACCGCCGGAGCCGCGGCGCGGGGTGGGGGCGGTGAAGGTGGAGGGGGGCCGGCGGCTCCCCCAGCTCCTGCCGGGGCTTTGCCGCCCGGCCGGCGGGGCCGAGGCGTGCGGGGGCCGCGGGGCTCCGCGCTCCGCTCCGCTCCGCTCGGTGGGCGGGGGGCAGGCGGAGCGGGGCTGCGCGCCGTGAGCCCGGCCGGGATGCGGCATGGCTGGGAGCTCCGTGAGGATGCCGCCGCCTCCGCCGTGTGAGGCTGCGGAGCCGGCCCGCGGCTGGAGGAGCCCCGGCGGGGGAGCCCCCGACCCGCCGCCGCCGCCGCCGCCCGTGCAGCTGCGGCAGAAGCTGCGGGAGCTGCCGGCGCTGCTGCGGAGCGGGCTGACGCTGCGCAGGAAGAGCGCGGCCGCCGCCGGCCACCGGGTGAGCGGCTGAGGGAGGACGGAGGGAGGGATGCGGGGAGGAAGGGAGGGATGCAGGGAGCCCGCGGGGTGCGCCCCCGCCGCGGCCTGCCCACCGGGGCTGGCCCGTGGGGCCCGGGGCGGTGCCGTGCCCGTGGGGCCCCGGCGGGGCCGTGGGGATGCGGCGGGGGCGCCCCGCGGGAGGATGCGGGGGTCCTCGGGCGGCAGAGGGCGGCCCCCTGCCGATAAAACCAAATAACGCCCGCCGGTGCCCCCCGCGGCCGTGCTCGTCCACCCTTCCCCTCACGGCCTGGCAGGACTCGAGTGGGCCGGGCACGTGTGGGAGCCTCGGGGCAGAGGTCGTGGCCTCGAGCGCTCGAAGCTCGGGTGGGTTCTGGGCCCCCGCTGGCAGAGAGTGGGGATGGGGGCTGCCTGGGGATCCCTGGTGTGGGCTTGTTTGGTTTGGGGAAGGCTGATGCAACAGCTTTACCGGGCTTTAAAACCTCCCCGTTTGTGCTTGGAGTGGGGACTGGCTTCGGGTGGGACTGGCGTCAAGTCACCACAAAACTTGCAGAAACCTGGCCTCAACTTCACCGTCTGGTAGCCAAGCTGAAGGGGTTGGCGTCATCCCCATGGCCTTGGCTTTATCTGCGTGGGGAAGCAGGTGAGCTAGTATGGGGCTGTGGTGCACCAACAGCCACCTGTGTAGGCAGTGGGGAGAAGTCTTTACAATGTGTGTCTGCACCAAATCAACATTGCAGCACTCTACCCATGTAAATAAACGCTTTCTCTGCACGGGGAAGTTGTAATCTAGTAGGGTGTGAATTTAAAATGAAACTTGCTGTGTGACTGCTTTGTTGTAAGAAGATGTATGTGTAGGGAAGATAAATGGGATTAAGATAGTATGTATATTTACAGGAAAAGAGCTATTTCTGAGCAATGTTTTGTTTCAGAGTCTTCTTCTAGAGTAAGTTTCTTTCCTCAAGTGAGTTTAACCCACGAAATAAAGACTAGTCTGTATGGAGATGCCTGATGATTTTTATTGTTCAGGTTAAATTTTAATCCACTTGGCAAGTGTCCATCCAAACACAGGGCTAAGAGGGTTCAGTGAATGTTACATGGCCAAGTCCTTTCTGCCCTAACAGGAAGTTTACTACATGTGTCCATCTTTTCTCAATTCTGCATTGAGTTTAATTTATTCTAAAGCACCCCAGGAGAGCAGTGGAGTGAGCCCCCCTGTGAGGAGGAGAGAAGTGGTGCCCAGCAGCTTCTGGTCCCTGTGCCTGTTTGGAGCAGGTCTAAAACACCGTTTTAGCACAAGGGATTTATGTCATTTCAGGGAGATGCTGTGCAGAACAGGCCCAGGTTGATCATCGTGGTTACTTTTGACAGCTACTGAGAGCATTCAATAAGTGATCACTATGAGCATTCGCTCTGTAAATATTTGGAGTGGGTGAGCTAACACCTCTGTAAGAAGCCTGGGTGGCTCCAGGGTCATGCAGTTCCTCAGCTGTCCTCGATGAAGCCTTGGTCCTGTCTTGCTTCCTAACAGCTGAGGTTCTGCCCTTCTGTGGTGATGTGCCCTGTTACGGGCTGGCAAATTTACTGGTGGTACCATCTGTGGCTTTGCTTCACCCTGGTTCACCTTGCAAAGTTTTTCTTCACCTGGCTATCTTGACAGGAGGATAGCTGGAGAGAGCGTGGCGAGTTTGTGAGCTTGCCTGGAGTCAATCCAGCAGATCTTGGATCAGTTTTCAGTGTTGCCTGGAGATCCTGTGTGGCTCCAGCAAAACCTTCTGGCTGGTGACTTAGTGCCATGTGGAGAGCAGGATGCTGTGCACTGCCAGCTCTGGGGTTCCAGGGATTCTCCTGCCCCTACCAGGACTCAGCTGGAATTATTCAGTGATGCAGGTCTCTAGTGGGGTGTCATGGGATGCAGGCAGGGCTGGCAGCCCAGTAGAGGATGTTATTGTTGCTTGTTCCCTTCTGAAACAGGGTGAATGCTTGGGGTGCACAGAGGATCTCTTCCACACACGTGATTCCCCAGGGAGAAGACTGGCTCCATTAGTAGTGCCCGTGTTGATTCCTGTCTACACCCTTCTCCATATGCCTTTTACCCCCCAGAGATGAAATTTTAGGGGGATGGCACTTTCCATGTATTTCCACTTCATTTGGAGAATAAGTTCAACCCTGAAAATGTCAACATTTGGGACAGGGAATAGATATGTTAAATTAATAAAATAAAGCACTTAAAATATATATATATATTCTTTTCCTTTTAAACCTGACTCTCAAATTGGAAAAGCCTTAAAATAAGGTTGGGAAAGGGTTGCATAAAACAAATATGCAACAAAGATTTATTAATTCCACCTCAGCAAAGTATTCCAGGTTAATCCAAATATCATTTTTGGAGGGTTTTCTTTTGCTTGTTTATGAAATATCCATTCCTCCCCCTCCCCCCATTTTTTTTTTTTTAATTTAATTTAATTTTATTTTTTTAAGTATAATCTTAGTCTCCGGTGACTTTTTCTTTGTGCTTTTTTTTTTTGTTGTTTGCTCAGCCACCAAGCTGAGAGTCTTATTTGTCCAGCTGGAATCATCAGGAATGTTGCTCACTTAGGTGAGCTGTTTTCAAATAAATGCTGACCAGCTGAAATTCTGGTTTGTTTAATTTCCTAGAAAAATATTATGACCTGAAGAGAGGGGGGTCTCTCTCTGATGCTGACTTGCTGAGGGACCGCCTGCAGTGCAGTTTGCTTCCTCATCTATAACACAAGGATAATCTGCATGCATGCATGCTTGGAGGGTATGGATAATAAAGTATAATGGAAGTGTTAAGGGTGCTATAATTATTTTAAGGATGTACTTCACTGCATGCTGTTAGAATACTTCCTGTGGTGCAGGGGAAGGGGAGATCACTGAGTAGTATACAAAAAATTGAATAAATTTTGCAAACCAGTATGGGGTGGAATAATATTTTTAAATCTGTTTAGGCCTCTCAGTCCTTGGCACCAGGCTGTTTGACAACTTGTGACCAGAGATGGAGATAATTGAACAATGTGGAATAAAATAGAGATAAAGCAGGCATTCTTCTCACAGTTCAGTGAACCCCAAACCAAAGTACAGGAGGGCGTTTTTGGCTTTCTGTGTCAGAATGTGTCCAATTTTAATACACTTGAAGAACTTTGAGGTGGAAAAGCACTTTGTAGGGAAGCTGCAGTAACCATTCTGCTTGCACTTTCCCAGGTAAATGGGAAATGTGGACCCACGTAAATACCAATACTCTATATCACCTTAGTCATTTAAATAAAGCTAACCTCGAATCCCTCTGCTGGGGAAGCCCAATATTTTTTTTAAAGCTCCTGAACTTTGCAGTGGATGTTGGTGCTGGCCATGACTGTGGATTTTCTTAAATTAGGTCTAAAGGCAGGTCTAGCACAGGTGTCTGAGGTGGCATTGGAGGTTTGGTTGCAGTTTCACACGGAGCTGAGAGAGGGGTGGGTTTTACTCCTCTTCCTCTGCTTGGTGTTCTGTTGTTTCTGCTGGATAAAATGGCAGAAAATCATCCAGTCTTTTGCTGTGTTAGTTTTATTCCAATATTTTTATTTGTATTTTTTTTGGTGGGGTGGGTGGATTCAGCTGGGTTCCTTGCCTAGTAGACATACTGCGGCCCACCAGAGCTTGTGCAGAGGCAGAGGAGGGATGTGTTATTTTGTCTCAGTGTGTCCTATGGAGCTAGGACACTGTCCTCTGCCACATGCTTTCTGAAAATCTTTGGTAAGTAGGAGCCTTCTGTTTTTCCATTTTGCCTCCTTGAAGCATGTATTAAGTGTACAAGCAGTAAGCATGCATACACAAGTCACGAACCGGTCTTGCTGTCCTTTCGGGCACTCAGAAGTCAGAGGGACAGTTACCTTGCACACATAGACACATACACAATTTATACGACCTCCTCTGCTTTCTAGGTTTACGCTCACACACAACCAAAATGGTGTTTTTATATGTGAGTGTGGATGTTGTTTTTTGTCACAGTAGTGCTGCTATAAAACCTTCGTACGTAATGGTGCTACTCTGATACGGTGTTTCTCTGATACTGCAAAATTTTCACCATGGGCCATGCTGTGTGACTTGCTTAAAATTGAAGAAACACCATGACTATTTTCTCTTTAAGATCGTGTAATGACATTTGTGAGGTTCCCAGAGGTCTTCAGCCAGGCATACGTTCTCAGACGCCCTTCACACTAAGAGACCCTAGCTCTCTTCTGAGTGACAGCTTTGCCCTGTGTGTATATCAACATGTTAATTGGATATAAGGCTACAGATTGAAAATAAACTAAAGAGTTAGGTAGGATATGAAAGCTAAGAGTTTACAAGAGTTCAGGGGAGACTAGGGAAGCTCATAGAAATTTATTGAACATAAATAATCCTCATCAGGCACAGAAAGTTCCCAGGCTGAAAATAGTTGGAGGGTTGGAGGGTATTAGAGAGATCTGTCATATATTCTGGCACTGGCAGCTGTCGTGCTATTGCGGAGAACTCTTCTTTGGCAGGGAAAAACATCAAATTGTATGCAATCTGTTTTAATTAAACGAAGTATCCTAAGCCCTCTTAGCCTACATTTTTGTAAACTTTTATTTGTCTCTTGTAAGAAGCTTTCAGTTGCTTACCTCATTCAAGTTATTTTCCTTGAATCAGTTCATGCTGCAATTGTGAAAACCATAATGTTGTAAATGAGGTTTTGCTAGGACATTAGAAATTCCCTGCTGGAAATACTCAGAATTTCCAGTATTCTTTTCATGGCTACATTGTATTGGTAGTTCATAGTTACCTTTTGATTAAGATAAGCATACAGATCTGCCTTGTATTCAGTTAATCTCTCACCAATGACTGACATTTATAGCAGTCCATATTCTTCTTCTTTGAAGCTCTTCATCTTGTTATTGCCAGTGACCTTGTATCTCAGGCTGCTGAATTATATCCTTCTCCTAATATTTTGGTCCTCAAAGTCACCTCATCTACCTGTATGCCATCCTGTTTACATTTATTTTGACAACGCCTCCTGTTTTGTGTGATCAACACATTCAATTAGAACATTTATCCTTGTTTGACCAGGCTTGTTAATGATAAGAATAGGAAAAAATTAGGAGAACAATTGTGCTGTCACCTATATTTACATGTGCTATAGATGCTTTACTTTTGGAGTTTCTCCTGCATTAAAAAGATGTGATGTTGTGGTACTGATTGAAATCAGCGCACAGAAATACTGGATTGGCTCAGTGAATCAAAAGTTTTACTGTCACAGTTATTATTGAAGTGGGCTCATTGATATTGGTGACATTTTGCTTTAAAGCCTGCCATAAGAGTTCTACTCAGTAGCTTAATACCCTGATCATTTTGGCAGTTATTATGGGGCTAAAAATAGTTTCAGTAAGTAGTCTTGAATTTTTTCTATTGTAATCAGGCTTATTATGTATTCCTACTGAATGTATTTGATTAAGATAATTGTCTTTCACAGTATCCTTTAGCTTGTCAGGTCCATGACTGGTGACACATGAAATGTTGAGTAATGAGTAAAATATCTTAGCGACAGTGACCACAGTAGCTGACAGGGAATTTCAGTGTCTCTTGTGTTTATTTGCATAATAATTTGTTTCATAGTCACTGTTCAGTGAATTACTAAATTGAGAATACTTCTTAATTAGCCCATGTGTTATGACAACTGAGAAATTGCGCCTGGCCTTTATTAACTACAGCTGAATGAGACCTAAGGCAAACCCATTCCTCTGCTCTACAGAGTAACCCAGGAAGCTTTTCAGAACCCAAAGTTATACTGCCTGTGGCTGCACTGGTACTGGAGTTGTAGCTGGCAGTGCCAGGGCTGGCATTTCAGCTGTTTTCTGGCACCCCTGGTGGGTGCAGGTGCTGCTGTCCACATGCAGGGAAGAGGTGCCATCATGTGGCTTTTGCTCATGGAAGATGCGCAAAAGTTCTGCTGATGCAGAAAATGCACCAGCTTGCTATAGGGTAGGTTCCTACCTAGTTTCCTTTCCCTGTTTTGGCTAGATTGTTTCCTGGTGAGTCCCTCTTTGATCCATAGTCAGCTGCCATAAAACGTGGTCTTGTCTTTAACCCCTGCTGCAAATCTAGCTCAAGCTGAAAGCACCTTGAGTAATTTTTGCCTATGCTCAGTCTTTAAGTGCTGCTTTTTTGTGTTAGTAATAAAATTTTCAGTCAGGGACTGATGAAAATATGGATTGGTCATGCATGTTTTTGTAATTCTGGTTGAACAAGGGTATCCCTACTTTCACTTTCATCTTTGCCCCTGTTTCTGCAGGACTTGGCCTGTACGTTCTTGGGTTTGATGCTGCATTGTGTGGCTTAGAAATCCATCAAGAATATCTCTGTATAAAATAAGATAACCTCAATTGAAATTAAAAGGAAAGTGTTCAAGTATTTGGAAAATTTCTGCTAGTGTTGCATCTTGAGGAGAGGAAGGCTTGTTTTATAAGTGAGCTGACTGTCCTCTTACGTACATATTTAAACATAACTAAACAAAATTCACTTTGTGGAATAGCACACTTTAATTTGCTTGGTTGAAAACCTGCATTATTGGATAATACACACTAGATTTTCTAGACAACGAGGTGAGTGAACAAGCACAGCACTGTACAATTATGACAAACTGTGTTAAGGTTTGTATTCAACTGTTGTTACTTATGTAGCCCCAGTGATTTGAACGTCTTTCTGTATTGAGAGAAAATAACAAAGCAAGCTGTGTGTTTTTATGCTAATGAAAATGCTGAAAATAGGTGGCAATGGCTTTTTAAAAGGGGAAGAAAAAAAAACAGAAAAACAGAATATGTCATATTTTCAACATAACTAATGGAAAGCCATTGCGATAAAACAGATGTTTCATCCTTAATGTAAAAAAATTACAGTAATATTTCATATAATGGAAAGGAAGTCGATCATTCTTTAAGTAAATTTATACATAAGATTCCATATCTTTAAGATAGTTTGTTTTCCTCTTGTGTCCATTACAAGTTTCTCTGAGAGAACTGGGTTTAAAGGTGGCCATCAAGAGGTGGAGTACTTACTGCTGCAGTTACTGTGCCAGTAGGCCCAAGAACTGGACAGACATTTCCTACATGGTTGTATCTGAAGTGTTCCTGTCCATCTATCGTTTCTGACCTTTCCCCAGGCAGGTGATGAGCATTGCAGTTTCTGTATGAAATGATGGGATTCAGAACATGGACTTCTGGCCTGACTCTGATCAACTCCTCAAGATCCTAGATAAGTTCTCTCCATGTTTCTGTGTTGGATCCCCAGGCCGACAGATGCTGTAGTCTCTTAGAAAAAGGGAAACATATTTTCTAAGCATTAGTTGGGGCTCAGGATGGTGCTGTAGTGCAGGAAATAAAAGGGGGCACCCTCTAACCCTGGGCAGTGTGAGACTGCCCTGCTTTTGGTAGCCCCTAGTGCTGGCGTAGGCAGGTCATCCATGACCTTGTTCTGCTGAAGGCAGCCAGTTATGATTCTTCTTGCACAAACTCTGAAACCTCATTTTCCTTAAGTCTTGCAGATGTCTTAGGATCCATATGCATGGATTGATTTCAGTAGAGTGTTTTATGTTGTTTTTTAGTATTTGTTGCATAAATATTATATATGTGACACCTTTTGATTTAAACATTTTACATTATATCTGTGCTTTTGGAAAGAGTTTAAGGATAAAAATGAAGTCACTGAGGCTCTGAAATCAAAAGCCATGGAAGCAGGATCTGAATATTATCCTTTCAATTTTCCAGGTGTAAAAGACAGTGCCTATTCATAAATGTCATGATGTCTTTTATCTTGGTTAACTTACAGTTTGACTTGGGTTAGTCTGACCTTGTAAAATGATCTACTTATGGCTGTTGTATTAAACTATGGTCAATTATTAGTATTTAAATCCTATGGTATACTTTTTATTTTGATGAATTCCTTTTTCACGAGATATTTTCCTGGAGAGGACACAGCAGGCTAACTGATTAAAAGTCAATATATTTTTTTATAGTGCTAAAAGAAAATATTCTGCTGATTTAAGAGAAAATCCTTCAGTGTATATAAATTTATACCAATAGAGATGCATTCATAGTATCAGTAATTATTTTTTGAGTTCATTTTTTATAACTGAATTAACCCAATAAATCTTAAAGTACAGAAAACTTTCTAGTTTGCCTTTTTAATTGGTTGGTTATGAGGAATGAAACTTTCTTTTTCTCCCTCTTAATTTGGCTTCTGACTTGAACTCTTCACACTTTCCATGCATCACCAAACCATACCTGTTGATTTTTTTTGAGCACAAATATCTAATAATAATTTTATTTTCAAAATAAGTTTATTAGTAAATATTTATTGTAATGCTGATAACGTATACATCTATAACTTAACTTCATGATTGGTTATGCATATTTTTTAACAAATCAGAATGGAGTTGTCAATGTGTGAAAATACTTGGAATGCTACACAAAAGTCACAATAACATACTAAGAATAAAATGCCACAGCTTGTGTTGTGCAGTTTAGATACTCTGTCAGTAAACTGAAAGCTAAGTACTCCATCCTTCTAGGATTTCTATTCACTTTGTACATCTAATTCCTTTTCAGAAGCAGTTTGTTTCTCCATGTATTGTATTATCTAAGCAGGTAGATGCTGGAAAGAGGACATCAAATATTTGGAGAGGAAGAGAGATTTTGTCCTGGTTTGAGAATGCTCTTTGGTTTCCTTTGATCAAAGAGGGCTGCCTTTCTGTCTTTGCTTCCTGAACCTCCTACCACAGCCCTTGTATGACTGTGAGACAGATGGACTGGAAGAAGTAAGGAAAGAAACAGTTCAGAGGACAGAAGCTGCACTGACGCTTCATTATGGAGTGAGTTTTATATTTGTGTGTGCTTCATCTGCTGGTAGCTTCTCCTACTGCTGTTTTTTCTGAGCACCTCTGCAAGTTGATTGTCAGCATTGTTACTGGGACTGTGGAACAAACAGCACCAAGGAAAGGGCAGTGGCTCTTTGCAAAGATATTACTCTATGTATGGCAAACCATACCCTTGCAGTATGTGGTCCGCAGGTCAGTGATGAGGAGCAGCCAACCAGTGGAAGTACTGCATTTCTCTGGATTAAAAACAAACAGAAAATTGAGGTCCAGACCACTTTTGAGCATCAAGTGTTTTTGATGTTGCTTTGTTGGGGAAGAGGGAAGCACAACAGTTGTTTAGGTATAGTTTGTTTATTTTTAAGAAGTTAAGCATTTAATTGTGGTTTTCTGGCCAAGTCTGGCTTAGATAGTTACTCAGTGATCCTAAAACACTTTGTGATTTTAGTTGAATGTGGTAATTGTTTACTGTCACAGACTGCTACTGCACACTCTTAAGCAAATAGTCTATTCATCCAATAGGTGAATGCACTTTGGTGATGCATAAATTGATCTTTTTAAATATGGAAAGAAGGGGAGAAAAAAAAAAATGTATGCTTGGTTGGCTCTGAAAGTCACAGAACAGCTGTTTGTTTATTGGCTGGCTGAAGGAGTGAGCTGGAAGAATCCGTTAGATCTGATAGGGATCCCAGCTCATGCGCATCCCAGCACCTTGTTGCAGTGTGTCATTTCTGCATCGCCTGAAACCACTTGGTAGAGAAAGCAAATCTGGGGTGTGCGGGCCGTCAGGCTGTTGCTGAATCTGTGTTAAGGGATGATCTGAGTCTTGCAGTATTTATGAAGATAGGCCAAGTTCATGGGAGATGCAAGTCCTAAATAAACAAAAGCAGAATCCAGCAGTCACCTGCCAAAGAGGAAAGGTGAGAGCACATGTATCCCATGCTTCAGAATGTTTTGGCTTGACTGGTAAACTGCAACTTCTGTCTGTGCCAGTGCTGAATTGCACTCACTGTAATCATGACACAGGAATTCTGTAAAGTAGTCTTCCTCAATTATTTGTTGGAAAAAAATCACTTAAAAATATAATAATCCTGCTGATTTGTTATAAACACATTGAAGACTTAACCAGAATGTGACTTCTGTTCACTAAGAATTGAATTATCATGTGCAGAGATGGAGCCTAGGTACTTTAGAAACTTATCCTATACGTGCCTTCATAAAACTATAATCTGTTTTCTCGAAGAGTATTTACAAGTGATGAAAGAACCGTTCTCTTTATTCCTTGGAACCCAAGTGTATGGAAGAGATTGATAGAACTGGTCAGCTTGTTAGAGTGTAGTCATTCATAAACGTTGTCTTTGTAATTGTCTTTGACAGCAATTGCTGGAACAAAATACATAAAATGCAAAAATAATAATGGCAGTTAAATGAGTACATCTATTTATATTTTTTATTGTGTTCAAGAATATGAAGAAGAACACTCAACAGATATTTAATTTCTAGTTTTATCTCATTAAGCAGACAGTCCCAAAACAAATGAGTTTCAGATTAGTTTTACCAAAGCTATTTATCTAATTATGGCTTTCACTGCACTTGAATGAATGGCTGCAAATCAATAGGTCTCTTAGGTTGCCAGGACATGCATTAGGACTGGTGAGTCTCTGAGCTGAATAGCAAGAGTGATGTGTCTTGTTTTGTTTATTTCCATTGAGATGTCTGTTCTCAGTTCATACAGTGTATGCATTAACTGAGAATTTATCTGAATCTTGCTTAAAAAGTCTCAGTTATTATTTGCATTTCAATGTGGTAATAAATATTTACATATACTGGTAGAAGTTTTATTTAAATAACATGATTATTTCAAAGGAAGCTAGTGTAGATATGAAACATAGTAGTGGCTCAAGATGATGGCTCATCTGGTTGTACATTTTTAAATGTACAATTTTAAAGTTACTCTAACAGGTAAAAATAGCTGCAGATGAGAGTTTTTTTTTTTCTCCCTCATGCGAGTATTTGGGGCAAATGTTATATAGTCTGCCTGATACGTTGTCTTTTTTTCGACTCAGATATTTGGAGATACCTTATATTCTGATGGTGGCTGTTACTGTGAACTGCTGTAATTACAGCTGTTCATGTTACTCATAGAAATACAGCCTTTTAATGAATCTGGTTGGTATTTTGGCTTCAGGCTCATCTTGAAACTCACGGTTTCAGAGCTTGAGTGAGGAGTTTGGTGACAGTGACATTACAGGGGAAGGAAAATTAGCTTTTATTTTCTTGTGTTAATGAAAATGTTTATTTTTGATTGGTCTTGAATATCCCACCTTTAATTTCAGTGACCGTTTTTTCATTTCTCCTGACTTCTGCACAGTTTGTTAAGTATTCTTTTTAAAAATTGTCTTTTTAAAGATAGCAATCCCAGTCTCTCTAGATGACTATCTGAAAAAAAAAAAAAAAAAAAAAAATCTCCTTTTCAGAAGTGTTTTTGTTACCTTGTTTTGAACTCTCTGGTTTGGCAATGTCCCCTTGAACTTGTGATAGCTTGTGCTGAATATAATCTAAATGAGACTGCACTGCTGATTTATACACATTGTGCAGTTTTCTCCCTCTCTCCATCACGTGTGCTTTTCATCCTAAAAATTTGTTATCTTTGTAGAGTTCCTGGTGGCATAGATTAGTTCTTCACTGAAATGTCTTCACAGCCATTCAGATTGCTTTCTTTATGTTGATTCATTTTAATTTAAAACCACAGAAGGTGTCAGCATTTTTTCCTTTCAGTGGGCATTTGCATTTGATGTTGATGAACATAATTTAATGTGTCGTCCACATACCTACCTTGTTTAGGTCTGCCTAAAGTTGTTTATAGACTTCTGACTGTGACTGACAAAAATAATACGAGCAAAATTTGCTTATCTTGCTACTATGTTTTATTAAACAGCTTTCACCCAGAAATGTAACACTGGGACATCTTCATATTTTCCTGCTCAGAACTGTTTAATCCTGTTCTTGTCCTTTGTTGCTTTGCTATTGCTTGATCAGTTACAGTATTTTGTCTCTTCAGTATTGACCGCTTCATTAGGGGAATTCTCTGGTAGCATGAGTCTGTGCTCTCTCTTGAAGCTGAGGTAAACAATAGGGTATTGCTATGCAGATTGGCTCTGAACATATGAGAAAAACATCTAATTTCATATCAGTCTTAACCTTGTTACAAAGTACTGTGTCAAAGACTCTAATGTTGTTTAAAAATAATAACAAAAGAAGACTTTGTAAATTGTGAAACTCGTGTGAAATGAATGCTTGGAAGGTGCTATGCAGACTTCTAACCAACAACTTGTGATACAACAACTCAGTGAAATAATCACTGAGCAGGGCTCTGCAAGAGTATCTTTTGGCTCTGCTACTATCAGTATTTTCTTTAAAAGCTGCAGTGATGGGCTAGAGAATATGCTTACAAAGAATTAGCTACCTGTCCAGTAAGTCAAAGAATGGGTGGGGAGGAGAAGGGAATGAAAGTGTTTTGTTCTTTTTTATTATTCTGCTTTGGCAACTTTAGGGCAAAACTGTTATATGGAATAAAACTGTCTAACAGAAATCAGTGACCAAAGACTTCTGAAAAATGCTGCATTACTGACAACTGTTCTCTAAGCTTGCAAATCTCTCTATTAAAATCAGAGACATAAAAAGTCTCTGTAGTGGACTGTTGCAACTAAGCACAAAAGGTAGCTAACATAATTACATTGCTATTAAAAGTTGTGCTCTTATTAAAGTTAAGATCTTTGAAACCCATTTGTCAAGGCTGAGGAAAAGGACCTACTTCAGTTTCTTATTAATAGCAAAACACATTACAGGAAAATTTGTGGCAGGATGATGGGAGCAGATAAGGAAGTATTACATTCTTTTGTTCTATAAATAAAATTAATTTCAAAGAAGCCATCCAGAGGCAATAATATTTACTCTTTATAAACCTGAGTTGAAAACTGTCACATGGCATTTAAGAGGTGACAATAAGGTTAGTAAGACTTCCCAAACCAAAAACTTGCTTCATTTCTTTGTTATTTACCTTGAGTTAAGGAAGAAATCTGACTGAATCTTCAACCCTTGTTGTAGCAGTTTCTGGTGTTATTTGACTTTTAGAAACAAAGCTAAATACTGCGGGTCTGTGAGTCATCTTCTGTTCAGCCTGAGCCAGCTAACTCCAGTTTCAGTGTGTATGCTTTTTTCTTTATACTGTGACTTTTTCCCTCGTGAGTCAGTCATTGTTATCTCTTGGCACAAATGGAGAAGTTATAAACGTCAACAATCATGAGGCATGTGAAAAACATGCAAACAAACCTCCCATGTAATCTCCCAAACCCTGGAGCATTCCCGTTTCCATTGCTTTGTTGTTGATGAACCCATCTGATCTTTTGATCGTATCCTGGTGGATGGAGCAGGGATGTGAATTCCAAGGCAAAAGTTTGCTTACCAGAAATGATGTCGTCAAGGCCCTGCAACTAACTTCTGCTGTTGTGTCCCGTGCTTCTAACAGACTAGCAAATCCTGTAGGTTTCAGCATGGAAAATCCAAAGCCAAGGAACACCAGGAATGTCTTCCTCTCCTCTCTTCGGTGAGAGGAAAAGTGTCTTGATGAGGTGCTCACAAGATGAGGATGATGATCACATCTATTCTGTACCCAACACTTCCCAAATGCCTGCATCTTATTTTTCCATCCCTGTTCTCTTCATTCCTTGTCTCCACATCAGAAGCATCTCTGTATGTGTACTGGTACCAAGAACGTGCTGAAACTGTTTATTTTGCTAGTTTCTTTTGACAACTGGGAGGTGACCAAATAGATATTATACTGCTGGCTTAGGTGAAATTCGTGAAGCCCATGTGGTTGGTGGTACTGAAACAACTGGTTTGAAGTCCTCTCCAAAAAGCTGGTGTGGGAAAGGATGGAGCAGTGAGCAAACTGATTAAGGATGGTATATCTCAAAATGATAGTTTCTTACAGTAAGTTTGGCAGTTTGCCATCAGTCTGCCCTAGCACCAGAGATTAGCCGATGGCTTAGGTGTCTCTGCTACAAAACGATTTGGACAGGTGTTTCTGCTACAAAGTTGAGTTAGACGGGCTTTTGAGATTGTCATGATGAAAGGGCTGGAAGAGGCTAAACAGATGTTACCTACTAACACTGGTAGGTGTTACTTTGGTAGGGCACCAGGTTGGGCCGAGGCTCATTTGGTGAATTGATTAGGGCTGGCTGTTAAGATGTCACTGACATCTTGGGTTTTGTTAGTCTTTATGGAAACATCTGTAGAGTATGACTCCTAATTTCGGACAGATCGCTAACAGCAGTGGGGAGTTCTACAGTGTATTAATTTTTTGGTTCATTTTGCTTTACTGGTTTCAGTCAAACTTCACTAACAAGTTAACATCTTTTGTGAACATATTGCCTGAAGCAACTTTTAAAGACAGCAGGTCCCCAGCAGCTCCTCTCTCTTTCTCTCCCACCTCCTGCTTTGCGTAGGTCAGAAAACATTTGCTGACTTAAAATGGTATTTATTACTGACTTTTAAATCTGGGTGGGCTGGTAACCAGGATACAGTGGGCAAGGGGAAAGAGGATAACAGCATATGGAAGAGATCAGAGTTGCAAGCGTGGGCTATGATGCAGAATATTAAAGGGTAGGAAAACTAATTCTCGTTGACCTTAGACCTGAAAAAATATGGTCAATCTAATTCTTTAATTTTTAGGCGATAAAGCAACCTTTCAAGGACCTCACCATTCTATGATTTGTCACTCTACAGCTACCCAAAAGGAAGCTGCAGTAAGGAGGGAGTCGGTCTCTTTTCTAGGGTGTCAAGCAGTAAGAAGCCAGGAAGTGGTCTCAAGTTGTGCCAGAGAGGGCTTAGATTGGGTATTAGGAAGGCTTTCTTCATGAGAAGGTGGTTAAGCATTGGGACAAGCTGTCCAGGGAAGTGGTGGAGTCCCCGTCTCTGTAGACACTTAAAAGATGTGTGGGTGTGGCACTAAGGGGCGTGATCTAGTGATGGCACTCAGTATGTCAGGTTGATGGTTGGACTTGATGATCTTAAAGGTCTCTTGCAACCTAGATGATTCTACGATTTTGTGACTCAGTTTGGTGAAGCAAAAGAAGGTGGCTTAGGTTGGAGCTCCTGCTTCACGTAGGATCCCGGAAGAACCTTGGACAGTTGTGCAAGTGGTAGGGTGAGGAGGACGCAGCACCAAGCAGGATGGAATATTTGAGCTGCTGCTTAGTCTGATGGTCAGAAGTTCCTCAAATGTGCTTTTCCTAGGAATGACCAGGCCTGACTGTCCCCAGGTGGTGGACATGTGACCCTGTAGAAAGGCAGTGATGTACGAGTTCTTTCCTCTGATTGTACTAGAGCATCAGCAGACCATTTTGCTGGCTCCTTGAGGATGTGTTGTTCAGGATATGCTCAGCTATACTTTGGTTGTGAGTAATGCAGAGGCTATTCTACTTTTGTTTTTTTATGTGATGGTTTACACAATTGATAAGCTTGCTTATGTTCACTTTATATTCTTCTGCTTCTCTGTTATGTGCTCTAATGAGTACAATTCCCTTAAATATAGGTGTACTGCTACCACTGGTGTTCTTAGTGGAGGAATGGGATACTTCTCTGAGCTGTAATTTCAGATTCCATAAGTGCAGGCTCTGGTTGTTTCCTCAGGTATGTTTTGAAAAGACCTTTAAAAGGTGATCCACAACTTGCAAGGCAAGAGACAAATACAGATAAACAATTGAGTAGGAAGGCTACGTACTACAGTTTTCACTGGATTGTGCCAATTCCAGTTAAACACTTACTGTGATCTTCTGATCCCTGCTCTGCTATCATATTCTCTGTCATATTCTGGACATCTTTTTTCACTGCACGTATTTATCTCTTCTAATGCTAATTTAGACTGTAGCACTCTTTTTTTTTTTTTTTTTTTTTTTTTTTACATATGCCTTTGAATATGGGATTAAGATTGACTAGGATGTACATAGACATCATATGGTAGGACTTCTGTTGGGATGCAAAACTAGATAATAATTGCAAATGCAGTTAAAGGTTAATGAATTCAGATCACTTAATCGGATGTAAAAATAGAAAAATCTTCTAATCCTTTCACTCTCAAACTGTTTTTTTCCTTGTTAAGGAATGGAACCCTTCTTGTGAAGGGGAAAAAATGTGCCCTTCTATGTTTATATGTTTAAAGGACTCCTAATACATATAAGAAATGAATTGAAGAGAGAGGAACCCTGTGATCTAACTATCAGGTCTTGGTTTTCTGGAGGATTATTTTGTTTTTCTCTTGTTTCTGTTTTGTTTTCCTGAGGGCTGGGAGATTGTCAGGTTTAATGACCTGCTGTGGGACCAGTTGAAGGAAGATATACATATTTATTTATTCAGTTAGAGTTCAGGCTTTATAAAAATATGTATTTTTATATATATAGTCTCCAGAAATATTTTAGTGCTCTACAGTTTAATACTTTCTTTTCCTAAGAATTTGAGTGGGGCATCATTAAAGGACATTAATCTCACATGAGTAGTTTGTCAAATTTTGTGACTTTTTGCTTAAAGTCAGCTTGGTTGAACACCTGTGCTGTGAAGCACGATGAGAGCGCTGGCCTTCTCTGATCTGGCTCATACTGTGCAGAAAATAAATGGTGAATGCAGACAGCCCTCGTAAGGGTTCTTTGGGGAGCCCTTGTAAGGAGTGTAACCCTTATCTTTTCAAATGTCTCTCGACGGAGCAAGGTCTTGCCCTTCAAAACTGCTGACTGAAAGGGGAAAACTTCAGGGTGTTGACTCCCTGCTATCAGCTGGGAAATCTCAAGTGATCCCCATCCCTCACACAGAGAGAATGGACTTCCACAGCACCAAAAGGAAGGACTTTGTCTTTAAGATGTAATTGTGCATTACCATGAGTAAATTCAGAATAATGTAACATAGGTAAATGATGTACCCATGTGCTTTAGTAGTATGAAATCTATGCAAAAAAATGTTTTATGAATAAAGAATTAAAATAAAAATGTACTTCAGGAGAAAGGCAGGTAAAGTAAAGGGTAAAGAGTGCCATCAGGGAAATCTGCCTCTTTCGGGCAGAAATCTTGCCTAAGTTCAAAGATGTTTTTTGTCCTTGAAACTGGAGCCAGTATTCATGAAGGAGGTCCCAATCTAAAAATGCCTGAAACATTTATGTCACATTATGGGGGTGCTGAGCACATCTTTTACTTTCCTAATAACTTAATCAGCACAAGATATGTCACATATTATTTGGATATGATCTTATCATACTTAAGTAAAACTTACATCCACTTGGCATTTGAGCTGTTTTTTTCCATGCTCAGAAATTTACAAGACTCATCTGTGTCTTTCATCTATGCTATTTTCTGATCAAAGTCTCCTGAAAGATGAATTTACCTAAGCTGCTTTTAGTAGTTCATGTATGTTAAACTGCTATTCATGTTCTAACCCTGTCCTAATGGTTATTGGACACTCTCCATGTTACTCTAGATACTGTATGTTCAGGATTAAATTACAGGTGAACTGCCTTGTTTTTCAAGTCTCTCCTCCTCTCAATGTTAACAAGTCTCCCTTTGGAGATGGAATGCACTTGAGTGTTCATTTGTTCATGCTTTAACAGGACTGACAAACCAAAGGTTTTCAAGCACAAAAAATGGTGTTATCAAGGTTAGTGTGATCAGGGTGTTTGAGGGTGCTGGTCACAGATCTCTAACAGAGCACAGACTGTGCCAAGAGCAGGTGGGGAGTTCTTGGATCTACTTTGCGTAGAAATTGTGTGATTCAAGGGAACAGTTCTTGTTTTACGTATTTGTTTTCCTTGTGTATTGGATGCCTTTTAAGCTTCTTGTATAGTGAAGCTTTGGCTGCCTTGTGCAACTAAAATAGTTGAACTTCAATAGTTTCTCGACAAACAAGTAAATTACAGCTGTTCTTCTGGAAGTGGTTAAGAACTCCCACTATTCAGTCCATAGCAGGTTGGCACCAACTTGTGCCAAGAGCTACTGTCAGTGAAATTAATATTGTTCCCCAGAGGTTGTGTAGCGGACTGCTGCCAACACAAACAACACAACTGCAGATTTTCCAACTGTTAAGATTATAATGTGAGCTCATTTAATCGTAGCTTGTTCACATGGCTTGGAGGCCACTCCTACTCTTTGCAAATCTAAAAAGTAAGAAAAGCATAAGCTGATAGTTTCATTTGAGCCCTCAGCACAGTTGATCTTGACCAGTAGGTCTCAAAATGCTTTGAAAAGCAAAGTGGTCATCATTGTTCCCACAGAAAGTCATTTGCCTTCCCATGCAGAAAGTTGGTACCAAATCAGTAAGAGATGCAGGAGTAAGGTAAAGATGCGCCGAATGATCTGGTGCTTTGTCCAATAGGTCAGTCATTCTGCAAAATCAGAAAATCAGTTTTTGTTAGGAATAAGAAATAAAGAATGTCAACACTTTGTTCAGGTGTCTCAGCAACAAATGTAGAACATGCATCTTGTATCTGAAAGGAATAATTGCAATCAATTTTTTTTTTCAAAAAAAAAATAAATTTGGGAAATTACTTTGTGACCTATGTATTCTGCAGGCAGCTGTAAATGTGGGGCTCTCTGAAATAGTGAAGAACAGGGCCATTAAAACATAATTCTATATGCTTGTAATGTAATTCATGGACTATTTATGTGCAGCTCATGGGAAAAAAAAAAAAACAACCACAAATATAGTCATTTTTCAAATAATAAGCTAAACTGATGCAATTTACTGCAAGTTATTTTCATAAATCATAATGAACGCATGGAATTTTAACTTTGTCTTTTTGCATGTGAAGCATTAAATATGCTGGAGTTATTGAAATCTATAAAATTGTTTCTTTATTTGTAAATTGCTTTTGAATAAATTAAGATTTTAATGGATTTTCTTACCGAATAATATATGCTTTGTATTGACATTTTTGCTATTTATTCTGTCAGGATTTTTCACAGTTGATTTGCTGAATATTTGCTAGTTTTTGAAGTTTTATTCCTGTGTCTATGGACAGGCGTTCCCTGAAATAGATGTAACAATTTTAGATATTTTTGCCCTTCAGCTGTGTGTTACAACTCTTGTGGCAGAGGTGAGCATCCTTGCAGCAGAGTCATGAGGGCAATTCACAAGGATGCTCCTGAGTCTGAAATGAGGATGATTGGCTACCTAACTCTGCTGACTTCATCAGATACTACCACAGAGGGAGCGTTAGAACTTACATCTGTGTGATGGGTGTTGTAAGTGGTGGGTGAGATGAATCATTTGTTTAATTGATTGTCTGCTTTAAAATTTTATAATATTTAATCTCTGACAAATGTGAGCTGCTGAAGGCAGAGTTCTGGCACCAGTACTATCTGCAGCAGTGTTGATAGCAGAGGTATGTCTATTTACAGTGACCCTCAGCATACCCAGCAGTTGAGACCTGGCTCACTGGGTATTGTACTGGGAAGAAATGCTGGTGAAAAGCTAATGTAAAAATGTGTCGCTTTCAGAGCCCCCCCCCCCCCCCCTTTTTTTTTTTTAAATGCTGACTGTGTCTAGGAAAGTGTCCACCTTTGAGTAAACTCTATCTCTGTAGCTCCTTTTGGATAGTGGAGGGTGGCATTAGAGCCCTCTTTGCATTCCTGTCTTCTGGCTGGACCAACCCAGTTCCCTTGCACAACAAGTGCTCTGAAGGCTTTGCTCTTGGTAGTCAATGCATTCCAGTGCTAGAGTGCCCAGAACTACTCTGTGCCCCAGAGGTGGTCTCATGACCCGCAAATAGAGGGGAATAATCACTTCCATCCACCTGTGGCTAACTTTTATTCTCTGCAGGGGTACCTTACTGGTTTACGAGATCTTTGTCCACTGGGATTACAAGGCTTTGGTACCAGACAGGGAATGCAAGAGACAGAAACTCAGTAGTGTGGGACAGGGGAGAGAGTCAGAGGGAAGATGCTATGTTCTACATGGGAAGTTCTACATGAATCTGGTGGCTCACTTTGTAATCTCAGAGAATGTCTTTCTGTAGGTCTCAGCTCTGCAAAACCAACATCTGCCAGCCTCATAGAACAGCTGTCACCTTCCCAGACTTTCCCAGCATCCTCCAAGAACCACTAGGAAATTTAATGGGTTTTCTTGTTTTGGCAGGTTGGGCTGATGGCAGGGGAGGCTACGAATAGCAGTTATAGTGACTATGAAATGCGTCAGCCCTCTCTGACTCTGAAATCCACCCCACTAAGGAGGCAGGGGCATAGAAGTGACTGTTAGCAAGGCTTTTTTTCCCCTTTCCCCCACTTCCCTGAAAATTTATTTGCAGGAACCTCTATACTATTTGCACATGCAGATGCTGACCTGCACAGCAATAGTCTGACTATTGTGAGCATGATGGTTATTTTAATTTTCAGTCATTCTAAACTTTAACCGTCCTGCTGTGACAAGAAAGAACAAGGGGAACAAGTGTGACAGTTTAAGGAGTTGATCAATGTATAAGCACGTGTTTGCTGGTTTTATAAAGTCAATAACCCAAGCAAGTGTTTGCATTGATGAAAACTTTAGATAAGATTTACATGTCTCAAGAGGTGATGGTATATGAGTTTTAATATAGCTGTTCTGAGAGAGAGGGGAGCTTTGGGGAGGTAAGGAGCTTGCATATATTTTATGTATATTTTGGGCTATGCAGCATTCCCTTGTTAGATTTTTTTTTTTTTTTTTTTTTGTAAGTGCATTAATTGTATTTCTGAGTACTTACATTTGGCATGTTGTTAAGACTTTGTCTTTCTTCCCCACTCCTGTTTATCCTAAATTTGAGAATAGAATAAATTCAACATTTTTATTATATGATTTGCTTGTGGAGTGGTATATGGAGTGAGAACAAACTACACAGATGCTTGTGTCTAAATGAGATACTATCTGAAGTCATTTGATTGAAAATAAAAGCTGTGTAGAGATAAAGTGCTTTCAGAGGATGCAACTCTGTAAAAGTGGAGGCCATACAGTGATCTTTATTTTTCTTCCATGATGCCATTTTTCGATACTAATGATGAAATCCTTTACCTTTTTTTGTTGTTTTTTTTTTTTTTTTTTCCTAAATTTATTTGACTACTGTGTGCTTGTAAGTCAGGCTGCCTGGCTTGCAGAATATCTTTGCCAAGCTGTTGTGCCATTTTGCCTTTTTTGTTGTTGTTTTTTATTTGGAAATGTCATGAGAAAGCATTTCACTGACAGCACAAGAGGTGTGCCAGCAGAGGTACTTTGTCTGCACATGTAGAGCTTTTCAATCTACATTTTCCTACTCCTGATCTTTATTTCAATATTTTGTTGACATCTTCATTTAGATCTCTGTAAAGAGAAATTGAGAACTTTATTTATAGCATGAAATATCCAGTGTGCATTCTTTTGGAGGCTCCAAATATTTTATTATTAAATTATAACACGTACCACTTATACATATTTTTCACATAATATTTTAATAATCATGAAAAAATACCCACCTGTTCTTTTGTGGTACCTTCCAGAGTGAAACCAGACCAGATGCTGATGGTCTGGAACATGATGGTAGATTACAAAGAACATCTACTGTGTTTATTAAGTGTTAAGGTTTAAAGAGAAATAAACATAGGGATATTACTCAATTTTTACTTTACAGCACCTGTTCTGTACTGAAAAAAGGGAGGATGCTGCTTTGCTGTAAAATGCTGACAGCCAGGAAGAGTGAAATGCTCTGGGAAGCTTTTTAGGGACCATTAAGGAACGGTATGACTGAAACTGCAAGGTGGAACACAAATGCTTCAGTAAAGTTAGATTAAACACAAGTAGTGAATTAAAGGTATTATGCATATTTTAACATTATATTAAACATAATAAAAACAGTAAAACTGATTTTCTGCTTTTTGTGTTTAAAAAAAATGCTCATTGCAAGCATTGTATTAGCATATAAATTTAAAATATTCACTATGTTTTTATAAGAAAGAATAGCAAACGTTTAACTCTGTTTTTATGTTGTAAACTGTGTTGGTAGCATACTCAGTTTACAATAGCTTTATGGAGTTAGAGGTGAGTTTTTTGTTTAACTTAAATGATGTACTCATGTAAATATGCAGGTGGGAGGTGAAGTTCCCCATTACTAGTGCTATGCTCTGACATCTTTGAATTTTTTTCATGTTAACAGGGCAGAGATGTTAAGGATTTATTAGATGTATTTCATGCCATTGTTCCTTGAACAGTTTTAATTCTGCATAAACAAGTGCTTCCTCTGAGCCCAGCTGTCCCTTCCTGCCTCCCTACACATCCCACTGCTTTTGCCTGTGCTCCATCTCGCCTGTCTTGCTAGTGACAGTAGAGTGAGGTAATCGGGGTTAAAATCAATCATTACTCATTAAGCCAGCTTTAAGCTACCAGTACTTTGGCTTGTTTGAGTAAGTGGCTTCACAAACACGGGGGGCAGCCCAAGGCAGAAGGGTGGCAGGGATGGGAAGAGGCAGCCAGAGGTGGAGGAGAGGCACGACCTGTTTGTCCACAGCCTCGTTTTATGAACTGCATCATCACCAGGAGAGTGGTCATCTTCTTTCTTGTAAGGAACATAAAGTTTGTCAAGCCCAGCCATCCCCCTCCAGTGATTCACCACTCCTCTCTTTCTCTTGAACTGATTTGGTTTCAGTGGCAACATCCTGCTGCTGTAGCTGAGGCACAGGGCAGGTACAGAGGAGGTCTGGGCACTTGTAAATTGCTTCCTGAATCTGGATTTATCCAGAGCTCTCCTCCTGTGATAAGGCTGGGCAAGAGGGAAGAGAACAACTGACCCATCCTTTTGCGTTTTATTGTCACTTTTTATTCCTATTCAAAACTTATTTTGGGTAAAGAAAAGGGTATTGCAAACAAAATTGGCTATTGTGCAGTAAATTACAGTTCTTGCAAGGATAAGGAGGCTTTAAAAGTTTTAAAGTGTTTGTGCAAAATTTCTGTGCTACAGAAAAAAACTTTTTTTTGTTATATTCAAAAATACTTAGCCTATTGGGTACTGGAAAATATAGAGACGCTTCTAAATATATTGCTATAATGACCGTTGTCTCAGAAATAGGTCTGTAAACCTGAAGAACATTGCTTGTCTTTATAGGTAATAGCCATTTTCTTCTCAGTTCTCTTTCATTTTTGAGGGATGCAAGAATGAACCAAGGTTAGTAGGCTTCCCTTTTGTGAAATAACTTATTCAGATTCATGTAAGTTTTTATACAGAAAACAGGTGAGAAAGCACTCCTCTGTTTCCCTTCACTAATGACCCATTTGGATGTCTCCAGAGAGCTCTTCGGTCTCACCTGGGAGCCCTAAATTGCAAGCTCTGCTGAATACAGATGTCTCATTTGATAGCTTTGTTACCTTCTTCTGATACACCTAGGTATAGGATGTTTAAGAAGATCAAAGCAATTTGCTTTATAAAGAATTTTATATTTTATCTTTAATGTTAATGTGGGAAGTTTTTCCATCAGTTGTTCTTCATTATCCCTGGATTCTGATGGTGGCTTTTGAGAAGAGCAGTGGGGAAGATTGTTTGCTATGATATTACTTGGCAGAAAGTCAGGCATATTCTACATTTCCTATGAATGATATCTGCTGAAAGTCAGCTAGCTGCAGAACCAACTCTGCTTGCTGTGCCTTAGCAACCACGAGTAAAAATCTGCTGCCACATGGAAACGGATTGGGATTCATGACAATACTCACTATATGCAGCCACCATCAAACAGCAGTAACATTTCATCTGTTAAACACAATGCCTATATCTAGTTTCTGCTCAGAAACCCTATAGAAGTGAGTGATATCAAATGCAAAAATGTGAAGTTGACCAAGCAATAACACAAATCGTGCAGTGATTTTTCTTTCCCTTTCCCCCTCCTTGCCTGGACCAAGCACTTGGATTAAATGAGCATTTTACTCATGCAGTAATTGCTGCCTTCTTGTGTTGCACATTGGGGATGAATTGTCAGGAAGGTATAGCCCAGCTTTCTGCCAAAATTCGTTTTCGTATCAGGGTTGGAATGGAAATTCACTTATTATTTAGGTGCTTGTTTTGAACAAATCAAACTTTTTTTTTTTTTTTCTTAAAGGGAAAAAAAAAACAAAAACACAATTTCCATCAGTTGAACGTTTACAGTCCTTTCTATTATGAGGATATTATCATTTCCAGGGTTCATAATGAGAGAAAGAAATCTATGTAGGAAAAAAAATAATTACTTTTTGAATTGTGTGGAATGGGAGAGAAGCCTGATGGAAATTAATAAATACCCCTGGTGCTTTTTTTTTTTTTTTTTTTTTTTTTTTTTTTTTTTTTTTA
>CM021766.1:33190926-33231585 GCA_011076525.1 Nettapus auritus | reverse complement strand
GCTTTTTTTTTTTTTTTTTTTTTTTTTTTTTTTTTTTTTTTTTTTAAACAGTGGACAGACAACTCTATTTTCAAGATGCTCATGCTTTCTACCAGTTCTCAGCAGATGAATGTACCTACCTTTTCTGTGAATTTGAGAAAGAGGAAGGCTGGAAGAATGGTGTAAAGCTCCTACTTCAACTACTGCCATTGGCTCCTCCCAGGATTGACATGTGCAATCTGTAAGTAGGCATATGCAGCTGTTTTGAACTTTTGCTGACTGTTTTGTAAGTGGCTGGCTTATAATGACACTGTTTGTGCCCCAGCTACCATGCAAATGAGTCAGCTTTCTTTTCAGGGTTGCCAGACTTCGAAGAGATGGGCTTTTCTGTGATCTGCACTGTGATTAGTATCTGAGAAAATCAGGGGTGCTAGATAAATGAGGGCACTCAGCTTGGGGTTGTTGAGATACTCTGGTTCTTATGTACTAGTTTGCTGGCTGTAGCTTGCTCTTTTACCTGGGCAAGTTGCTTTATTTTGGGGGGTCTTCTCTTGCACTTGGAGGTTTGGCACTAACCTGGCAGCAGACATGTTGTGTAGGTAATTGACTATAGTAGACCAGATACCCTCATCCTGGGTGAGGGTCAGCTATCAGATAGATAGAGAGGATGATTAATAATGTAGTAGCTTTGGTTATCTGATTTTTAGTTTGCTGTTTTGTGTTTGTCAGAGTCTTGTAGTCTCTCATTGCTATCCCTCATGCAGAATACGCCATTTAAGGCTTTTCATTCCCATATATCTTCTCTTATACTCGACTCTTGGATGTTAACATACGCGCTATGCTAATACAGCTGCACTCTAAACATTGTCTATTTAAAGCAGCTAGAGAGAAACCATACTTGTTTGTTCCAGAGTGAGAGGCCAAAATACAGAGGAAAAAAAGACATCAGTGGGGTCTGGAGGCTTGTGACCTTGGCAAAGCTGCAGGAGCTGGTCAGCACAGACAAGTTGGGTTAAATTCTTTCATTGTCACTAGCGTGATGAAGCCTTAAACATGATACTTATGTTGTGGAGAATTATTACTCTGGCAGCAGGAGGATTATTTTCTGTTTGATGCCAAAGAAAAAACTTTTTTCTGTCAGTATTTTTCTTATCTACACAGTAGATTTAAAAAAACACATTCTCTCAAATATGTCTAACAGAAATCTTTTAAAGGAGTATAAAAGCAAAGTTGCTGGAGTGTCTCAATTCCAGTTACTTAAATTCAGATGTTCAGTCTGAATCTTAAGTGTGGTGAGATGGCTGAAAAAACCTCAGTAACTTCTCTACCTGGCTCAGGTCAGAAACTTGATTCCTGCTCCTCTTGTTGACTGTCCTTACCAACAGGAAATGGGCAGTTCTGGAATGGGGGTTCGCTTTAAAATACATTCATTTGGTCAGCTTGAGTGAGTGCAGACAAGCAACAAGGCTCTCAAATTGGCAAAAACAGGGTGTTAAATGTGATCTTCTAAGCAGATGATTCATATGGGACAAAATCTTTGAATATTTTTGGAAATAGAAATTCACGTCTTCCAGCCTACTATGGCATTAAACAGTTTGGCCTTTCCTTAAATATCGGTGTGATTTCATCCTGATTTCTGTGGGAATTTGTGGTTTTCTCATTTTCACTGCAAATCAGGTCACTTTTCATGATTCATGACTACCTGTACAAAGGTTTTGCATCAAAAACACAAACCAGATAGTTTGTATTGATTTGTTACGTGAAGGATGCTGGCTGGGCAAGAGAATATATTGAAGACTTTTCAGGTTCTGAGTTAAAAATGTGCCATGCATGCTGACCTTGGCCAGAGAGTTCCCCTATTCTACAGTCTGCTTTGCTATTTCATTGTTCCAGTGAAACTGTCATTTCGAGTGGAGGCTGCTCCCTCTACGTGAAATGAACAATTATTCATTACTGTACCTTTCCAGCTCCTTCTTGCTCACATTATTCAAATTTTAGTCAAAGTTGAATTCCTTTTGGGAACATTGTCACTGAAGAATTATTTTTTTGGAGGTTTTACCTGTCATATTGTGAGGGTGCCTTTTTTAAAATACATATTGAAGGAGCTGAATTTTAAGTAATGTTATAGTCTCCAGGGAAGGCAATATTAAAGGCAAAGGAGGCTTTTCCAGTTTCAAAATTCTCTATGCCTGATGCAAGTAATGAACTGCTAAAACACTATCTGAAAGGAAATAGATGTGATGAAGTGTGTGTTAGTTATCTCACCAAGTTAAAATAAACCCATATATTCTTTCTTCATGAAGAAAGAAGTGGATCTAAAAACCTTTCCTTGCAATGAGCATTCATCTTCTCAGATAAATTTATAAGTTGTTTTTCGTACCATTAGATGATTTGTCTTCCTTGTACTTTGATATTTTTGTATTCATATTTTCTGTTGTGTTTTCTAATAATCTGTATTGTTAGCATTAATTCCAAATGTACACAGGGACAGAGAAATTCTTAATGCATTAATTAGTTTTCCTGCTTCGTCAGAATTGACCACCTGCTTGTGTACCAGGAGGCAATGTTGGGCATCTTGCAGCATGCCGAGGTACTCGACGAGCTGTCTCCTCTGCAGCTGGTGGGCAGCAGTCCTGCACGTGCCTGGGCTTCTGTGTGCATTGGTGGGTCCCTGGAGTACCATGCACCTGTTCACCCAGCAGCAGCCTGTAGACTTGATTAGATGGCAGCAGCTCTGGAAGCTTCCTTCAGCACTTCTTCTGGGAACAGGCAGGGCTCTGGTCCTGCCTTGCTGTACATATGTATTTATTTATTTATTTTAAATGGATTTGTTTGTTTCTGGGCAATATTAACAGTATTTCCAAATAATACTGCAGTAAGTTCAGCAATTAAAATAGTACTCTGCATGCCAAGGTGTGCTTGCAGTTCCCAAGGAAATACTCCCTGTTGCCCTTTGACAGTGTCAAATTCCCTGCATTAAACATAGCATTGGGCAGGAATCTCCCATGGAAAACAAGATGGGTCTGAAGGATATTTCAGTGGCTCATGTTAAACTGAGGGCTGATGTTATTATGTGTATTTCACAACACTGAGCCACTGTAGATGTTGTCAGATGAGGTGGGACTGATGCTGAGGCCTCTTGGGGTCATTAAACACACGATGGTAATCACAGCCAAATTCTATCTGAATAGAAAAGAAATGAATATTGGCTTAGCCTGGGAACAAAAGATCTGTATTCAGAGCCCTGCCATGGACTTCCTTGCAGCCTTGAGCAGTCACTTAGGCTCTCATCCAATGCCTCCTGAATTCTTTCCCAGTGACTGCAATGGCATTGTATCAGACATTTAATCTTTATGTGCTTCTATTTCCTTCTTAGTAAATGGGGATGTTCATACCAACACCTAATTCCCAGTGCCACATCTCTAGAATGCACTGGGTGCCCTGGCTAATGGAATGTATCCAACATTTTTTGCAATTATTTGAAGGAATGTTAATAGGGGACTCTTTCTCCTTTTTCTATTTATATCATATTGTTTCTTTTCTTTCCAGAAGTTTTATACTATATTTTGCATCTTGTCTGAAAATAATACACATTTATTTAGATAAATAACCTCTTTTTCTAAGAGTTTTTTTTTTTTTTTAATTTGTTTTTAATGCAAATGTTCAGGATGGAGTATTTATTTAGTCAGTGACTTTTAAAGTTCCTGGAAAGCTTTTGCTGAATGCGAATTGCTCCCAGGTATCCTTGGGTCTCTTATTTGCAATGTAGGTGGATTGTAAAGCCAGCATATAGTACATGTTGTGGCCCTACATTGGTAATTGGGGGTGCTGACTGGGCACAGGACTGTGGGCACAGCTGTATTGCTTCCTCTGTCAGCAGCTCAGGAAGCAATGTATTTGATTTCAGGTGGTGCATAGTAATAATTATGTCTACCCCTCCTGCCTGCCTGAAGATCTAAGGCAAGAATCTCTGCATTTTGCCCTGCTCAAGTGTGCCTATACTGAGCCGTACAGGTATTAGGCTTGTTTGCCTGGGCTTTGTATCCCTTGTTCAGTACCAGCCCTACTAAGCCTTGGCTGGTCCCTTTAAATAAAAGTGCTAACTGTACTGATTCTGTTTCTCAGTATCCATTCTGTCGTATTTTTTCCATTAGTTTGGTTATCAAAATAGACTTCCTCTCTGATTCTGGAAAGCTGACTATAATTTTTAGTACATTAGTGTTTCCGTAAGTGTTTGATGCACATATGCAGATGAATACTGGGAGTATTTTAAAATAGAAGATGAAGTGATTAAAAGCCCAAGATGAACATAGCTGTGCTGTATGCTGTTCTGAGCTTATGGCTTGTATCAGTGTCTGTGTACTAAGCTGCTGCATTTTGCCTCCAATTTAGAAGAACCTGGTCTTAACCTGGTTCTGAGAAATTAGAAGAGATCAGATGTTTAGGTAAATGTAGGTATCTAAGGAGGTCAGCTATTTTCATCTCATTCCAAATTATAAAGAGAGAGAAAAAATCAGACCGTGTAAATAAAATTGTATTCTTTTTTCTTTTGGGTGTTTTATAACACTTAAAATGTTAAATCACGTTTTTCTTTGGACAGGATAGGCAGTTATGAAAATAATTGTGATTTCTAATCCAAATTACCGTTGTGTTTTGAATATGCTTGCCCCCAAACAAATACATGCATCATTCTTTGCTTTCTGACCTTAATTTTTTAATTTGGTAAAGAAATTTTTGGACATGGGATATAAGAACCTCAAATACACCAGCTGCATATTCCAGACATGTCATCTCTCTCCCAGAACACATCAAGTCATGTGAGCAATTAAATAATTTAGCCAAAGATAGAAGCTTCTTTTAATACCTGGGATTTATGCTTATTACAGCAGCTGGAGTTTTGCATATCTGCTCAGTTTGCTGGCACACCATGCTTCTTGAAAACCATAAAAAGTAAAAATCTCAAGTTTTTTTCTTTTTCTTCTTCCCATAGTAATAATCCTATCATATTTGTATCTATCTTCTGACTGTTCTGTTTTGTTCTGAAAGGCTCATGGATGGTTTACTGGTGGGAATTAGACTGTTTTAAAGAAAAACAGTTCTATCCCACAGCAGCTTTAGTGTGGCTTATTCCATGTGGGCCAGAGTTCTGTGACAGCTTCTAGAAGGGTTCTTCCTGCACCGCCCCATTTTTGTAAAGACAAAAAGTCCCTCTGTCTCGTGAATTAATGTCAATGCAACCTGATAGTGTTCTCAGGTGTTGCTTTAATTTGCTAATTTATAGCTTCTTACATGTATTCTTTTCATTTTTTTTTTAAATTATTTATTTTTTTATTTTATTTTTTTTCCTTTTTAAATATCAAATTTCATATGTTGTGTATTGATTTTGATGTTATCTGCTTTTATCTATGTGAGCATGAATTCGATTGAAGGTGTTGCTCCACAGTTGAGCAAAGCTTGTTAGCAGGCAGATGGAAACTCTTTGCTTTGCTGATGGTGTACACTTTTAGCAGAGCAAAATATGCATTCAAATAAGCAATGATGAGTCAAAAGGGTCCCGCGTTCTTCAGTTCTTTGTCATGTTTTTATAGCTGAATTCTATCACTCTTGTAACAATTCAATCAAGAGAGTTCTTGACAGCAAGGGACAAAGAGTATACTCTGTCATTACTGACACGATTAATTATTGTCATATTGCAGTCGTCTTTTTGATGCAGAATCTCAAAAGCCCTTTTACATTAGTGCCCGTGGCCACATAGTTCTGTGCTTTCCAGGAATCAAAAGATGTTGCAACATAATGAAAGAAATAATATAATCTTATTTTTATTTTTAAGGCCTGATCAAAAAATAGAAGATACGGCAGAAACCAATGCTGAAATTCTTGCTCGTCTCACTTCTGCGGTAAGGTCACTGCATCAAAGTTTGTACTGATCATGTTTGAAACTATACTATGTTTTGGATCCTTTCAAAATAAAGAGCCAAGTCTTAGTGAGCAGGTGTTTATAATGCAAACTACTTTTTGTCACTGAAATGAGGTAGCTTTACTAGAGTCTTAGTGTGTAACTCTACAGCTATTAAAATCAGTCCAAGGAAGGATCACTGCTGTCAGCTTTTTTATAATCCATGCCTTTCATGGCCTGGGAAATACTAGTTTAGAGGATCACGATGATTTTTCTGCCATCTAGTTTGCACTCAGATCCTTTTGGTCAAGTAAACATCGGTGTGAACACAATGATGAGCTGGGGGACAAGGGGAGAGTCATAAGTTCTGAGGAATCTCAGCTGGGTTATTTTGGGATTTGGATTCCCAACTGTGTTTAGCCTCGGTAAACTCCTTCATAATAAATGACACTTTTTCCTTTCTGTACTGGAATTTGGTGCATCTTGTTTATAATGTAAAATCATTCTAAGAAGACTGGACTTCAGGAAGTTAAACTAGATTCACTTGATCTCATGTAATATGATGACCTAGATGATGGGAGAGAGCGTATCGTCAGCAAGACTGTAGGTGATGCAAAACTGGGAGGAACAGTTGATACGGCAGAGGGGTGTGCTGCCATTCAGAGGGGTCTTGGCAGGCTGTAGAGATGGGCCAACAAGAGTCTGATGTTCACCAAAGGGCAATGCAAAGTTGAGCACTGAGGGAGAAATAACCTTGTAGCTCTGTAAAGGCTGGGGGCTGGCTGGCTGAAAAGGAGCTTCACTGAAAAGGACCTGGAGTTTGTGATGGACAGTAAGTGGAATATGAGCTGGCATTGTGCCGTCATAGTAAAGAAAGCCAACAGCCTCTTGGGCTGCATTAGGACAAGTGTTAGTCCCAGGTTAAGGAAGGTGATCCTTCTCTTCCTGTCAGCACTGGTGAGATACATCTGGACTGCTGGGTCCAGTTTTGGACTCCTAGCACAAGAAATGCTTGGACATACTGGGGTGCATGTTGCAAATGACCATGAAGATGATAAAATGGTAAATGGATTAAAGTATCTGACATAAGAGAAAAAGCTGAGAGAACTGGGAGAAACTGAGAGACTGGAGAAGGCTCAGGGAGGATCTTACCAGTGGGTATAAATGTCTGATGAAACAGAATAAAGACAGAACCACCTAATCTCAGTGGTGTCCTGTAACAGGACAAGAAGCAGTGGGTACAAATTGAAATTCAAGTAATTCCACTTAGACATAAGAAGAAAATTCCTTACTCTGAGGGTAATTGAACATCCGAAGAGGTTTCCCAGAGAGGTTGTGGACTCTCCGTCCTTGGAAATACTCTGAACTCAACTGGCCATGGTCCTGTGAAACCTTCTCTAGTTGACCCTGCTTTGAGCAGGGGAGCAGATCAGATGATCTACAGAGGTGCCTTTCAGTCTCAACCAATTCTGTGATCATAAGGTTCAACAAACATCACACCTCTAAATCATAATATTAACAAAATATAGAACAGTTCTGTTTTCTGTGCTTGAGAAGGTACTGAGACGACAGAGAACCAGGCAGGGTGAAGAAGTTTTCATGAAGAAAAGTATGAGGAAAAGAGCTATTTTAAGTAAAATGAATAAAGTGATATGGTGAAACTCTGATAAATGGAAAGGAAGGAGAATTTGTACTAAGTTTCGTAATGATGAGTGGTTCTGAATGATCAAAAACTACGCAAAATAATTTACAATGTAAGATTAAAAAATTTTGTGGCTTGTAAGTTCTTTATTTTTTAGAAGTCTTTTTTTTTATTATTATTTTTTAAAACTTTCTTTATATTCAGATTCCTTTTCTCTCTCTCTCTCTTTTTTTTTTTTTTTTTTTTTTCCTGACACTGAAAATGAGAGAAGAAAGAACTCAAAACCTTGGTTTCCTCCATTTTTAATTTCCTCCATTTTTAGCTTTATGGAAAGTAAAATAGAAAAATACTTATTGCAAAATTATATCTTTAAAACAAACATACAAAATGCCTTACTCAAAACCCACCAACTCTATAAAACATTGTCACTATGCCTCAAAAGCATCACCTCTAAAAGCTAGAAGAATAATATATTTTTATCAGTTTAAGAAAAGGAAGTACTCAACAAAACACATTGACATGCTGAGTTTAAGCACTGGATCTAACTGTTGCTGGATACACTTGAGGAAAATGTATGTCCCTAAACATGTGAGTAATTGACAGTGAGTTCAGAGTACTTCACATCTATCTTGCAAGGTCAAAACTTTGAACTACATCCTTGGTGATTTCCAGCAACAGGGCACATGTTCAATTTTGTTTTATTTTTAATGAGCTGTTTTATGACTGTAGCTAACTAACAGAAGAAAAATTAAGCAGTTGCATTTCCAGATGGCCTGAGGCCCATTCATTGCCACGGTGGTGTCAAAAAGATTTTTTTTTTTCCTCCATTTTCTGTCTTTTCAGAAAACTCTGCAAGCTCTCATAATGATTTTCTAGTCCAACCCTAGGAAGAAAAACACACACACACAAATAAAAAAAATTTGAGACTAGACCAGAATCCTTCAAATATTAACATTTGTATATGAACTTCTCCCTCTAAGAGAAAATAGCATATAATATGGAATATTGCTCTCCACCTTTTCCTCCGTCCAATTGGCTGGGATCTGAAATACTCTCTAAGACTTTATGGGGAGCCTTCATGTTTCTCAAGGCATTTTGAACCCTCAACTTTCACTGTTCCACAGAGTTCTGTCCTCAAGGTATAGGTTTTCAATATTTTTGGCTGACAGCCTTAGAATTTGTGAAGGGGAGAAAAAAGAGTCCCATGAGGAGGAGCAGGAAACCACACATGAGGTTCTTAGTCATGACTGAAAATTTGTTCACACTGTCTTGCTTTTTGGCTCACTGAATATCCTTGTATTTTCTATAGAATCAGGCCACACTTGAAGAATCCATACTTCAGAATCTTGCTTACAATGCTCTTCAGACTAGCATTTGAGAAGTGAAAACCTAATCTACAGACCAGCGCTAAAGCAGTTGGAGATTAGATTTGACTTAATGTATTTCTAGGTACAGAGTTTCAAATCTCAACAGGAAACAGGGCATACCATCCTGTTGATACTAGTTACTCCTACTTTCTCTTTGTTTATCTTGTAATGGACTGAAACACTCTGTATCAGGTCAGGAGGATGCTTCTGTGTCAGGTTTTCTCTTTTGGAGATCAAATTCCCAAACTTGCAAAACTGAACTGATTGTGAGGATACACTCTGAGCAACATTGGAACTATCTGTGTGCCTAAAATAGAAATCACTGTTTTAGTGTCTGAAAGGGCAGGGAGAAGTTGTAAACATGCATGCATGTAAGGTCTAATTTTTATTTCTGTATCCCTGTAGAAGCTTTTGTTGTTGCAAAATGTGGAACTCACTTCACCTAAATATAAGTGACCATATGGCAGATATCTACATCTGATCTAGTTCTCCAAGGCACTCCATACAATCAGTAGAAATAGGGGTTTTTAGGATGCTGAATGTGTAATTCATTTTGGAAGTCTGCTTCTGTGAATAATAATCGCATCTTAGGCTGCAATGGTAATGTATGTACTCTGTATAAAGGGAATATAGCGTGACTAGCACAGACACAAGCATTTGTACAAGTTTGGCAAATTCCTTATTCCACCTCTTTTTCTTTACTCTGGTCTCTCTTTCATTGTTGGCCTTTCTCTTATTACTTACTCCCTAGTGTTCTTTGTTACCAGGTGTTGTTTCTTTTGTATAACTCCACTTTTCATGTTCACTGCACAATTTGACATTTTTTTGATGATTCAGCCAGTCTCAAATGATTAGTTAGGGAAATGCACTTTTGGTTTCAAACAATGGTTATTGAGATCATAGAAGATAATTGTGATAGCTGTGGCAAATGATGCCAAGTCAGTAGGGCTGTAGGAAAAAACTGCAGAGGTTTCTTTCTCATCTTAATTTGTGCATAAAACATGCAATACAGCTCTTTGAAGAGCAGAGTATGATACAAAAGACAAGAAATTAACTTGGTGGGTTCTCATTTTTTCTTTACGCTTTGTTCTGCAGTGGAAGAAGCAGAGTCAGTGACGGTAACTGAATGGAGCCCATCAGATTTTATGCTTGTATCATTTGCTCCATTACAATGAGGCACTGACAACATCAAACTTAACCCACAGAGACTGTTGACATGCAAGCAGTGTAAAATGCCATTTGAAATAGGTTTGCATTGGATAATCTTTTGAGCAATTAATTTTTAAGAAAAAGTACTGTTGGTTCCTGGGTTTAAAGAAGCATTCCAGAGCTGTCATGCATTCCGTGTAACGTCCCCAAAAGCAGCTTTGTATTCAATATCTTGTTGCACTGTCTGTTAAAACCAGAGCACTCTGTGATGGCTATGAATGCTTTTCTGCAAGGCTGTTACATCACCTTGTGATAGTATAGAAAAGAATATCAGGATGTTAATGCAGTGCACCTGGGAAATACAGTTTTCTGGTACTTTAGATAGTCACCCAGGTACTACATTTATTTAGAGTCCACCAAACTTTCACTTCATAAGGTGCAAAGAGTGAATTAAAATCTTTTTCAAAACCCCACGGTTGAGAGCTTTCTCTTGCAGGATTTAATTTTGAGATTCTCTAAGAATTGCCACTTTGTATCTAGATCTGAAGCACACTGAGGTATGGAATACTTTCATAAAAGACTGCTCTAGACGGAAAAAAGTAGAGGTTGTATGCACTCTCCACTAGATGCAGAACTATGCACTCTATGGTAAAATGACCAGATTCCTGGATAAGAGAAGAACAGTATAGAATCACCATAGAATGGCTCAGCTTGGAAGGGACCTCAAAGACCATCCAGTTCCAACCACCCTCTCATAGGCAGTGACACCTCCCACTAGATCAGGTTGCTCAGGTTGCCCATCCAACCTAGCCTTGGACAACTCCACGGATGGGGCATCCACAGCCTCTGTGGGCAACCTGTTCCAGTGCCTCACCACCCTCTGAGTGAAGAATTTCCCCCTAAACTTTAATCTAAACCTCCCCTAAATCTTTTAGTTTAAAACCATCCCCCCTTGTCCTGTCCTTATCTGATTGAGCAAACAGCTGTAGTCTGAAAGGCTGGACAACCAGACAGGTTTAAATCTGCTTCTGTGGTGTGGCTCAGAGGTTCGCAGCTGACAAAATGTATTGGCTGGCAACAAGAGGGTTGCTGCAGGGCTGGTGTTTGTCCTGTTAAGTGTCTTTGTCAATGACCTGAAAGAGGTGATGAAGTCTTGCTTGCTCATCAGGTTTGCAGAGCAGACCAAGTTGGGGGCTGTATGCTGGAAAGCAGGGCTGCCATCCAGAGAGAGCTGGACATGCTGGAGAAATGGACCAACAGGAAACTCATGAATTTCAGCAAGAGAAAATGCTGAGTCCTGCACCAGGAGCAAGCTAACCCCTTGCACCAGTTCAGGTCAGGGTCTGCCTGACTGGGGAGCTGGTTTGCTGGAATGGGGGTATGGGAGTCCTGGTGGATACCAGTGAGCCAATTGTGAGCCCTGGCACCAAAGACAGTCAAACAGCATCCTGGGGTGTGCTTACAGGAGTATAGCTAGTAAAGTGATGGAAATGATTATCTTTCTTTACATAGCATTCATTAGACCATGTTGAGATACTGCAGGCAGTTCTGGAGCCTCAATACAAGAGAGACTTCCTAGACTGACATCCTAGAGCAAGTCCATTGAAGGTTCGCCAAGGTGTTTAGAGTTGGAACTCTTGTGTAGTTAGGAGAGGCTGAGGGAGCTGGGCTTCTTCAGCCTGGAGAAGAGAAGGGTTCAAGAGGACCTAACAACAGCCTGTCAGGGCTTTTGGGGAGCATATCAAGGATGGTAAGCAGGGCTTTTTGCTTGATTGAAATGAGAGATTCAGGGTGGATGCAGGGAATCACAGAATCACAGAATAGTCTAGGTTGGAAAAGACCTACAAGATCACTGAGTCCAACCTCTGACCTAACACTAACAGGTCCTCCACTAAACCATAGCACTAAGCTCAACATCTAAACATCTTTTAAAGACCTCCAGGGATAGTGACTCAACCACTTCCCTGGGCAGCCCATTCCAATGCCAAACAACCCTTTCGGTATAGAAGTTCTTCCTAATATCCAACCTAAACCTCCCCTGGCGCAACTTTAGCCCATTCCCCCTCATCCTGTCACCAGGCACATGGGAGAACAGACCAAATGCCGCCTCGCTACAGCCTCCTTTAAGGTACCTGTAGAGTGCAATAAGGTCTCCCCTGAGGCTCCTCTTCTCCAGGCTAAATAGTCCCAGCTCCCTCAGCCACTCCTCATAAGACTTGTTCTCCAGACCCTTCACCAGCTTCATAGCCCTTCTCTGAACTCGCTCAAGCACCTCCATGTCCTTCTTGCAGTGAGGGGCCCGAAACTGAACACAGTACTTGAGGTGCGGCCTCACCAGAGCCGAGTACGGGGGGACAATCACTTCCCTGGACCTGCTGGCCACACTGTTTCTTATGCAAGCCAGAATGCTGTTGGCCTTCTTGGCCACCTGAGCACACTGCTGGCTCATATTCAGCCGACTGTCAACCAATACTCCCAGGTCCTTCTCTGCCAGGCAACTTTCTAACCACACATCTCCCAGCCTGTAGCTCTGCTTGGGGTTGTTGTGCCCCATGTGCAGAACCCGGCACTTGGCCTTGTTGAACTTCATGCATTTGACCTCAGCCCATCGGTGCAGCCTATCCAGATCCTCCCGCAGAGCCTTTCTACCCTCGAGCAGGTCGACACACGCACCTAACTTGGTGTCGTCTGCAAACTTGCTGAGGGTGCACTAGATCCCCTCATCCAGACCATCGATGAAGATGTTAAAGAGGACTGGCCCCAGTACCGAACCCTGGGGGACTCCACTAGTGACCGGCCTCCAACTGGATTTGACTCCATTCACTAAGACTCTCTGGGCCCGGCCATCCAGCCAGCTCTTAACCCAACGAAGCGTGCGTCAGTCCAAGCCACGAACAGCCAGTTTCCTGAGGAGAATGCTGTGGGGAACGGTGTCAAATGCCTTACTGAAGTCAAGGTAGATCACATCCACAGCCTTTCCCTCATCCACTAAGAATGTCACCTTGTCATAGAAGGAGATCAGGTTAGTCAAGCAAGACCTGCCTTTCATAAACCCATGCTAACTAGGCCTGATCGCCTGCTTGCCCTGCAACTGCCGCATGATGACGTCCAAGATAATCTGTTCCATGGGCTTCCCTGGCACTGATGTCAAACTAACAGGCCTATAGTTCCCTGGGTCTACCCTCTGGCCCTTCTTGTAGATGGGCGACATGTTTGCTATCTGCCAGTCAAGTGGGACCTCCCCCGATAGTCAGGACTGCTGATAAATGATGGACAGTGGCTTGGCCAGCTCTTCCGCCAGTTCTCTCAGTACCCTCAGATGGATCCCATCCGGCCCCATCAACTTGCGTACATCCAAATGCTGTTAGCAGGTCGCCAATCATTTCCTTGTGGATTGTGGAAAGAAAACTCGTGGAAAGAAAACTTCTCATTGTGAGGACACTACAACAGTGGAACAGACTTTCAAGAGAGATTGCATCCTTATTGTTTGAGGCTTTCAAGATTAGACTGAGAAAATTCTGAGCTACCTGGTCTGTTCTCATAGCTGACCTTACTTCAAACCAGCCATTGGACTAGAGACCTCCTTAAGTTCCTCCCAACCTGAATTATCATATGATCCCTATGAAAACATCACCCCAGCTCACCAGGTTTCACACTTGTGTGACTTTTTTATTATTATTATTTTATATATATATATTTTAAGAAATCTCCCTCTGTCAGGTAGGAAGATTCACCATATAGAATATAATTTGTATTTAATAAAGCAAACATAAGTGGGTAGTTATATGAATACTTTTGTTCTTTCTTATTGCAAAAAGAAAACTTAGCAAGATGTGGTAATATGATTACAACATACACAAACATTCTCTTATTGACTTGTATAATATGTCTGTAAACATGTTGTGGTAAGCTAGCATTTAAGCTGAATCAGTCTTGACATATGCATTGCTACTCAAAACAAGATGATATTTAGACAGTGTTTGCTTTGTAGCAACAAGCTACATGTATAAACTGATTTTTTGTATTTAATATCTCAATTTATTATGGTAGGCATATCTCTTGTTTGAATATATGTTTTACTTTCATTATTATCTGGAATATGATGTGCAACTATCGATTTTGTCAAACAGGCAGTAACTGAAATCCCTTTAGGAAGAAGTATGATAATGTGTGGCATGTCTGCAGTGAGGAATGAATGTTGTACACAGATTTCCATCAGTGTAATGATGCATAGGAATTGCATGTCCAGCAGAGATGCCAAATACGCATACGCAAAAACAGACAAAAGCACATAGATTATGAAATCTAAGGGCACCAGGCAAAACCAGAAGGATGTTCATCAGTACCAATTCCTTGTGATTTCAGTGAATCCTATGAGACGGAGCTCAGACAGACAGGATGAAACCCTTTGGTGAAGGAATATTTGCTTAATATTAAGACTAGAGGGACATTTTTTCCTACTGCTTCAACTTAATGTTTTGGCTCAGATCAAATTCAGTGCTAGCTGCATGCTTGGCATACAGCAAAAAAATTGATATTTTGCATATCATGGAGAAAACACAGAAAAATTGTATTATTGCATGTGATATTAGCACCGTCTTTCAAACACTTAGAATGTACTATGTTATAAGCAAAAGTAATACTGTAAATATAATCACTGGATGGCACAATGCTGTTTTTTTTTTTCTTCTGTTTTTGAGAAGAGGGCATTTTTCCGATTCTATTTGATTGGGTTAATTGGAATGTTTACAACTGTTGCAGATTGTAGTGTCTCCCAAGGCTAATCTTGAGATAAAGTATTTTTAAAACACTAAAAGATAAAGATGATGCATCAGTGCACTGTTTTGTACTGTCAGTAACCTGGGAGAATAGACCAGGATTAGGGCATTGACGTCGGTACTTCCTGCTGAGTTTAATGAAGAGAGAGATGTCTGAGCAGTTTAGCCAAGAGAAATTCTGGTGGTGTTATTCAGAAACAACTTGAGATTTTATTGAAAATCCCACTCTAATTTTGGATAGCATGCATGTTGCTAGTGTATATTAATTGCTGCAAGTAAGCACATAAGTTGTTTTGCCAAAAAAAAAAAATGTTCTTTCCCATTATACTTGCAGTTTATGCTTACATTAAACATGATTAACAGTTCTCCAGACATGGGAATGAGTGTACAGGAAGGAAGGAAGGGAAGGTAATACTGCCAGCTTGCACAATTGTGCTGGAAACAGGACGACATTTAAGAAATCTGTGGCACTGCCTTTGTATTTTCCTGCTTGGAGTGGCAGAAAACTTTATCCCTCTCCAAGGGGTAGTATCAAGGAGTAGAAAACGTCCTTGTACCTTGCAAAGACAGCAAAAAAGCTCCCTTGTCCTTTGCCATAAGGGAAGGAAGTATGCAAGTAGAGAAAGGATGTGGTGTCTGGTATGGCTGCTTTCTGCTCAGTGTAGAGCACGTTCCTGGGTGGCTGCTGTGTATCTGATCAGCAGATGCAGGGGTTACCATTGTACTGAGAGGTCCTGGGCAATTTTGTCTTCTCCTAGTAACCACTGCACTCTGTCTTTTTGCTCAGAGCAATGTAAGATTAACTGTTCTGTTTTCATATTTTCAAACTTTTCTTCAGAGTGGGATGTTGTTAGTGACTGTATTACTACAGGGACTCTTTGTGGGAGTAATGCCTTATAATGACCATACCCCATGTCTTGCAAATGGTGTTTTAAATGTCATATGCTCTCAGAAACTGTATGCCAGAACTTCTGCTTCAGAACAACGTTGAGCTGTGCATAGGTCTGCTAGGCAAGATGGCTGGTATGCAGTAAAGGAGACTTTGTACAGAGAGATAAGACAATCCCTAGAAAAACAGTTGGAGCATCCCAAAGTTATTTTATACTAAGGACAGGCTGCCTTGGGGAATGTGGGAAGGTGAAAGAAGCTGCCGGGCGTAAAAAAGAGCCCGAGAGTATGGATAAGACAGTGGAAGGGAAGAGTTGTGGTGTATGCAGGAGAGCAACTGTGGTGTTGTAGGTCAAATGAAGAGTATTTGAAGCAGCTGTAGGGGGATAGACGATGGCAGCGAGAAGCATAAAGTATAAAAATAATGCATACTATGGAATTTTACTGATAGAAGAAGGAACAGACCTATAGAGGGAAGTAGGCATAGGGCTGAGCTGGGTAATGAGACTGTCTGACAGTGTAGAGATTATAGAGAAAATAAAGGGAATGCAGAGGCATGAAGCTGAGGAAGGGAGCTAGCTAGCATGGCAGGGTTATTTCATTACAGCCTAGTAAGATAACCTGGAGATGTGGAAACAGTATAGCTCCTATTTCTGCCTGTTCATTTGAAGCTAAATATTGGCTGAAATACTCAGTCATGCCATTAGAAGAGGTTGTTCCCTCCTGAAGGCTCCAAAAATGAACTTTGGTTATATCCACAAACCTCAGCATGGAAAATGTGCCTATGTTGGAGTCCACAAAAGTTCAGCATTACAAGTGTGCTCCGTAGAGGTAGAGCAAACATTTAACAAGGCAAGGAAGAAGCTTTAAGTGTGTGCTTGTGAAGGAGATATGCTGCACAAATAAATTGCAATTCAGGCTACTGAATTGCCCACCTCCCTAAGGAATGTGAAGAATTTACATTAAATTAAAGGGTTTTTTTTTTTTTGTTTTTTGTTTTTTTTTTTTTTTTTTAAAAAAAAGAATTCTCTTCTGAAGATGAAGTAGGTTTTCTAGAAAAAGTGATTTAGTTTCAAAACTATCTGTATAACTCTACGTGCAGTTAACTGCTCCAAAAGCTTGATAGCCTGTATCTTACCAATGTTGCCTTATTGTGTGTGTGTGTGTGTTTTACTATGTATCAGTAACAATAACCATCATTTTCTTTCCTGGTATTTTAGGTACAGAGGGAGCTGGCTGCTGTCATTGCCTTGAAAGCAAGGAAGTCAGGTGAGTCAGATTGGACTTTAGATGGGTTTTTATAACATTGTACCCTTTTGTTATTGAAGTATTTGAATTTTCACTGCCGTCTCATTAACATTGGGAAGCAAAGATAGCAGACCTCATTCCTCTCTCACTGGAGAATCTGTGTACACAGCACAGTGCAATTACTGTGAAGTTTTACTTCCTCTCACTTGTCACATCTAATGGCCTAGCTGACAAAATCTGAATGTTATGGTTGAATTGAACTTGGGTCTCTTTCTGGCCAATGTCATCTTTATCTCTGCGTTTCCACTTTTATAAAAGACCAAAAAAAAAAAAAAAAGAAAAAGATAATTTTCCTGTGTTTGCTTTTATGGTCCTGTATCTCATGCCATCTTTGCTGTGTTTTACCTGCCCAGTCAGGTGAGTTTCTTTATCCTAAAGCAGAATGCCAACTTTATGTGTTGAGAACATTCTTTCCTGGAGACTTGTCTGGTACATACAGAGGGCTGTAAAGGCAATTCTCTGTTATCAGGGTAGTAAAAGGGAAGAGGCAAATGGATTACTGAAAATCTCTCAGAATATAAACACTACAGCACATGTTGGTGATGCAGTATAAATACTGAGATACCTGGTCATCTCAGCTTTGTCAGGGTTTATCAGCAGAGCCACTTCCCTGGCTCTTTCTGAGATTTTAAAACAAACAAACAAACAAAAAAAACTACTTCACCAGAGTAAATAAACCTACTTGACTCAATACAGAGTTAGCTCTCCAGTGTCTACATCTGTAGGATAGTTAATCTGCAGACAGGGAGAAATGCCTGTGGCAAAGGGAGAGTTGAATGTATTACTAGAGTAAACCAGAGGTAGAGTTGACTTAAATTATCAGCATGTTCCCAAAGCTGTTGAGGTCTCTGGGACTATTTTTATGAAGTTTCTCTTGTGACTTCAGTGATTTTGCTAGAAGTTGAAATCATGGATCTTGGACTTCAAGCTGTTTTCTGACTCATAACCAATATGGTGTCATACGATCTGTATGTCCGTCTATCTGTTTGCCAATACAGCACAAAAGTTATTATACACAACACACTCGCTACACACAAAATATCTTAAACTAAAGACACCAGAAGATGTGGTTGGCATATCTGCAAATATTTCTGTATGCAAATGTAAGTATTACAAAAATATTCCAGACATTGTGATGCCTGTTGGTCTTGAAATAGAAGTACCTGTAGGTTACATCCACTGCCATCTGTAAATGTAAATCCACAGAAGGTAATAATAAATCTAAGCATGAATTCAGACCTGAGCTGCTTCTGTGAGTGTCACAGCTTTGCTTCTGGGGCTGATGTAGTAGTTCACAACATCAACACCCGTCACCTGCTTACCCTCACCTTGTGTCACCCCAGTCCCACCTGAATGTTAATGGCTGAACATGGAAATGCTTCTGCTCTGGTTTAGTGCAGAGCAGAACAGGTTATTTTAAGGAGGATTGGAAGATTCCTTTTGTTTTGCCATAAAATATGTTGAGTGGTTCCACATACCTTGTAGTTAGCCATTATACAGCTCCAAGAAATCTCTGTCCCTACTTCTCACCTTCAGTTGTGTCAGCAAATATTATTACCACTACTGTTAACAAACAAAACCTTATTCCCCACACGAGTTGTCTTTAACCTGAATTAGCATCTCATTTCTTTTTGGTGGATTGCTCCATAAGAAGTTGTATCAGTACAGAACGGTATGGGGGCAGCTGGATCAGGAATGAGCTGCAGGAGAGTAGGTAGAACACAGTGAGCAGGTAGAAATATTTTAGTTAAGAATCACAGCCTTAAATAAACAAAGCTCTCTGTAGAGCTGGGAAGTGCTGACCAGGCTTTCCTAACACATTAATGTAAACACCACCAATATCAGTTTAGATCTGAACAAAAGATACCTCTTTAGTCAGTTTAACTAGCACATGCTTGTTTCTGAAATTTGCATTTCTTTATGCCTCTTCTTGGACAACTTTTAAAAAAAAAAAAGATTGCTTGAGCAGGCATAACTGTAAGGGCTAATTTAAGTTAATGCTTTTACTACAGTAGGAGTGAAGTAAATTAGGGTGGTTGATTATGTTTATTTGTTTTATTGCTGATGGTTAAGTTCACAGCATAGCAGTTACTGTGAGCACTCAGGCTATGGTGTGCTGTGCCTGGTGAAGTGAAGTGTATTTCACAGAAAGTACTTCTGGAGCTAAAATCTACATTATCTTTCTAAGATATTGTTCTTCTAACCTTGTCCAAGACTCCATATAATTCCAGGAAATAAACCAACACAGATCAGACAGAGTTGATTTTGGCATTAAAAGAGTGGCACAAGGCTATTGGGCCAGCTGCCTTGGTTTGCTTCCAGGCTGATGTGAATGATGCAGGTACTGGACTTGTATGCCCTGGGGTTGATAAGGGCAGGCTGTGGACATCGTCCTACCCAGTTGGGTGGAACCTGAGTGATCTGAGAGCCTTCCTAGAAGTCTGCAGCATGAAAATCAAAGTAGTTTTGCAGAAATTCCTGTACTGTTTTTGATGGCTTGGTGTTTTTTTAAATTATAGTGTTTCAAAATGTTTTCCCTGGACAACTGCTTAGCACTACCAGTAAGAGAAAAAAAAAAAAATAAATAGGATTTTCCTGCTTAATATAATAACCGTGCAATTTGTTTCTAAATTACTTTAATTTCTGAACATGTCTCTGCCTTCAGAGGGGCACATTTAGTGATTTAATTGTACTAGAAAAACTGGCTGATAAAAGTTTTAGTAGTATATGTCAAGGACTGTAGTAATCACTGGGTTACGCTGCACAAAATGTGCTATACAAGCACCTCAGCTTCCTCTGCAAGAGGTGAATAGGGTCCAACCACTAACGTCTGCTGTGCTTGGGAACATTGCCTTTGGTTATCAGGGTGAAACAAGCAGTTTGTTTTTATTGAAATGAAGCTTGGGCTGCTACATTGTGGTAGAAGAGATTCAGTGTATAAGAAGCAATAATTATAGTTTTGAGTTCTTGGGTCAGAATGGCTGCTTCAGCTCAGAGATTTAGATGCTGTCTGTATCTACTGACAAAATGCTTTAAAAACCAAGGCAGAGCCACGAGTCTGATGTGGGGTAGGGCAGAGTATCAAATTCCTGGTAGCACAGGATCTGGCTTGATGGAGAATGTCAGCTAGCAGAAAATGAAGCCTGTAGGGTGTGGAGGAGAATGCTTTTCCTCCAGAGGTGCTCTTTAGTCTTTATTGTGGGGAGCGAGAAGAAGAGAAAAACATAAAACTGATAGATGGCTGAAGGAAAAATGCAGAACCTGAGGAATGAGAAAGAAACTTGTACGCTGTGGAAAAGACTTCCCTTTTCTTATTTCAAATAAATACTGCACATATACCACTCCAATAGCAAGGTGAAAGCAGATGGATAGGTACTTGAGAGCCCTCACACAGACGGAACTCAGCATCAGTAGTTCCTTTGTAAATAGAACTAAAAAATGGGGTAAAATTGATGTCTGTAATCCTGAAGCCTTGATGGACTTCAGTAACACTGTTGACTAGAAAACACATTTATATTTCACTAGAATAAAGCTCTTATGATAAACCTGACCTAAGAGGGGAAAATGGGCTTGTGCACTTCTCTGTGGCTTATAAAAAATGCATTAAAATTGTTCTTGGTTAACATCAGAAATAAATAGATTAAATGCTGTCAACCTCAGTTTGGTAACAGGTCTTGGGGAAGCAAATAACTGGAGCAGAAGAAAACTTTGTTTTTAATTGCAGGCACTTGGCATCAGAATTGCTTTGTTTACTTACACCTTGCTGGTTTCTGATCGCTTCCACGAGTGTGCTGGAAAACATGTAGCCTCTGTTCTGAAGGTTTACAAGGGTTGGCATTTATCTCAATTGCTTGTCATGGCTCATGACATGTTCCTTATGTGTTAGAGACTGTGGCTAAAACAAGGAGAAAATGCAGCAAACAGCCTAAGGCTGGAGACTCTAGCCAGTGGTGTAGCTACACAGGTACATCAGAGCTGATCAAAGGCTGTCAGGTGGATGCTCTGAGCTCGTTAATCCTGTCAACAAGCAGGAAGCCTTGCATCTCTGTGCGTGAACCTAGCTGCGCTCCTGGCATTGCCCAGCAAATTCCTTTATATCTAAAGGAAGCAGCCGGCAGGGGTCTCTTCTCCCTTCCCTGCAGGGCAGTCACAAGAGCCCTTGCTCCTGCACGTTTTTTTTCTTCCTTTAAAGAATGTGATTCAATTTTGCATAACACAGTAAATACTTTTTTTTTTTTTTTTTTTTTAACCATTGTTAAATTGACAAGTTTTTGATTTTATTAATTTTTATTTTTATTTTTTTACTTTTGTTTATAATAATATGACTTAGTAATATATTAACTCTATTGAGATCTTGTGGATTGCCTCCCAGTTCTGATTTATGTCTACACATATCCACCCTTCCCCTTTATTTTTGTATTGCTTCTGTCAGGACTTAGTTGTCTGTGTGCTGTGCTTAGTGTTTTTATTTTGGGGCAGACAATTCAATGTGAACCAGTCACTGGGCTTGACCTTTGCCGACATGAATGGAGAGCAAGCTGTGAACAGCTCTTCCTTGCTCCAGCCGCAGTGCCACCTCTTGAGCACGGCTGTCAGAGCTGTTTGCATGGCTGTACTCAAACGCACTACAGGAAATGTCAGCCCAGTTAAAAACATGCAAGAAGCCAGGCTGGGTCAGGTTAAAAGTCCACCCAGCTCTGATCCCTATGTGAGTGATGACTCAAGGATGCTTAGGGCAGGGAAAGAGAACAAGTACAAGCAGTCCTTCTGATGTGCTCACTCATCATCCACCAGGCTGTGGCAGAGGTGTCTTGCTGTACCCACACTGTTGTGATGGGCAGCTCTTGGTGGACCTTCCTTCCATTAATTTGTCAAATCTCTTTTTGAACCCACTTATTCTTCAGCCCTTTTTGACATCTTGTGGCAGTGAGTCCCACAGTTCATGTGTGCGGTATGTGAAAGCATATTTTTTCTTGATTGTTTTAAGCGCATACATCACGACCTCAGTGTGTTCTGATACAACTCTTTGGTTACATAAAATAGTGAATAATCAATTTCCAGTCTGTTGTCATACTGTTTGCTATTTTCTGCCCTTCTGTCATAACCCCAATGAGTTGTCTCATTTCCAAGCTAAAGCACTAGTCATTCCTTATATTAAATCTCTTCTATTAAAACTGATAATCTTTGCATCATCTTCTGTTATATTGAGATGGCGGCAACCAGAACAACATGCAATATTTAAAAAGTGGAAGTGCCCCAGCTTCCAGGATTTAAAACTGGAGTTAAAATGGTATTACAGCACTCTGTTTTGTAAAATTTCAATTAACTACTAACCCTTTTTTTTTAAAAAAAAAAATATATATATATATATTTTTCTTTTTGATCCCTACAAAGCGTTAAGCTAATATGTTTTAGAAAACCAAACTGTGTTCAAAGTTGTGATTGAGCACTGCTTGTCACCCAGGGTCATACAGTTACATTTGATTTTTCCAATAGGCATTATTTTCCATTTGTCAGTATTGGATTTTATATGTGATTTTTCCTCCCAGGTATTCAGTGTCTTTAGATCCTCTTGCCAGTTCTGCACAGATGACTTTAGACCTGACTACACTGAGTGGCCTGTGTGCCACCAAGCCATGTTGGTTTCATGTATGGCTTTGCAGCAGAGCAAATTGGACAGCTTGGTACTTCCAGAAGGGGTGCTTCCTACTCACGTTGCCCTGAATATGGGTGTGAAGAGCTTACACTTTGTCAGATGTGTGTACAGTGCTGTTCTGCAGGGCTGAGAGGTGTTGGAGTTGGCACAAAGCAAGGGTGGCAGCTTCTTATCAATGGACTAGGGAGCTGGATGTGGGAAGGAGCCCAGAAATGCGCCTTTTGGCAGCATTGAGCTGTTTTATCAGCTTACTTAACTCAGGAAGCTGTGTCTTGACTACTTAGGCCTTTTCCTAAAGTAACGCATATCATTGTGAGACTTCCTAGTAACTTTCCTCCACAAGAATTAGCAAAAAAAAAAAAAAAAAAAAAAGAAAAAGAAAAAAGAAAAAAGAAAAAAAAAAAGTCAGTTTATGCTGTATGATTGTTCTATGTTGTCATTACTTGCTTGTAGAAGAGCTGATATATAGATGCAGAAATCCTTAAGAATTTGAATTAGAGTGGTACACATACTTGAAAATGATAATAAAAATACATCATCCAAGGTCATCAAAGAGTGGAGCAGTTCTGTATTGTGTTTAAAACTGGAACACGTGAAGTACCCTTTGAAGACACAGGTCTTGTATACAAATAGATATACAATATCTCTGGTATGAAATGGACACAGTTTATTATCACTTATTTTCTGCCATTGAAAAACCTCAGGGACTGGAGAAACTTGTTCCCATTCACAGAACAAAACGGCAGTCGTGCCACAGATGTGTGCATTTTCCCTTGTGGAAAAAATTGAGACTTTGAAAGGTAGGAAAAGGCTAGCATACAAAGGCTAGCAAAAAAAGACTCTTGCCAGCAAGTTCATTTACTTGACTTAAGTAAGACCTTGTTTCATTACAACTTTCAATTCCACTAACTGTTGACTTCTTGAAAGCAAGGGGCAAACTTAGCAAAATACATGGAATAAGATGGAGTTCTTCTGGAACTGCTGTTAGGTTGGATGTTAGGAGAAATTTCATTACTAAAAGGGTTGTGTGACATTGGAATGGGCTGCCCAGGGAAGTGGTTGAGTCACCATCCCTGGAGGTCTTTAAAAGACGTGTACAGGTAGAACTTAGTAACATGGTTCAGTGGTAGACAATAGTTAAAGGTTGGACTAGATGATCTTAGAGGTCTTTTCCAACCTGAATGATTCTATGGTTCTATAATTTATCCTGGAGAAATGGCTGCTCAAAATCAAAGTGCACGAATGTCATGCTTTAGACTGGACTCAATAACTTTACCTTTACTTTTCACATTCAGCCTAAAAGTTGTACCTGAAAACCCAGTCAGTGATATTTTTCAAGTTATATTGTGCTTTTAGGATTTTGTGCCTTGAAGGGAAGTATTTATGTAGGCAGGCAGAGCTTCAAGAAGATGGAGTCAGATTCCCTCTAACACTGGTAAGCGGTGCTCTTTGTGCTCTGCAGCCAGGAACAGTGTGGGACATGCATAGAGCTCTACTGTGCTGTGGTTGGGTCAGTGACCACCTGGTTTGTACCACCCAGTGATTTCTGGCTTTTGTAGTTTCAGAATCTGGGGCATCATTATTTCTGTATGACTTATAAGGTGTATGCATGAAAATGAGCAATGCAAAATAGCTGCATAGATGATTGATATTTTGCAAATGCACAGTAAGAGATTGCACAGTAAGGTCAAAATGAAAATAATCGTGCAAAAAAACAATTCCCAGGTGAATGTTTTGTTTTCAGTCCATTGGGAGAGGCATTTACAGAGTTCACAGAATGTATTTGTTCAGAGTCCTCTTTGTTTCCTGTTCCTTTCCTGGCCATGCCCATAACTTATTTTCATGGAATAGAGAGTGAAGTTTCACTTTACACCAGCCTGCTCTGTCACTGTCCCTCTGCGTGCCTGTATGGCCAGTTCCCAGCTCCCTTTCTCTCCATGCCTGTTCATCATGTCATGGACTCTCCTCCACCCTTCCAGCACCTCATTTCAGGCAGCATTTTTAGAGATGCATTTGTTGCTGCTTGATTTTTTTAAATTAATTTTAAATATGTTGATGAGAATAAATGTCTAAAAACACTGGGTAAAATCTTTGTGCATTCAGCTGTTGAATGGTTTTCCTTGAGCTGCTATTGCTACAAAGAACATTGCTTACATAATCCTACATTGTTTGCAACTCATTTTCCACTTCTTTTATTCTTGATAAAAAATTATATGAGGTCATATGTTCAAAAAGCATGTGTGAAATATGGCTTTTCCTTTGTATATGTTACAACATTGCAGGAAAAGAAAATCAAACCTCCCCTGGCCAGGTGAATCAGTGGTGGCTGGTTGTCTAGCAGGAAATGCCCATCTTGTTTAGCCAATGGTTTTACAGATTGTGGTCTTCTAACACAGCACAATCTTGGATGAAATATGGACCTTCAAACTCAGATGAAAGGGTTCAGTTCTGATAAATTAAATTAACAGAAATTTCTAACAAAAACATTGTACTAGAATGTGAAAAGAACAGCAGCAAAGGCTTCTGGCCATATAGCCTGAGTTGGGAAATACTGGTTGCTCTACTTGGAGCACTCATTCTTTAATTTAGAATGGCTATATAACACAGGGGGGAGGAAGTCTCATTTAAACTGAGGTTTTTCCTCCATGGTCGTTCAGATGCAGTGAAAAGGGACCATAACTTAATGATGCGTGGTTCAGAAAGATGAAATCCACATCTGTCAGCCTCCGTTCTTACCAGTCTGGTTTTGCTCTGTTTAGATTTGATTCCTACCCTTGCTGTTATCTGTTCCTTTTGATAAACTCTGCAATGAGAGGAAATGTTTTTTTGCATAATTTTCAGGAGTCCTGTTTCCTATTTCAGATCTGAGAAATGGCTTGTAGCACTAAGACCCTTGGGAACTTATTTTTCTGGATGGAAACTAGATGAGCATAATGAGCCTCTCTGCAAATTCAATATTAGTTCTATACCTAAGGTCAAGGAGAAGTTAATGACCATTTTTTACATACTGAAATCAGTTATGAAACTGACATTACATTTCATGTTTCTGTCATTTAAAAAAAAATGAATTAATTTATATTAAATTGATTTAAACTACAAGGCATAAATATCATGACTCCCAGATTAGTATTTGAGAGAAACTGGCATCATTGTCACCTTTGCAATAGTTCATTCCTAAATTTACAAGCACCTTTATTCCATTCCATGCTTGCTGTGCCTTTTTAGATACAAAGGTGTTGAACAAGGCTGTAAGCTGGAGACTCTTTAATAATTTTTACATTTTCTTTGTTTCTTTAATTAGCTGATTTACTCAGCTGATTGCACAGCTGTCTGGGCAACACCCCCCCAAGGGCCTGCCAACTGTTTCAGAGATATGTAGTGTACTCAGAAAAGGGAAATCTGTACAATGATTTGCATATATATATATGCAGAAATAGTGGGAAGGAATGAGAAAGCTCAAAGGCAATTTTTGTATTGTTAATAAAAGAAATCCATGATAAGGATGAGCTTAAAAAGCTTTTTCTTTTCAGTAATTTCTGGGAAAAAATTACAGTTTCATGGTAAATAAGGAAACAATTTTCAGTTGGAGGGTTTTATTCCTGGTTATCACCGTGTTTTATACGCAGCTTTTGGAGATTTCAGAGTTGTGCTTGTTGTTTTTCCCCCTTTTATTTGGCAATAAGTCCAGGAAAATACAGCAGTATGTATGAAGATCTGGTCTGGCTAAAAATGGTCCCCCAGACCTGAGCTTTGTAAAACATTTACTTGCTCCTCATCTCCTTCCCACCACTCAGCTCTAGTGCCTTGTGTAAGCTAGAGGACTTGTCTTTTATTTTCCCCAATTGTATCAACTGGAGCTATTCATTTTTTCCCACTCTGATAAATTAATGAGAATCACCAAACATGACACTGTCAAACAGCCCAGGGCTGCCATGGGCTCTATAGAGCCCACTCTATACCCTCCATAAAGAACAACAAGGGATATCACAAGATTCCATTGTTCAAAATAATAGTTTTCAAAAAACATGAAATGGGCTTAGAATCGTATAATTTTTTAAAATGACCTTTTTTTTTTCTTTCTTTCTTTTTTTTTTTCTTTTTTATTTTTTTCTGAGAAGCTTCATGCTAGAAACTTTCTTTGGAGAAAAAGATGGAAAAAAAAAAGAGAGAGAAAAACAGAAAGAGAAGAAACATGCCTCTAAAAAATGTGGGATATAAGAAGAATGCTAGAAGTTGTGAACTTCCCAAGAGCTGATGATAAATCAACTGGTGCAGGCTGCTGGCGATTCAGAGCATTGGACTTTTCCCCCAGGGAATTTTCTTGCAGATTCGTGAGGTCTTTTCAGCAGTGATGGCTTGACAGGGCTGGAAAAACAGACTATAACTATCCAGCAGGGATGAGATAGTGAAAATCTCCTGGCTTGTCAAATAAACAAAATTCTTCCCTTCAGTAGTAGGCTCTTTACCAACTACCCAGGTGTTGCCGGCCACCCATCTACAGAGGCCATGTAGGTACCCTTTGTTTATTAGCTAGGAGAAAAAGATCCTGGTCCCATGGTTGGGTAGACACTGATTGGGGGGCTGAAGCTCTTGGTCACACTGATTTTGGGGTCTGAAGCTGTGGCAATGCCAGCTTGCATGATGTCCGCTGCCTGCTGCCAAGGTGCTCCATTCTCAACCAGGACATCAAACCCAGATTGGTTTAAGGTTGTGGATCCAGGTTTATGGCTGTTCAGGGAGGGAGCAGCAAGGATGGCAGGATGCGGGACAGCCAGCAGTGATGCGGAGATGAGTGTAAGATGAAAGACAGATGTCCCTGCCTGCTGTGTCGTGCTGTCCAGCAGCAAAATGGTTAATGGCGGTGGAGTCCCCTCTGCAGCGTTTAAATAATTAGTTCTCAGAGTTCACACCCTATTAAGCCAAAGGGAGGAAGTTCACACCTCTCCTGGTGTTATTGTTCTGGTGGGGCTGGCTGCAGCACCGATAGCGCAGGGGTTTGTCTGAGGAAGGTTATCTTCGCTGCCAGAAGGGGTAGAAAGAAGTAACTTCATTTATGGCAGAGGAAGAAAGCCATGCTGCTGCACAATAGAGCAAAGCCTCTGGGAAGATTGTAATGCTGTGGGTTCCAAGAGTTTTTTTATGGATGGATTTTTTTTTTATTTTTTTTTTTAACTGTCCTTTCTGCTTTCACTCAGGCAAAAGATTCAGCTGTTCTGCGTAGAACAAAGCACGCGTTGTGTGATGTGACTTCTAAAGATCTTGTGCATCAAACACGATTTACCTTCAAGTCTGGGGTGTACAGAGCAGCATCTTGGGGGGCAGCACACTGTGCAACGCTGAATCCCCTGGCAGCGATATTTCTGTAGGCACAAGAAGTCTCTCAGTGCTGGGGGTGGCTCTTGGGACCCCGCTGCACGCCACGCGGGTTAGCAGAGAGCCCTTTGGCATGCTTGTGATTCTCCATGCTGCTGAGGGAGATGAATCTTAAATCTGCTTTAAAATCTGTAGCGAGACCATAAAAGCAGGGGAGCACTGTGGGTCAGAAATGTTGACACAAAGGATGTGCTCTGTTCCCGTGTCAGTGATGGTTGTGTTCCATTTCCCTTCTAATCCCCTTGTGATGGCTGACTTTGCTGACATAGCTAGTACATGATTTACTTTTCCTTCTCCTTTCTTTCTTTCTTTCTTTTTTTTTTTTTTTTTTTTTTTTTTTTTTTTTTTTCTGCTGATTTAATGAGCTGAAATCAGATTGCTAAAGGATAAACTCTCTCCTACAAGAACTCTGTATTCCTAAGTTAGTTTTCTAGAAGAGTCCTCTAGCTAGACCTCAGCTGTGGTCCACAGAGACTCAAGGAACTCAGATCAGATGATGCCCCTTGTGATCCTGAAGTGACCATAGAAAAGTCAACATTCTGAATTCCCTAGGCTAAATTGCAAATGGACGCATTTGAGCTGCACGTTAACAAGCTAATGCTCATTTAACATCTTTTTCTTTTATTCCTGGTGACCTTTCCTCTAGACCAAAGGAGGAGAAATACTTCAGGTAGAAAAGGGGGCCAGTCACTATACATTTGTATACACATCAGGGTAGATCCCCTTTGCCTTTCTGTGGTGTTGCTACTTTGTCAGATGTGCTGGAGCATTTGTATCATAAGGTGAGGAGCAGGGTTTATGCTGGCAGCAAAGGCAGTGGTTGGTCCAGCTCCAAAATTCACAACTTTTTTTTTTTTGCATGTACATTACAGTTTTAGGGATCTGTCCCAGAATCAACACTTTCCTGGGAAATAATTTCCCATCCCACCCTAACCTTCCTGTCACTTTTCCTACAGTAGAATTTGCAATGCCAGCTCTTTTTAGTCAAAAATTTAAGGCCAAATTAAATGGGAAATTTAAGTGGGAAATTATCCTTGAATTCTTATACTATATGGGTGAACACTTCTTGCATGCCCAAGAGCCCATTAGGGCAGTGCTGAGGCCACAGCCACAGGTTGGTTTCCTGTGTGGGAATTCTTGTACACATAAATACGTGTATGTCCCATGTCATGGGATGTCTGTGAGTTGGGTTAGGATGCACGCCATGTACAGAGATACAGCAACTTGTATCGTGTGTGTGTGTGTCATGACCCATGGAATAGCAATATGATATTCCTATAGGAATAAGAATATTTTAAGAGATTCATGTGTGTGTTTTCCTGTGCTTTATAGATAAAACATATAATAACCTTTTCACACAGAAACCATGGAAATATAATTAAGGCTTGTTATTTGCCAATGTGGCCACTTCAGTTCTCAAAGGACTGTATTTTTGTGGTGGAAAACAAGGTATTAGAAGGTGTGATTCCTTCAGTATTACTCCATGGGTGTAGCTAAAGGATTCAAACTGTGGTTGGTTCTTATGTGTTTGGGTAAGAAAGAGGGAGGACACAACAATCAGGTCTGAGATGGAAATTTCATGAAAAAGAAGCTGACTCTGCTCCCTCCCTGCCAAGAGAGCTAGGAACACATCACTGTGAGGTCTAGGATTATATTTTTTTTTTCCTTTATGAAAATATTTACTGTTTCTTTTTTACATTCCTTACACAGTCTAAACAACACTGAACCCAAAGAGGGCTGAGTTTGGATTATGAACTTTTTCAGCTTTTTTAGAGCTGAGCTGTGAAATTGCAGGTTAAAAAACAAAAACAAAAGAAAATTTTTTTTTTTTTTTTTTTTTTTTTTAAACAAAAACCAACAAACCATGGGTTCATTTAGGGTATATCTAAACTGAGGCCATTTTCTCATCAGTTGTAAAATTTCTCATGCTAAAATTGTTCAGCTCCTGAGGCTGTCTGTAACTGTGGAGGCTGTGGATGTGCACCCTCATCTTCTTTGGGTAGCTGAAAGATATGATTCCCCACAGCCAATGGAGCTTGCTGTTGTCACCAGTACTGTCCTCTCTCTATTCATCAACCAGAGTGGCAGCTGTGTGCTCTTTCTCTAAGGTCAGCTAGTTCATTTGGTCAAAGTGGGTCTGGCACTGGGCAAGGGCAGGGACACCCGCAGCAGCTGGTTATCAGCCACCAACCTTTTCCCCATCACAGCTGGTTGCAGCATCCTCACCTGCTCAGGCTTGTGAGAGAAGCTTCCTGGACCCTTGGAGATCACCTAGACCTGGACCCCTGGTCCCTTAAAACCCCATGACTAGAAGCCAGCATCTGAGGGGATGCTTTGGCCATCAGTGGCTAGAGCAAATTAATTTTAGGAGAAACCAGGAAAGTGAAAGGAGAGTTGGGGAAATGTGTTTCTTCTGACACTGCCACAGTCTTGAGCAATTCACAATTGCTCAAAAAAATGTATTTTTAGCATTCATTACTGCCTTCTGGCATTGCAACATTCCTGCCTCACGCCTGTTGTTCTGAGTCACGTTCAGCACATCCATACCCTGAATGCTTCATACCCCACAGCTCTGGGAGGAGGAAGGCTAGGACTACAGGGGAGGGGGCTGCACAGAGTCCCTGGCATGGTTGCATGGAGTACCTTGCCTTGAGAAACCACGGGATAGGAAAGCAGGGGCCACACGAGGCTTTTGAGGCTGGAACTCCAGTTATGGCTTTACTGGGTTGTTACTTTTCCAGCAGTGTCACAATCATATTTTGGTTTCATCTGGCTTTGAAGACTACTGTGATTTAACCCCAATTTTAAATGCTTTGTGTTACAACTAGAGATTAACCCAGTGTTTTCAGCATTCACCCTGAATTTCAGAGGTTGGCTGGTGAAATGCCACTAGTCTAAATTTGTATCAGACCTCTGTTTTCTTTTGACAGTGGATTAAAAAAAAAATCCTTGAACAGGATATATTGTGTTGACAAAATGCATTTTTTTTCCTTTTTTATAATTGCATCTATATTACTTTTTTAAATTATTTTTTTAATGGTATAACCATGCAGGAAGAAAGAAGAATTGCAACCTCTATGGCATAGAAGTATCACCCTGCAGATACCCTGCAGTAAAAAGAAAATAAATCCGTATCCTTAGAGTTCAATAAGAGTCTAAAAGTACTTTTCTTTTAAGCTGCTGAATGCTGCTGGAGGTTTAGACTGATTTTTACCTCACGTCTGCAGCAGACTGAGCAAGCCAGATCTCATGGCACCACTTACCTGCATCAGCTCAGCCGTGGTAACCTGTCTGTGTCTAAAGGTTCAAGCTGAGAGCTGAGGACAGCTTCAGTGAGGGTGGCTGATGAAGCTAGGATTGCTACCTGTCAGCCCTTCTGCTGCTGCCTGCATAGCTGCTGTGTTCATCAGCCGCATCCTAGATGCTCAATTTGCAGCCACAGTTTTAAGGCAAAACAGGACGAGTGATGCTTGTCCTCAAACGCAGTGCCACGATTGGTGACAGCAGGTTGATGACCAGCTCAGATATCTGGGGGTGAAGGAAGGAGGAGGTGAACAGGAGGCAGCACACAAGTGAAGTCCTCCTGCCCATCCCTCACAGACTTGCAGTGCTCAGGAAATGGATCCTCAAGCTCTGCCACTTCAAGGATTCTTTTGTTGTTACAGCTGCTATGGACATGTCATTTAATTTGTAGAAGAAGAACAACGATATTTGAGAGTGGTGGTTGTAAAAAAAAGGAACTTCTCACATGTTTCATCAAGTCTTACCTGACTTCCCTTTGTGTGTCACATTTCATAATGGCTGAGGCTTGTTTTCCTCCCACCAAAATATCGTAGGTGGGAGTGTTGAATGGAAGGGCTTCTACCTGGGCTCTGTAGGTAGTTTTACACTCTATAGATACATCTGCTTACCGTACGAAAGTCTGATATGTCCCTCCAAAAGTGGTCTATGTTTCTTAAGCTATAGATAAGCTGGTATCTCTGATTCAGACCCTTCCACAGTTTATATGTCTGATCTAAAAATTTTGCTTCAAAGTCTGGCAAAACTCACTGGTGTTAAGTGGTGTTAATTGAGCTAAGTTACAGATTTCTCTTATCCGTGGATAATCTTCAATAGACTGTCTTCTGTTACCATTTGTTTTTGGAGATATTTTTCATGGATACTGGTGGTATTTGAGATTGAGATCACTGCTTACATAGAATTTTCCAAGGTTGAGATGAGGGATAAATCCGGTTATTTTGTTTAGTCTGAATTGACCTTCTGCAATAAAATGAAAATAAAGGGATGTCTGTTCTTCATTCTTCGTGAGTCATTAAGTCTTGTTATAAGATATAGAAAAGATGGGAGTTTCCTTAAATTGCACTTCTTTATCAGGAATAACACAGCAGCTGGAATATACTTATTCAATACTACATTTTACTGTTTTGGTAAAATAAGGTATAAGGTATAGAAGTCTGTCCAAAACCACTTGATGACTTTATTAGAAAGCTAAATTTGGAATCATATTTGTTGAACAGTCATTGTGTTTGGTCTAGCCTGGGCCATGCTGCTTTGGGCTTCTTGTGATTAGAACATACCCACTTCCAATACATTCTTTCTTTCTTATTTTAGCAATTCATCAAAATGAAGAAAACAACAGTCAAGAAAAAAGAGGGCTAGAAGACCTCAAGGATACCTCTGATGCTCAGGTAAATTTAAAAGATTAACAGCATCTCAAAGACTTTGTCAGATCTACAACCCGAAGGATCTGTTTCTGATGGCTCTTTAGCACTGGGAAATGTATTTCCCTCAATGTTCTGAGTGGGGAGCCCATAGGAAGCAGAAAGTCTGCTGGATCATGTCATATGTGACTATTTAGAATAAGATTGATGATCACCCTGGGAATTAATCCCATGATGTTGAAATCGGACAGCATTTTTAAACTCTCTCTGCTCTTTCTAGATAATGCACATAGTATACACCAGATGTGAAAATAAAATGAGATGTGTTTAAGAGGCAAGGGCATATGACATTTTGATTGAAATTTAATCACTGTAAGTAGACATGCAATAAAATGAGGATACTTAAGAGTCACTTGAGTATAAGCAACAACCTTTTTTCTTTCCTTCCCTAACTGCCCTCATTTACAATGAAAACATGCTTCTAGATATTATTCAGAAGAAATTTAACTACATTCTTGAGTATTTTACTGTGGGATTTCTTATCCCTTTTGATTCTGTGAATCTTTTTTGATTAATCTTCAGTTCAGTCATTTAATTCATGCATCCAAACTGTGCAAGTATAGCTATATTAATAATTGTATTGGTACTGATTATTGTTTCTACTTTTAAACTGATTTATCCATTTTTTTAATTATTATTATTATTATTTTTTTCTGTGCCTCTTGAAAATCTTATATTTTCCAGCCGTTGTCACCTTTTCTTCTCTTGGTACATACAGCTTGTTTTTCCCGTCTCTGATTTCTCTCTTTACCAGCTATGAGGATTTTTTGTGAGAGGCAGGATTTACACCGATGTCTGAGTAACACCATTCTAATAGGTACAAGCCCTGCACTCATGTCAGCGATACCTGTATCTTTCTAGAGGTACAGACTCTCTTGAGCACTGTGAGTGCAGAAGAGACTGCGGATACCTTCTGTAGCAGACCTGGATCTTGGCAAACATCTTGAGGGTGTAGGCACAAGAGCTTGGGACCATGTGGACATACCTCTTGTATCAGCCTGGAACTGGGACTTTAGCATACTCTTTACAGTAATACTTGAGCAAGGTGTTCAGAAATGACCTTTGTTTTTTCTGTTCTTAATTGCAGCAAGCCAGTCACTAATCTGTTTTGAAAAGAAAAAAGTGTAGGAGCCCTAAAGCATGAACATTTTTTTACCTGACTTTGATTCCTAAATGGCATCAGTGTGACAAAGAGGGTCAGTCCTCTTACACTTGTGTGTGCACTGACTTCACTGCAAAAAAAATCTGGCTTACTATTTTCTTTCCCATGTTTCATAAATGCTCTGTTTTACTTGATGTTTGTAATTATAATTTTGAGGAAACAGTTTGCATTTATATGAGATATGAAAGGAAAGACTACAATGTGTGCTCAAAGCTCATAATTAGACAGTTAGTAAGACTGCATAGGCAGATGACCAAAAAAACCCATAAGAATTAATTGTTGGTATTGCTTTGCTCAGCTCTTATTTGGTTGTAAATCAGCTTCTAAAATTTGCAAGAATTTGAAACATATTTAAAATTAATTATTAATTGAGCAGTTAAAAAAAGTGTTGAAATGCTCAGCTGGGAAGAGGGTAGTGGCATTGTCAAATCAACTGTAGCTCTAACTTGTTTGTCAGTCCCATAAAAATGACATTCTGCAAACACTGAATACAGTTTGGGTTAAGGGTGTGAATGACTTTTTCACTTTAGCAAGACCATGCAAGTGACTTGGAGTGAAGCAAATGATCTGTCTAGACAGTAGTGTACAGTTTTTAGTTTTCAGGTTGATCAAAGGTGAAGCCTGTAATAATTACATTGTTTTCAAAAGATGCAGACAGAGACAGAGGTACAGTGGGGAAAAAAGTCTTTTCTATTAGCAAAGTTTCAGGGTGTGATGCATGCTCTAAACTCTGCTCTGTTGAACACAGAATAGATGTACCTTGGAGTTAGGTTACAAAACTGGTAGAAGTCTGGAAAAAAATCTGTACAGGGATTTTTGACAGTGAGCATGCTACAAACACTGTGCCATCCTGTCATTTTAGGGATGTCTTCCTTCACCTCTACATCGCTGCTAGCGATATGCTGCTAGCATATTCATTTATGGCTTTTGCAGAGGAAATATTTTCCAAGGATTGTGCTGAAAAATAAAATGTATTGTCAACATCTTTTTCCAACCTCAGTTGTGACTAACTCATTTTCTTTACCTTACTCCATTTCAAATATTTCATAAACATCTTTAATTACAGTAGTTTTGTGCTGTGAATGTTAGTAAAGGCTCACAATAAAGCTTCTACATTCTTCTATCATTCAGGAAGTCAAAGCCAGTTAAAATATGCAATTTCATAATTTTCACCTTCACATAGGTTAGTACTCGCATCTCTGATACACATGAATCAGAGGACTAAGCACAAACATTTGAGCATGCAGGATTTTGGAGACTGTGTGCCTGCACAAAGCATAGATTGCAATCGCACTTTACAAGTAGGATTTCTGGTGTTTACCCTTTTTCCTAGCAGCTTTAGAGGTATTGCTTGAAAATTAAATTTATATTGACAGGTGAAAATGACCAGTAATATGAGACTAACAGTATCTTCCCAACCAGCTTTTAGAAGCTGTCATCAATTAATTAGTTGAGCTGGATGGTTTCTTATATTATTAAGCAGAAAATTTATAGTGGAAAGTCAGTATAATTGAGGAAAATGAAATTAAGAGTGGGGGATTTGTATTTTCATTCTTAATTATGAAAAAGTATATTTAGACTTTTGTGTTTTAAGTGTTATTTACTCCCAGAGCCAAATATGTACACTTAACTTGATACTACCCTACCTTTCTCAGAAAATTTTAGTTAGTTGACTTTTTATCCTCCAGCAGCCCAATATAATAAATGTATTTTTCGCATTCTTTAAAATTCTTTAAATTAAAAAATAGCTGGGGGAGTAGGCATATGCTAAAAAGTAATGTCTGTAGTTGGTTGTTATTTGAAGCAGGAGGATAATAGGATTCTTTAAAGAAATTCTCAGTTTGAATACAGGCAGTACTCGTGGCAGGGATAAGGGGCTTGTATCTAGTGTTACTTCTTCTGTGGGATGCTCATCCATGTAGAAAGCAATTGTATGTTCTGCCTGAACACACAGTGAAAGGGGGTGAGGACCAGGTGTTCAAAAGTAGCCTTTCTCCAGGATGTTTCTTCCACTTGAACATCCTGAAGCCAGTTGTTCCCTCCAAAGTGAAATCCCTCTTCCTCAGCTTAAAGTAAGAGTTTTAGCCTTTAGGCTTTGCTTTACAGGCTGGACATCAATACTTGCTCAGCAGACTGAGCAGGGCATTCCTGTTGGATATCCATTTGACATTTGAAGTATGGGAACCTGTAACCATCCATGCCTCTTGTAGATCATGGTCTGACTTCTCTGGGTGCAACGTAAAGGTGTGAAAAGTGCCCCTACAGTAGTTATAGCCCAAATCCAGAGAGGCTGCAAATCTTTGCTGTCCCAAAGCCGTAACACTTTGAGTTGTCCTTAGCCTACAGGCCTGTGGGGATTACAGTGCACAGATGTTACACTTTGCTAGAAACATCCATAAGCCATGAAATAAGCAGGCTTGGCTCTCTAGCTGATCTCCCCACATCAGCCAAATCTGTGATAATGGCCTAGACTCCCTGTGTATATTACTGCAGAAAAATGTGAGTTTTAGGAAAGAAATTATTTGGCTATTTTTAAATGTACTGTAGAGATAAATAAATAAAAATATTGCCCTTCATAGGTACCTCTTCTCTATTGATTAAAGAGAGTCTGGACAACTAGTTCATTGTACTCTTCTGCATTTGATAAAATCCATCTCACTCCTATCTGCAGGTGATAAGTGTATCAAAGCTGGCTAAAAAATCCATATCCTTGATTTGGGAGATCAGGAGCTAATCTCAGAGAAAATGTAAGGATCTTCAAGACTGGCACTGCAATTCTTTATTTTTTATTTGTGGTGGATTTCAGATCTTTGCACCAGATCTTTGCTTAGGTTCCTTAAGTGAAAATGTTGGGTGCCTCAGGAGGTTGGGGGTGAAGCATAGGGCATGTGAAGCACAAGCTGTATTCCAAATTCTTTCCTTCTCCAGAGTACAAGTCACTGATGCAGGCTTGTGAGGAGATTCATACAGACTGGAGGAATTTAGGCATGTAAATTTTTTCTTTCAAATCATTTAGTAAGGATGACTATTGGATTCAGTAGGAGAATCTATTTATTTATTTATTTTTTCCATCAACATTAAAGCAGTTACTCAGAAAGTGGATTCATTACCCTCCCCAGCTGAAGAACTTTTAAATCACATTTCCTTTTTCCTTGGTGAAAACACTGGACTGTAGGATCGATAGCTTGGATGGGCACTCACACACCTTCAGCTATCATGGACAGGAGTTTCTGAAGGCTGGAGGATCAGGGAATGAGAAGCACTATAGGGTGATGGTCAGTACATCCTTGGGTTTTGTTTTTTACTGGCAAGATGTTTTATGAGTTTTTGAGCAAATACGGATTCAGTAAAACTCAGGATGAGTAGAAGAAAGACAAGTGTGGAGGATAAAGTTTTATTTGCAGATTGCCTCTGAAGTCATATAGCAATAGCATAGCTCTGCCCGATGCCAAGGCATATGCTGTGCTATCAGGAAACATCTGGGCTAATAAAAGCTGTGCAGTATCATCGAGCCAGGTCTCAGTGCAGAGGTTATATCCACAACCAAATTACAGATAGTAACATTAGCCACTGAATTTGCAGTGAGCAATTTAGCCTGTCAGCTGACTTTCTGAGGGATAGTCTGGTATACCTGTGTGCAGACAGGAATCTGAATTTATATATACAACATTTTTATAAAATAACCAGTGATGCATGCTATGGTGAAATGCTATCAGCATAGCTTGTATAACTGTCAGAATATTAGCTAAAAAATAGTTCTAGTGTAGTTTTTAAAGTAAATCTAATTTTCCGTCCTAAACAGAAATGGACTACATAATTCGTTTTATGTAGAATACCAAAAAAAAAAAAAAAAAAAAAAAAGGTGCAACTTTTAGCTCTTACAGCTTGCATACATGAAAAAATTGGTGGAGCTGGAGCACTGGGAGTCGCAGCCTGTTATTTTTAGGAGAGACTGTGTTGCTCTTCATTCTTTTTCCAGGGCTGTTCCTGGCTAACTTTCCCATGAGTTTTTAACCTCTTGCGCTTGTTCTCTGATGTAACAGGAAACAGGCTGACAGGAACAAACAAAACACAGCATATCAGTCGCACACATAGTAGCACTTGATTTAGTTAGCCCTGCCTTTGCTCCTCCAAAGTAGACACATTTGGAGGTTCAGATGTGCCTCAGCTCTTGAGTTTTTTCCCAGGGAGCAGCGATCCGTTTGTGTTCAGTGAGCGGCACAGAGTTCCAGCAAATATGATCAAACAGATGTATTTCTTTTAAGGTTGAACTTTTGTGGCAGTGCCATGTCCTGGGACTGTGGATTTAAGTATCTGTTTGCTCTTTCTCCCACCCTTAAGGCAGGGGTTTTGTGCAAGCTTCAGGAAAGAGATGACATTGGACGGATTGAGCTAGTCCAGAAGCTGGCACGAGAAAACTGTCAGTTTTTGCAGGCGGATAGAAAACAACCAGAGAAGACTGAACAAGTAAGACATTTCTTGTCTGGGTTTTCTTGTTTGTTTCTGGTTGGGGAGGGAGATCTGGGTCAGTAAACTGAAATAGCAAAGCTGATGGTCAGATTCCAGGACACACGTTAGTCATGGGGCTACAGCTGTTCTCTTCTGTCATTTACATTTCTCTGAAGTGCATTCAATTCAATAATTGTCAGCACACTTAAATTATTATGTTGTCAGTAACAGTCAGTTACTATTATTTATATCTTATGTGTGACGAAAAAGCAGATTATTTCAGGATGCTTAACACCACATTGTTGTTAGTGATTATGAAATTTTTGTCCTTTTTAGGATGTGTTTATATAACACATAAGGTATATGAGTAGTTGAAGTATTTAATTTGTCTTAAAGAGAATTGCTTTGCTGCCTTGGAAAGAGACATTGGCTGGAGCTTTTCAGTATGAATTAAAAAGGATAGGGAATTCTGCAGTTTCATTAAAAAAAAAAAAAAAAAAAAAAAGTGTTTTCAACCAAAAGTTATACTAAAGAAAGCAGTATTCTCTTTAATACTCATGAAAGCACTTATTCAAATGTTAATAACTGGATTTGAAAATGCTCTAAAACATGACTGCTCTGCTTATAGCACAATGTATCCTAATTTTGTTCTCCTGCTAAAGATTTCTATTCTGATTGCATATTCAGCTAAAGGTGCCGAGGCTAATAATTGCAAGAAACAACAGAAATCCTACCTTGTCCTCGTGTATCTTGCTGTAATATATGTGTAATTTCTTCCATTTTCTACTTGCTGGACAGCAGAAGAAAGACCTATGCTTTAGAAAAGAACTACTTTTCAGCTCCTCTGCTAGCTCCTTCCTACTGAAGTAAGGCTGTAGAAAGGAAAAAGAGAAAGATGAATTCTTATTTCAGGGCTTCACGCAGTTCTGTTCAGCAGTGCATAAAGTCTAGTCTCATGTAGTTAAATATGTAATTGTATCAGTAGGTGCGCACAAGGGAGGAGAGTAATTAGCCAGGCGCAAATCCCTGAGATTGAATTGTTCCTCAGCTGATTCACTAGCCGTGGACAGCTGGCAGAATTTCCATATATCTATAAACCGTATCAGCAAAGTGCAATTAAAAGTTTAGGAGCTTAAGCAAAGAAGATTTTAAGCCAGGAAAGGTTCCTAATTGTGTTTTGGGATTTTGAAGCAAGATTACAGGCTTTGTGGGCATAGGGGAGAAGGGTATGTTGGGACGGATAGTCCAAAAATTCAGTAGTGTTTTTGCTGCTTACTCCAGCCACTGCAGAGGGTGGTGGGGTGTCAGCTGTGGTTTGCAGCTATGCAGATTACAGCACAGCTCTAAAAATGGAAAAGAAAGAGGCACTCAGCTTTTCTTCTCATTTGAAAAGTATGATGCTTCGCAATAGCTGCTATTTAGGACATGAATGGCTCCAGTTTAGCAGCAGCTCAAGCAAGCTGCTCGTATTCTTACTGGGTGGTATAACGCAGCAGTTATTGCTCTTTGGCAACAATGTACCTTTAGCCCTAGGAGGTGCAAGGAAATACAAAAGTTACCTGAGAGCCTTTACAGCCCAAGTACAGGTCATTCCTCATATGCCCTTTATTTCTAGCTGGGGAGCATCTTACAGGTAGTACTGGCAATAACAAGTTTTGGTGTGCTTCCCCCACCTCCTTCTGCACTTTGTGGATTGTAGGGTATATAGGTTGTTAGGAATATACACCAGAAAAGCACTGTTGAATGTGGGCAAGGTGTGGCACAGGCTTCTCAATTTAGCTTACTCAAGGAATTTACTGCTGCTGGAAGAGAAAAAAAAAAAAAAAAAAAAAAAGGCTTGCTGTGGTGGGGGCAGTTGGAGCTCAGGTCATGGACGTTCAGGAAGATGTGAGCGTCCATCCCTTCCTCTCCCTCCCTTCCCATCTGAGAGCTGCTCTGGCATATGTGGCAGGATTTGGCTCTGGGCAGAATTTGCTCCTGCAGGCAGCTGTTCCTGCTCTTATCTGAAGAGCAGAGCAGCAGGTTATTGCTAGGAGTGCTGCCTGTCTGTGGGCTTCTGGAGCTCCCCCCCCCCCAGTCCTGTTGCTGCAGGAGTGATGGCAGATTCATTGGCATCAGCTTACTGCCCAGTCCCTGGTGCTCAGTCGAAATGTTAGAGGAACAACATGTTCAGGGTGTGGTATCCTTACAAACTGATATGTAGCATGCCTGTCTTTTCTTTTTCTTTCTTTCTTTCTTTCTTTCTTTCTTTCTTTCTTTCTTTCTTTCTTTCTTTCTTTCTTTCTTTCTTT
>CM021766.1:33171365-33190916 GCA_011076525.1 Nettapus auritus | reverse complement strand
TTTCTTTCTTTCTTTCTTTCTTTCTTTCTTTCTTTCTTTCTTTCTTTTTCTTTCTTTCTTTCTTTCTCTTTCTTTCTTTCTTTTTCTTTCTTCCTTTCCTTCTTTCTCTCTCATTCTTTCTTTCTTTCTTTCTTTCTTTCTTTCTTTCTTTTTTTCTTTCTTTCTTTTTCAAAAGCGTTAACATTCTCTTAGATTGTTTCTTAGAAACACAGGGTAATGCACGCTCCCTATAGGCAGTAAAACAGAGCCTCTTGGCATGTTCTCCACAGGACCCTCATTTCTCAGCAAGCATCTCTGTGCTAAAGCTTTCAGCAACGTTCCCTCCTGGTGAGCTCAAGCTGTGCTTTCACGGATGGTTTGCCTTCCTCAGAGGGCTGGCATTCGCTCCGTATATGCAATGCATGAGCATCCTGTGGGGCCCCTCGTTCAGCACAGTGGGAGCTGGCTGGCTAGGCCTGGGCCTAAAACTGCTGTTTCCTAGATGTCTGAGGGGGAATTAGGGCTCAAAATGGAGTTTTGATTTGTTGTCCACTGGGAATATGGAATAGAATAATAGAATTACTTTGGTTGGAAAGGACCTTAAGCACCAAGTCCGACCATCTGCCAAACACTACCAAGTCCATCACTAAACCATGCCCCTTAGTGCTACATCCACACATCTCCTAAATGCCTCCAGGGAAGGTGACTCCACTGCTTCCCTGGGCAGCCTGCTCCAGTGCTTAACCACCCTTCCTGTGAAAAAATTCTTCCTGATATCTAGTCTAAACCTCCCCTAGCATAACTTCAGACCATTTCCTCATGTCATAATGTGAAAAGGAAATGTCTGATGTGAAAAGGAGAAAATAAAAAACAAAGAATCTTGAGCACAGGGTTAAAATTCTGAATATTCATACTTCAAGTCTAAGTGGACTATATTCCACATCTTTCACTCATGCAAATATGTCAGGAAGATGGAATTGTGGCTCCTCTCTTGCTACCCAATCTGTTTCTAAAAGAGGTTTTTTCAGACTAGGTTCAGACTCTTAGGTTTTTCTGTCAACTGAAGAATGTGGTGCCCAATGAACCCAATAGCTTTTTCCTGTAAAATGGATGAGGTGTGGAGCTGCTTGGGGAAAGGAACCTTGTCTGGCTTTGTAGCATTGAGAGTGATGGGGATCTAGTTGGTAGCAGGGCTATTAAGCCTTTCTGTGGCTCCAGTAACTAATCACCTGAATCTGGGAACAGAGCTTCTTGACTCATGTAGGAGAAAGGTAAATGACAAGTGGGGAGTCAAAAGAGCCTAGTCTTCCTACAGTGCAGAGGCTTTGGGGCAGTTATACTTGATTGTGTTTTTCAAGGTGTGATGCTGGGGCCTGTGGTATGTGGCCTACAGTGGGCAGGTGAAACATTCATTGTTTTGGGCTGCTGGTTCAGAATGAGGTGAAATACAATTATTTTTTCTCAGAAAAAAAGCAGATGGTCTGAGAGAGGGGAAATGTGTCAGCTGGGTGGTGCACAGGAGGAAACAGCTCATTTAGGAATTGAGGTGGCAGAGACAACAGGGTATTTGGGCTTGGATGTGTTCTGGAGGGCATAAAATGGGGTACATATATATACTGATTTTGTAAACGCTTACATTTTTACTTCATACTTTAAACATCCACGTCAGAAAGTCCATAATTCTTTAGTTTCAGGTTTGTGGTATGTGCTTTTTTTTTTTTTTTTTTCTTTTTTTTTTTCCCTCTATAATTTAAAAAGTTTTGTCCACAAGCTCTACTGTATGTGAACTGCTTATTTGTTTCTGGCACCGCAAGTTTGTTATGATCAGGTTAGACAGATATAATGCAAATTGAGACTATACTGCAAAATTCTCTAACTGTAATACTGCTTGTCGAGTAAAACAAAACCTAATATATAGTGATTTTTTTTTTTCCCTTTCTCACTTGTTAATGTGTTAGAATAAGGTTCTTAATTAAGGCAATGAACCTACCATATGTGTTAGGTTCCCTAAACTTCAGTTTTGCTAATGAGTAAATAGTAGTAAATAAGCTTCTAAATAGGCAGATCAGCTTCTTCTCTGAGATGTCTCATTCCTACAAGGTAAAAATGTGTTGATAACCATTTTATTTTATTTTATTTTATTTACTTGCCTAAGATGCACAGAAGTTGTTTTAATTTCAAATGTGGGTTAGACTAAAAATAACTTTGCAAGCTTGCAGTTGTAATTTTATCATTACAAGCAAATTGTGCTCATAAGCCTGGGAAAATGTAAAATGGGATATTTGTATTTTTATGTTATCTAAATATTTCATTCCTTTAAAATAATTGCTTTGACAGAAAATAGATGAAAAATCTGTATTGAAATATTCAGCTACAAAAAGTCTAATTTTTGGAGAAGTTTACTTCTGTGTTAACATCAGTTATAATATAGAAAACAAGCTCTGTACATAAAGCTATTTGAAGTAATTTATCATTGCTTTTTTGGTCAAGCGTACATTTGAGATGCATATGCATCTACATTGTATCTTCTTTTGGACCTTCTTCTAAGCAGCTACAGGCTCACTTAAATAATGCCTTTGTAAGGGACTTGATGCTATTTGTACAGTATTTCCAGTTATTAATTCAATGAAGTGTTGAACTGATTAAAAAAATCCCATCTGTTTATAAAGTCATTGTCTTAACAAAACCGTAAAACTGTTGTAAAAGTCTTTTCACCTCAGCAACATTGGGAAAATATTCTCTAGGTTATACTGTTTTCATAGGCAGATGAAAATTTCAAATTGACACTAATGTTCAAAGAAAATTTAAGATTGTCTAAGTGTAGAGACCAACTGAAGAATAAAAATCCATTTATTCAACTGCATAAACTGTATTCTTATCTGGGGCTATTTCAATACATCAGTGAATTGGTTGGGAGGGAAGTGTTTCCTAAATCTGGTAATCCCTTTACAGATTAATGTATGTATTAATAAGAGTTACATGCTGTTTATAAGTATGAACGTACATACAGCTTCAAAGTATTGATTCTGTGATTTAGTCAATTCAAGATGAAAGAGCTATATTATAGCAAGGCAGGTACATTTTCAGAAGGACAACAGATATTTAAGGACAGTTTTGTTAATTTACTGAGCACTAACTTTTGTAATCAGTGGTCTCATTAAGAAGACGGATGATTTGCTCAATGAAGCAGGTTCGTGGTCAGGCTGAGGCTGTTAAAAGGCTTACAAAAGAAGATTAACGATTTAGAGCCTGGGGTTGTACAGATTACTCACAACTGAAGAATTTCTTGAGGAAATTCCAGCCATGAGACATCAAGGTTATTTTAGGGTGCACCTATCTGTCCAGCTGGAAGCCTGCAAAGTGAGGAGAATGAATGTCAGGACATGCCCAGAGCTGCAGTGGTCATTAGCTTGGCAAAGCAATGTCCTTGCGCCAATGCAGTCATTGGTTTGGTTGTCAGTACTCAGGGATTGGAAGAAAAATATTACTTAAAACAAATATCTGATGATGTCTGAATGCAGAAGGTGACTGAAATCTGTGCTTTACTTTAAAAAACAAAACAAAACAAAAACAAAAACAAAACCTCATCACTGCTTTTGTTTCATCTTCTCTGGCTGGGGTATATATATGAGGTGCCTTGAATGCAGATTTACTGCTTTTGGTTCCCTCTTATAATGGAGGTTATTTTGTATCTGCAGCAGAACTGTGGATCATATGGATGTAACAGCGATAGCACAGTCAGTGTTTGCCAGAACCTTTGTGTCTTAAAGAGACATGAGATGGTATAGATATCTGAAATTGTTGGAACAGAAGGAATTTAGCTGTTTTCCCTTGCATCTCTTTGGTCCTACAGCGTTAGCAGAGGCAACTGTACCAGGGAAAGATTATTGCAATTTTGACTTTGTAGCCTTCAATTAAAAGCCAAGAAGAAAAAAAAAAGTCAGTCAGTGAGGTTGTCAGTTTATTGCTCTGATTAAGAGTAAGTAATTAAGAGATAGGTGCATGCTTGCTGTGGAGGTAACCTGAAGTTCAAGTCTCTAGTCTGAATGAGGAGGAACAGGGACATGGATTAGTTCTGTCATGTTCCAGAGCGTGTCCTGTTCCGGAAGGTTGATTTTCATCTGCTGGAATGAATACACAGCCCCAGGTGATCACCTGCTCTGGGTAAGCCAACCTCTTTATCTTTTGAGAAGAAAAGACTTCTGCGGGTCCTAGGATTTTTTTTTTTTCAGGGCGGAACAGGCACAGGCATCTTTTTGAAACAGAAAAAGTTCAACAGAGATAAGAAAACTGCTCATATGTAGAACTGGGATTGCTTGGCTGCTAGAAAAAAAAAAAAAAATGTTTCAGTCTCTTGAAAGGTTTTTAAAAAATATTTTATATATATATATATTTATTTACTATGTGTTTTTAAGAGGACTTACTCTTCCTTTTTTTGAGTCTGCTTAATGTGGCCCACATTTTGGATGATAATGCTTGATTGCCAGCTGTGCAAAGAGACAGTGAGGTGGTAAGGTACTTCTTCCTGTAAAAATCCCACAATGGAGGGGATTCATGCTTGTGTTCACATGCTGTGCATGTAGGATGGGAGCATGTGCAGGATACTGGGAAACGCACTCTTTTCCTTTGAGTCAGGTTCTGTATTCCCATAGTACTTTCTTTCCTCCAGATGCTTGGCCTAGCGTTTAAAAGAAAAGAAAGCCTAATTTGTGCCTCTTTGATTTATTCTGTAACATTAAAGGACTTTGTATAGAAGGAAATTGCACACGCACATTTTGCCTGCTGGGCTTTCTTTGGTGCGGGGTGATGACTCACTCCTGCATGTGACAATAGCTTAGCTAATGGGGCGGAGGGGGTAAAAAGGGCAAGTGGTATCCCACAGGCTAACACTGAATACTGGGAGTCCCAACACTTGGATTTTATTTTTGACCCTATTGGTTATTTAATATGTAACCTTCTCCAGGTCCTGCTCGTTCTCCACCTTTGTTTACCCAGATATAAAATGGGGTCCTGAACAGCAGGACCTTGAAGGGGTGCTATAAAACCTGTGGTAGTTAGTGTTGATGGATTGCTTTGAGATCCTTGAGATATGGTCTGGGCATCCCAGCAAGCTGGAGGCAGGCTGGACTTTGAGCTGCTGAGGGCCAGGGAGGATATATCTTACAAACCCGAGCAGGGCTGCAGTGAGGCCAGCAGCCACAGTCACTGTGCAGCCTGGGGTTCCACTGCTCCTGACACCACTGCTTCGTGAACAGACACGGGGAGTAATCCTGCTGAAAAAATAAAATACATGCACCTCTCTGGTGGGGTTGTTTTTCAATCGGATCAGTTTCCTACATGGAAGAGGGATAGGGGTATGGGGTGGGAGTGAGATGCAGTGACTGAGACAACCCTCACTGGCAAAAGCTGCCCTGCTACTGACTGCAGCCTCTTCATGATGCAGAGCTTGAATACATTCATATTGTTTGGGTTTGGACCCTGGAACTTTTCCTTGTTGTGAACTGTTTTGAAGTTTTGTCCATCTGCATAATTCCCAAATCTATTTCCAGCCCAAATCTTTGTAGTGGCTGGCAGTATTAGCTCTTATCCTTTTCTTTATTTTGTTCCCAAGACTCATAACTCATTTGTGTAGAAACAAATTGCATGGACCATTTACCTTCTTATACTTCTAGACTGTCCATAGGCTTACATAAAATTAATCTGTAATTTATTTTCCTTTAGAAAAGTAGAGACTACAAGTTTATGAACTCAAAGCACTCACTGTAATGTTTTCCATATCTAAATTTATTGTTCTGTCCCTTTGTTTTTATGACCAGGGCATCTGATGACATTCTGAATGTTCTTTCCTCCATTTTTCCGACTCATGACATAGATAAATTCCCAGTTATGATGATAATACAGTCGGTGTATCCTGCCGTCTACTTCTGTACAATTACTTCTACACTTGTCTTGGGAACTGTGAATAGGAAAAGTGCCTGGATTTCTCAGTCAAATTAAGGGGGTTTGTTATCTAAATTCAGGAAGACTACAAACAAAAAGTTGCTAGTGCTGTGTATATGTACCATGCAAACTAAGTCAGAAATTCCAAGCAGCTTTTGAAGTTCAGGAGTAGTAGTTTTTTTCCTTCTCCTTTCAGTGATGCAGAGCTTTTGAGTCACTCATTGCTTTACTCTCTTTTCTCTTGGAATTGAAACCAATCAAGGATGTCTGTCTTTGGCTCACTGGCTCACATCGTGGACCTGGCTGAAATGAAACAGTGAAGGTAACTGGAAAACTGTTGCCAAGCCAGAAGTTGATGGCTGTTCACCACATTGTCCTCTCTGGAGGGTGTCTGAGATTTGGTAGCTTGTCCAGAGAACAGTCATTTAAAAGGATTCAGGACTTCTAGTCTCTTATATTTATTTATTTATTTCCTCCCTCTTATGTATATATTCAAGAATAACCTTCAGCCTCACTGAAGTGGAGATTTGCACCAGTAATGCAGGAGATGTGGCTAGTTTCATTTTAAACAGGTGAACATATTTTCTGCAGACTGACAATGTTTGTACATGTCAGTCTGCTCCTGTTTTGAGCAGAAATTGCACCAGAGCATGTTCAGCAGTAAGAGCTGCCCTCGCGGAAGTTGGTGTGGTTCCAGTGGCACGATGCCTCAGCCTAGGTGAGGTCTCCTTCGATTGCAGGTACTGCTGTGCTGGCACCACAACCCTTCCCAGCTATCAATGCAAGCTATCTTTCTGCAGACATCTGACAGCCTGTGTCATGACCTCACTGAAATAAATGCCATCAGCATTTGTTTCTGCAGGCAAGATCACCTGGAGCATGCTGGCCTGAAGTCTCAGCCTTTCCCTTTCATTCAGCTGCCTCCCCTTTACCAGAGTCAGCCTATTATATCAAGGGCTTTTTGGAAAAAGGGCAGCTCAAAAGTGTGTGTCATTGCCTCCTTGTTGAAGCCTCCTCCCTCCTCCAGAGCAAGAAAGGAAAGACAACTTAACCTTGCATTTTTACAATTTTTTTTTTTCTCCAGGATTTATTTATTTGAATCACAATACAACCCTAAAATCTGCAAATCTTATTCTTTTACTATAGCTCTTCTGTCACTCACTGTGCCTGTCTGCATTATAAAACTTAATTCAGCTCCTGCTGATGTTAATAGGTGTTTTTCAGTGAGAGCAGGGTATAGCCCTTAGGGTGTAATGCTCCCATTGCATTGTAGCCTTGGAAGGTGGTGGCATTTTGCAATATGTGCTTGACACAATCACCTGTGGAGAATGCTGATTTGGTAGCAGTTAATACACCACTTGCATTCATTTTTCTTGTTGTATGTGGCAGCTCAAAGAGCAAAGGAATGAAAACCCAGGCGATTAGCGGTATTTTTGCTGACTGTCCTCCTCTAAACCAAAGTGGGTATTCCTCTCTCCTTCCTTGATTAGTGTTCCTACTGCTGTGTGCAGCACCTTCTGTATTCTAATTCACAGCATGTAAAAATGAGGTCTCAAGTGCATATGCATGGATTTCATCTTAACTACCCAGTGAAAAGTTTAAATTAGATGTTTCATCTAGAAACATGAAATAGGGTTTGAAATTAGCAATGACCTTGCAGTCTTCCTCAAGTTTACTTTCTGATACCACGTGGCAAGCTGTTCCCGGCTTTTCAGATGCTCAGTGGAAGGTGCACATCAGCATAGGGAATACTCCAACATGTGGGAGCGACAGGCGGTGCTGGTTGAAGGAAAAAGTACTTTAGCCTCATTTGGTGACTTGGAAAATAATAGAATGACCTAATACAGGAAGATCATGAATAGCATCAGGTATTTCCTTTAAGGGCTTGCTGGAGAGCAAGCCTTAGATGGTTTTCCAAGCTCCCTACTGAGGTAAGCCCTGAACAGGTGATGATAGTGATTTATACAGCTTTGTTTGGTCAAGGAAGAGGCATAGAGCCCAAACCCCTTTGTTGGCTGTGCATCAGCTCTGCCCCCTACACATCTGGCTGACTCTGCTGTCTCACTTGGAGCAGCAGATGGAGAACACCAGCCCTTCATTCTTCACCATTTTCTCTGGGAGGTGATGGGAGCAGTCCTGGGCATGCTCTGTCAGGAGCAGCAGTTCTGTTTTGCCAAGTGCTGGGAAGAACCAAGGAGAATCTGCTCTTTTGTTAGGGTAGGGAACTAGCACTGAGTGTGAATGTGCATCACCTTTTTGGTGTGGTTGAAATATCACAGTTTCTCTTGACTTTTTAGAGGTGCTAATAAAATATCACTTCAGACTTTTTTAGCAAACACTTTTGTTATGGAAAATAAGGGTTTGTTCACCACAGGAATCTTAAAAATATATATGTATAAAACTACAATATTTATATCAGTTAAGTGTTTGTATAATATGTTGTTCAGCCATATTTAGCAGGCTAATGGGGAGAACCAATGTGGTCAGGGTCAGGGAAGAAGACCTAATAAGAGCTGGCTGGAGTTAAGGGGCCAGAATTTCAATTTTCACATGCAAAGCATTGCTGTTTAGGTTTCAAGCTAAAAAGCAGACATGTTCAGGCCTAGGTTTCCTTGTGTGAATGGCATGTGGCTGGAAAGTATACTGACACTCTGGCTTTGTCTCCCCATTTGTGCAATTTGAATCTTTTCAGTGGAATCAACAGATTGATTCAGTCTGTCTAAATAATCAGTCTGTACACAGTACCTTTAGTGATCTAATCGTTGTACTATATTGATTTTTTTTTGGCTCCCTAGATTCAAACAACTTGTGTAAAATAAGTAAGTAGCTTCTAAACAAAACTCTCTTTGCAGTAAGTTCTTTACTTCCATTCCCAACAGAGCCAGAATTCAAGAAAGCCTGGATGGAGGGTGAGGAATGTTGTGCTTGTTTTATCACTGGCATCTGAAGATTTTCCAGAGGAGTTTGAGCAGTGCCTGATGCCCTACTGCATCTGGGACCTTTCCTAGGATTTCATTAAGGATGTAGCAGTCTTCCTCCACCAAGGAACTTAGGGTGCTCATGGTACCCGGTTCTCTCTTCTGTAGAGAGAATGTGTGCCAATATTTGCACATGCTGTCCATATTTATTCATTAAATAGACTGCAGACCTTGCCAAAAGCAAAGCTGATTGCCTACAAGGAGTACTTATGGAACCCTTTTATTCACGCTGTAGAAATAACCAGTCATTTCCACACAATCTCAGTTTAACACAAAGAAACTGCGTTCTCCTGGTGATCTGCCTGTTTGACACCCCTCTCTTTATCTCTTCAGATTGTGTCATTTTTTTCCTTTAGGAGTTTATGAAAATTTTCAGTCTCCTTTCCAGTTCTTTGTGCCCCTACTTCAGGGATGTCAGGGCTGTGAATGTCACTTTTCCCTGATCTCTCCATCCAGTTCCTGCTGCTGGAAGAAGCGATACATGCATGATACATGCAGGCTGTCTGTTCACTGGGCTGCCTTGCAGATAACCCGTTATAGTACATGGCTGGCTCCCTGAGGAGGAGGGGCTGGTGGTGGAGCCTGATCACCGGGCTAGGACCTTAATCAGGTAATTCCTTAAAAGTGGCCTTCATTTTTATTTATTTATTTATTTATTTATTTATTTTCAGAGGAACAGCCATAGCCTTAATTGCAGGAGACCTCTAAAAGTTGACTGCTTTTATTCAGTTTTGGACATTTCCTTGCAGTAACCTATGCTGGCACTGGAGGAACACATTCCAGTCTTACAGCAGACAGGAGGGCACCTGCGCTAGTTTGTGGGGGATCCATAGCCATTCATAAAATGGAATTGCTCTGTCCTTGCAGAGACGTGGGTGGCTGTGTGCTCTGCTCCCACTAACTCCTCTGCTCTCACTCTCACACCCTTGGCTGCTACAGATGCCCTTATGTATTTGTACAGATAAGGCAGTCTCTTCCATGTTACAAAAGTTAGTTTTCTACTGTTCAGGGAAAAAGGATATAATTCTAATTCACCATTTTCCCTTTCAGCAGCTGTTAAACTCCAGCTAATATTTACCCGTTAATCAATTCACATGTACTGTTTTCATTGCGGTGACATGAAAATAGTAAATGTTTGTATTAAACAAAAGCTATGCAGTAAATCATGCATATGTCTTGTTCTAAAATGCTATTAATTTTTAATTTGTGTGATGTTCAATATGTAGTAAGGATCCCATAAGAATGGAAATAAAAATAACAACAACAATAAAAAAGCAATTTAGTCATTAATTATTGTAGAAAATCATGTCTTACCTACCATAAGGAGAAATGAAGGTATGGCTTTCCAGCAGAAATACCAACAAGCTGTAAAAGTTGGCTGACCATTATAATGTGAAAATTAGCTATAATCTCACAGGCATTTGCAATTTTCCTTGTAATTCATTAAAGCGGCAGTTTCCTGTATTCCAATTCTCTTGTGCATGGAAAAGATCTGTGTCATATAGTTGGGTGCCCAGCCTCCTTGATAAGGATCCTATTGATTAAGAAACTAATAATACTTTCCATTGTGGCTAGGCTTCATTTTGGCAATTTTGCTAAGGCAGCACAATTCGTAGTATCGAAGTGCCTGTATCACTTTTGCTTTTGTAGCAAATGATTTGTTCCAATCCTTTTTATGTTTGTTTTTATGTTTTTTTTGTTCGTTTTTTTTTTTTTTTTTTTTTTTTTTTTTCCCTTCTGATTTTCCATGCACATGTTAAGTGCTTGCTATAGCAAAATTTCTCTTTGCTACCTTAGACAATATATTTAATGAACTTTATCCGTATTGCATTGTTAAGGGCAAGGAGCTAACTCTAAATAGACTGGGGCTTTTATGAAAATGAAAGCCACAAAGAGTTGCTTCATCATGGGAAATTGCTGCCAAATGTCATGTGAGCTCTTGCTTTCCTGGCACACACAAAGTAGAGAAACATTTTCATTTATAGACTCTATCATCTTGACATTCAGCATCTTGACTTCTATTCCTTTACCACTTTTTAGTATATGAATGTTTCCATCAAAATAGATGGTTATGAATACACTTATATTTAAATAACTAATGAGATAATATAAAGATACAGATAATTAGAGGCTTAGATAATGCTGTATAGAAACATTTTAATCAGATCAAAGAAAAAATTGCATTTTACTTTTAGCATAGTCTGTTTTTTAATAAGCCAAAGCTTAAAATCTGATGAATTGGCAATGATTTTTTGATATGATATTCAGAAAGAATGCATCCTGAATACCAAATGAATGAAAGTTACTGTGGACTATCATTCCTGTTTTCCATTTTGACCTTGAAAACTGGGTTAGCTTTGTATTCTGCACATTGCTAACCTTGAAGCACAAGCAGTTGGAAAAACAGTGCTGAAGGTTAGCAATACTTTAGCTACAGTTATCATGGGGGAACAGTTTATGGTGCTGGAGGGGAATTGTCTTCAAGGTCTCCAAACAGCCTGAAAGTTCTGGTGATGATAGCACCTTCAATTATCATTATCCTAAAAGTGTCCTTTTGTTCCAGTGAAGCCTCACATAGCTAAAAGTAAAGGTGACTAGAGGCTGGCTTTAAGTAATGTCACGAGGATGGAGACTCCTAGGAAGCTGCTAATCAAACCCTTTTGTTGCTGTGCAAACATATCCACATTCAGCACAGGTGTATGACCTCACAAAATATTATTTGGTACAGCATTGTCATGGTAGGGTAAGTGAGTAGCTATGTATAAAAATTATAGCTCATATGCCAAATAACTGCCCAGAAGGCTAAGGTCTTACATTGCCCCAGTGCAAACTCTGAGTGTAGATGAAGAAATGGGTTTGCAGAATGATACTTTCCTCTGGGATAGGTAGAGGTATAAGGGAGCAGAGGAAACTCTAAACCACTTCTATTTCAAATCATCTGAAATTAATATTAATTTTATTAAGAATCTTACATAAGCCTAATGTTTTAGATACATAAGATTTTATAAATTTTGTCATTTATTTTTTGTTGTTGTCATTGAATTATTGTGGTCTCTGTCTTTATGACTGCAATCTCCTAATCCTTCTATGGCTACGTTAAAATTCAAGGCATCCATAAGACACAAGTCCTTGTGACCTAGTGCTGTAGTTATGATGATGCATAAAATAAATCATTGCAATTACTGAGGCAGTCTCAAGCACTTAGTAAGTCAGGCAATTGCTTCTTGAAACATGACTGAACTGAAGAAAGAATCATTAGTTATTTCCCTGGAGTACTTGGATATTGTAACCCTCTCCACAGGGTTCTATTAGAGAGTTAAGACCTGGTCATTTGTTCACACATCTCATTTTATCTTTCCGTTACTCAAATCCTCTCTGACAGCTGATGAATTCCAGAGCTTTTCTCTTCTTCACCCGTGGCATATCCTTACCTGTCAAAGTTCAGGTCAGACAGCAAATGGCCAACTGGATGGAAAGGTAGAGCCCAGCAACGACAAAGAAAACAGGTTTAAGAAGTTATTACTGGCAAGTCTTAGGAGATAGGGTGACCTTCTGAGTCATAAAACTATAAAAATCATTTCCTGAGTAAGGAGGAAGAAGTTAGGTGAGATCTTAAGTTTATACACAAATAGAGTGTAAAACTGTATGAAGCTATATAACTTTTATAAAGCTATGGAAGTCAGGAAGGAGTCTAATCCAGTAATGGGGAGAGGGGTCAGGATCAGAGGTACATGAGAGCTTCAGTATTTCTTGGGTGCTGTCATAGGTGTTGTCAGTGTCTGGGGACTTTGTGCTACGCTGTCTGGTGGCGATGAGATGTGCTGTGAGGAGGAGAATGGGATCAAGAGGAGATATTTGTCAGTGGACATTTGCAGAAGCTAGCAAGTGTCATTGTGCTATTGCTCTCTGTCTCTTCTTACAGGTGACGCCACTTCAGGTTGCTCAGGAGATCAAGAAGGAGGAGATATTTTGAGGGAGGAGAAAGGAGGAAGAGAAAGGCGGAGAAATTCAAGGGAGATTGCTCAGGAATCTGGTGGAGTAAAAGGATGCAGAGGGAGCCTTGTTGGGGCACGATAGTGGTTGGAGAAACCACAGTCGGAGCCCAGAGACTGATGGATATTTAGGTGTTTTGTGGATGTGACTGGCAGTAGAGGAATATGGTTTGAGGGGATTGTTCTGGAGAGAGCTATCTTTGTCAAGGGTTGAGAGGAGGGGAGGCCCCCTCAGGGAGAGGCTGTATGTTAGCTGCTGATAATATCAGAGCCTGGAAAAGCATGCAGCAGCGTGGTTCAGGACTGATTCAAGGGTAGATCAGATGTCCTTGTTTTGGGGGTGGCAACATCCACCAGAAGGGTGGGGCAGATGGCTGGAGGCAGTAACAGCTTCAGCTGCCCAAGTGGGATGTGCTGATGCTTGTCTGTGAGCTCTTCGCTCCATCAGGAAGACTTTTTTCTAGTGCTATTGTGAATGGTCTCCTGGTGCCAAGGACCAAGGTGATGTTGAGAGGTACACCCCACCATTTTTCAAGCTTTCACGGTTTTGACTGAGGAGCATCCTAGCAAAATATTCATATATATATATATATATATATATTTTTTTTTTTTCCCCAGGAATTCCTTTAAATTCTAATGACTGATCCAGTTAAATTGTCCCATGCAAAAATAACATTTTGAATTACTTGTACCAACTTCTTGCAGGAGGGACAGTGCAGTCTAGACCCTGGAGTTTCCATGCATGTTCCTCAACAAAGAAACATTGTGAAGACACAATGGCAGTCGTATGAGTGTTTACTCAAGATGCCTTGTATCTCATTGCAGATACCATGTGATTTACCAGTTGCCATGGTAACTATGCATTTTTCCATTCCATAACTTGAATAAACGTTGAGATTGCCTTCGGTATAACTAACTTACCTTCCTCCTATAGTTGGACACAATTATATTATCTAAAGGAAGCAGGGAGGAGACTCCCAACATTCATACTGAAATACATTTTTAGAGCATACAGTTAGTTAAGAAACAGATATATTATTCTGTCTGGAACAAAATAAAAATAACTTAATATCCGATTATTTAAATTCAAAAAACCAAGAGAAATATAAAATATTACCTCAGTGGGACAACTGATATTTTTGCATATTTTTCTGTGATTGTTATTTTTTGTGATGTTTTAGATTTTTTCAGTATGTTAAAATGTAATTAATTTTATAATTTTAAAGTATTATTTTTTACATAGACATACAAGAAAACATTTTTTCTCCTTTTCTTTGTTGTAAACTTGCAACAAAATTTCTTGCTTTTGTGTTGAAACCTTCACTTTTGAATGGGTTATTGCTCACAACAGCTGGTTAATTGTTAACCTGTTCTTACCTTCCCTCCCCTCCCAGTTCTCTAAATGCGGACAACAAATCTAGCAAAGGAAAAGAAAATACAAACCAAAACCTTTCTTTTGCTCTTGTTCATGTATGTAATATCTTTTTTTAATCTTATATAGAGGCAGCATGACTTCTCTCATTTCTGTAGTAGACTGTATTGAAGTCAGTGAGCATTTTATCCCATGTAATAGATGCAGAATCAAATCTCCTGTTATTAGATGGAAGGAATGAGCTTTATTTTTCCTTCTACCCCATTTTTTCTTTCTTTTTGACAGCCTCCTTGTGTGCCCTACACATTGCTCTCTACTTAGGATACATTATCAAGTCTGCAAGTGATTAGAGGCTTATCTATTTTTGAATGATTTAGATGCATGAATTAATTAAGCAAGAAAAGAACTATTAGAAAGCATTAGTAAAAAGAGTGGCCATTCCAGGCTATTTTGGGGGGAGTTGAAACCATCATCCAAACCCAAGAATATTATATTCATGGTAATTTGTCCTTTTTTTGAAATCATAACATTATATCCAACTTAGTTGGAAAAAAAACCACCAAAATACAGGATATAAACTCTAGTTTGTGACTTTTACTGTTTGGCTGGAAGTTAAATAAATTGGTTTTATTTTCAACATTATTTAATTATTATTTTAACTGCCTTACTCAGTGCTTTTTCACACTCTCTGTTAGATGCTTCTGCTAAATGTCAGTGCATTTGAGATATTTTGGTTTTGAAGTTGATGAAAATGAGCTCAAGCTTTATTTAGTGTTCTCATTTTTAGATATATATATATATATATTTTTTTTTTGCAAGGCCTTTTGCTGACTATTTGACTGTGAGAAATCAACTGCTTCCTTCTGTGAGTATAGGGGCTTCAGAAAAGGGTATGTGCCTTACGGTGATAAATGTAATGAACAGTACCTCCGTGTAGTAGGCAAGCTCTAATCTTCCACGTTTGGATTTCTGGTTTAATGTGAACAGCATATATATTTATTTTTAATTAAAACAATATTTCTTTTTAATATTATTATTAGAATAATGGCATTGTCAACATTGAGATGTGCTATGGACCTAAGGTAAGAGAGAAAGGTTTCTCTGGTAGACAGTGACAGGATGTCAGGTTTTTAAACAATATTTTAATTCATACCAAGTATAAATTGGAGTGAAAGGCAAAGAAAGAGATTAACCAACTTGTCTGTTTGACTTAGAACCTGTAGGTGCCCAACACGGGTAATTAGAGCACCGGATAGCTGACAGCATCATATATTTACTGCTATATCTCCTCCATTCCTTCAGGAGGCCTTATTTATTGCTACAGCCATTATAAAGGTTGTAAAGCCTTTGCACATATGTCCTTACCAAGGTGAATATTAGTCTACAGTAATAAATGCAATCAACTAATATTAGTTATCTTCTGCAGTTTTCATGGCTGTGTGAAAGCTGCATGCGGACTGCTTTAGGAGCTAAGTTCCTCCTCTTCTGGATGTTAATCAGTTTGCTATCTAGTTCCCCTTATATCCCAGTAATTCACAGAATTTCACCCTTCTGATGTCGATATTATTCTCAAGTAGAGCTTCTGTATATCAATTGTCTTTGTTTTTTCTTTCCCTAAGGTACATGGTAATAGCAGTACATTGTATGAATCTTGGGGTATCTACAGTTCTTTCCTCTTCCTAGCCAAGCAGTACTTTAGTCAATACATTATTTTCCTCACTGCAGCTCTAAAGCTTAAGCCTCTGCTACTACAGCACTGAAAGACACTCGTGTCAGCAGCTGGTGGGTTGAACTTTAGCTTCATCTCTAAATGCAAGGGAGATGCCTGCATCTGGTGCTAGGATTTTTGTCCTGTAGGAAGCCTTATATTCTCTGGGGGAAAAAAAATAAAATCGAATCACATGAAAATAATACAGTTACAAAATTAGAGGAGAAACAGAGATTTAATTCTCCTGCCACGTGCTCTAGAAGACTTGGGACCAGGTCATGCAGGCTGCAGCTCCAGGAGTGGTGAGGGGCTGGGGAACCCAAAGCCCTGCCTGCCTGGGGCATGCGGCACATGTGCTGGGAGCCTGGCAGCCTGGTTTCTCTTCAAACTGACATGTCCTGGCAGAGTTTCAGTTCTCGGGAATCCACACTTTTTCAGTCAGAAGAGAAGTTATGTTGGAAAATGTCCAGCCAATTCCACACCACCATGTTCATCGCACGGCAAATGGAAGAGGTGGTTGACACCTGCCCCTTTTGTTCTCAAGTCACATTAATATGTCCTGCTATATTGCAAGGTGTTTTTATTATTATTATTATTATTATTATTATTATTATTATTAGTTAGTTTGTTTGTTTACAAATACACGTGCTCTCAGCCTCCAGCCTCCAATTCTTCCATATCTTGGTGTTTATGAAGTAAGTGCTGCCCTGTTGTCTGTGAGAGAATGATAACAATATAAATACTGTCTAATACCATTTGTCTTTCTCTCAGTCCCCCCTCCTACTTCTACACCCTTTTTTTTTCTCCTCAGTTTTTGTATGGTTACAGAGGGAAGGTCTCCTAGGTTGTCCTTGCCGAGGTGGCAGCACTCTGTCAGGCTGTCAAACTTATCTCCTAATAGCTATGAAGAGTGTGTGCTCAAAGAAAGGGAAAACCGAAATGCATAGCCTTCAGTTGTCTCAAAAACACATTTTTCATTACCCAACAAAGAGGTGTGGAGGGTTAAGGCTGCGGTATCATTACTTTGGTGGCTGTGACACCAGCAATGCTTTCTTTCATGTTATTTTAGTAAGTATGCTCTTTTTCCTGCATTAGAAGTATTGCTTCCTTGTGTTGAACCCCAATCCATAAATATATTTTAGCCTCAAATGGCAATAATTTGAGGTAACAATGGCCAGACAGGGGTACAGAGAACTCAGCTTGGACTTGTTGTCGCTAACCTGCTGTGGAAGGCACCTTTTCTATTGTTTCTTTTGTCTTTCCTGAACTGTACAGATTTTTATGTTTTTAAGTGGCCTGCATGATGAAGCCCCAATATTGCTTGCAGTGGGACCACTGATAGAGTTTGGGAACATAGGCGACTGAGGCTTTTTTGCCCCAGGACCTTCCTGCTCACATAAGGACTTGTATTTAGCAGTGCCTTATTCCCATGAGCGGTTTCTTTCTTCTCAGAGATAGGAAAAGCAGAAATAATCCTACTCTCAGCAGTTTTGGGATTACAGGCAAAAATTGAGTTCCTTGATATATGACTGTGTAGGGATATTAATCTTTTCCCTGATGCCTGTTGTCTGTCATCTCTGTTTTACCAGCACTATCCTTTTGACCCCTCTACAAGGGTAACTTGTTATTAACATTGTCTTTGCAGCAGATGCTCAGTATGCAGATGACAGCTCCCAACAATTTTTGTTACAGGGCTTATTCAGGGTGTTATTGAATGTGATACTCAAAATTAGTTTCAGCAACAAAGGATATATATATATATATGATATATATATATATAGTCAAGATGTGGCTCATGCTTGTTTCCCTATTGCTTGCAAAGTGGAGAAATTTGGAGCAGGTTTTGTTCAGAAGTATATGGGCTCTTTGTTGTGCGTTGCTGAGACAGATAGCTCAGCATGAGGCCACCAGGAAGTTTTGATATGATCCCTTTGCTGGGGAGATGGTGTTTGAATCATTTCAAGTGTCTTGTAGTTTTACAGACTGGTCAGAACTTGCCGAGAGCTAAAATGAAATCCCTGTATAAGCCATTTTAATTTTTTATTAGTGGATTTTTTTTTCTCCTGGTATGCTACGGATTAGCACATGGCTTCAAAAGCAGATTTAACACCTGCACAGAGAAACAAAAATATTAGAGTACAAAGAAGAATGGGAGAAAAGTTCATGAGATGACAAAAATAATAAAATGCAATGTGAGTATTCTATGAGCTATACTTTAGAGTGAAATAAAATAACATAACCTGTTGTGCATTATTTTTATTTGTAAGAATGGTTATATGAAAAGCTGCTTTTGGTGTTCCTGCAGTGCTATGAGGCAGTTTTTCCCTTGAAATTTGGAAAAAGTGGTGGTCATGCTACTGACTACAAAATAGGCAGTCCCATTTAAAATGTTTCCTCCTGTGATATTTTAAGTAGAGGTGGAATAGTAGCTATGTTTTATTTCTGTCTTTCTAGAATAAAGAAGGACTGCAGAGAAAATATTTACCGGTCTCCTCCTTATATAGCACAGTTAAGATGTGCTGGTGACTTTGAAATGCTTTTCTCTTGCCATAGTTGAAAGTGAATCAAGCCTATTAATGGGGATATTGGTCTCTCGAAACTCAGTGACATACTGCAACATGTTTTGAGATGTATTATCCACAGAGATCAGAGATACTGTAGTCCATCTCCACTTTAATTGTGATGTGTTCATTTCCATTTTCCTGTTAAACAAGGGGGGATATCCTGTAAAGAATAGGGCCATTTTTGTACATCTATTTGTACTTTGGCGATTTTAAATCTAAATCTACACTCTCCACAATAACAGATTGAAGGGAAAAGCATAGCAAAGTGTAAGCAGGCAATCATCTTTGGTCTTTGATAGATGCTGTCTGAAAGAGTGTCTCTTATAGGAGAAGCTGTTAATAGGATGGCTTTTTTTTTTTTTTTTTTTTTTTTCCTACTTTCTTATATGTAGGTAATGTAAATATGTTTGTAACTTATAGCTAGGACTAATTTCATTGTGTACTACTAGCATTTGCAAATGCCTCAAATTTTGAAAAGCCATTTTCAGTTTTGTATGAGATTGTCAAGCCTTATCTGCTTGTTCTGAAATGTGTCTGTCTCAGATTTTAATGAAAAATGTAGCCAACATGGTTCAGTGGCTGCTAAGACGGAAGTTAGATGTAAATACCATTTTGCTGTGCTTAAAAAAAAAAAAAAAAAAAAAAAAAAAGGCTGAAATTTCTCTGAAAAGCTCTTATGCCCTCGTACTTCTGAAGTGGGATTTGAAATCCCTTTGGGGAACAGTCTTGTTTATTTTTGGTGGTGGTGGTGATGTTTATTTGCCATCTTCATGAATATCCACCCAAATTGGACAAGTTAGAAGCCAAAAACCACAGTTTGTACAGGCATTTTGTCTGAGCTTTGACTCAGGATGACTCCTTACCATATGTTGAACAAGGCAGAGCTGTATTGTGGAACAGGGCAGAGGTGTTTTTTCTTTTCTTTTCTTTTCTTTTCTTTTCTTTTCTTTTCTTTTCTTTTCTTTTCTTTTCTTTTCTTTTCTTTTCTTTTCTTTTCTTTTCTTTTCTTTTCTTTTCT
>CM021766.1:33047489-33170965 GCA_011076525.1 Nettapus auritus | reverse complement strand
AAAGAATAATTACTAGTGTTTCCCTGTTTTTGGACATTATATACATATATATATATATATTTCTTGACTGTGTTCTTGTAACTCCTTTTTTTAATGGGTAATATGTGCCAGGGATAGATTACAACAACTAAGCAAAAATCTACCTCTCCATGAAAAGTATCAGTCTGCTGACATGAGGATCTTGTTATTTGGTGGCTTTTGGCCTGCTTTTTCACCTGCTTAAGCAGCTTCCCTGTGCTTCAATGGAACCTTCTTTACCCTTGTGTTTCCAAGCCCCTTCCAGCCTCCGCCCTTGCATTTCACATGTCTCCCACAGAAATATTTCCATGTGGGCATGGGACGTGTATGCAGGGAAGCTCCATGGGCTGGCTGAGGGGGACTCCTCTTCAGAACACAAACAGCCCCAGGAATCTTTTGTGTTAGGCTTTTCCTGTGCCTCTCAAGGGCATGCCCAGGCACCAGCATCAAAAGAAAAGAGGCAGAAGTGATCAGCATTATCTGATTGTGTTGAGTCAGTTTTACCAAACTGTGCTATGAAAACAAAATGTTCTTGCCCTCCTAGAGAAGGCAATATCTCTGTTACTTAATGTGATTTTGAAGCAGATAGTCTGTGTAAATTTTGCTTTGTTGCTTATTGCCCAAAGATTCTTGTCCTTGCTTTTGCTCCCTTGCTTGGCAGCAGGAAAATCTGTATGCAGGCTGGATTTTTGGTGTTCCATTAATTTTATGGATGCCTTTATTCAGTTTCTCTCTTAATTTCTGTGTTACTTTACCACTGAAATCAACAATGTGACAGACTCTCTGGACCTGGGTAACTCTGGATCAGGTCCTTTTATTAAAAAAGCAGGTGTAGAGATACCGAAGAAGTTATGTCATTGGGTGTATTTTGCCTTGCTAGCTGGTGGTGCTTCAATCTAACAGGTGTTTCATTAATGGCTAAAACTAATAAAATATTTGCACAGATGTCTTGTCCTGTGAAGGAGTTATGTGAAAATAAAATTTCTACTCAAAGGAGCAGGCTTCTGAACAGCCCATGTCTATTGCAGAGCACAGTTCTTTTTAAGGAGTGGGCTGCCAAGAGCTGTTAGAACGTACAGTAGTTTTTCAACTCTATTTCTAGCAGTGGATGTTTCTAGTAGCTAGAGGGGAGGGAGCACATTCTGTGTGTTGGTTCCTGTTTCAATTAATTACAAGTCCAAACTAAGGAATTTAAGAGACACGGAAATGTCCTTGACTGACATCCAAGTTATTGGCTGCTTTGGCCACAGATCAGGTTCTTCCATGCCAATTGCAGAAAAAGCAGAAGTCAAGCGTCTTCCCTGATGAAGTTGGCAGGCCAAGGCTATTTGCAACGCTGTCATAGGTACCTCTGCTTTCTTCTACTTCAGTGATAATTCAGAGGGTCATATTCCCACCCATGCAAAGCATAACCTGCACAAGTTAAGGCCCGCTAAGCAAGGAGTCCCAGTGTTTCATTCCATTAAGCGTATAAATATTTATACCACCGCAGGCTTCCTTTCATGCTGAAAAAAAATAAAATAAAATAAAAAAAAAAAATGTAGTGCTTGTCTGTTGTTAAAATATATTACCCAGGAGATAAATGGCCTATCTCCGTAGGAGAAAGATAGATGAGAGCACTGGAAACTTGACCGTAATAGTGGTCAAAAGATCTGCCAAGTCCAGAGGGCCTTCCTGCTTGCTCAAAGCGCCTGCCAGTAAGTAGCATAGAGGTTGATAGTATTGTGTTTAGCTATCAAGAGGTGAGATGATTAATTAAAAGCTGTAATAAATGTGAAATAAACATTCCTAACATGTGTGTAGCACAGGAGCAAATGGTGCTTTTGAAGAGAAAACTGAGATATGGGAGAGTCTGGGCAAGTGACTTGCTCAAGACCACGTAGGGAGGGAGACAACGTTTAACCTCTACAACACCTCTGGTGTTCTTCACCCCACTGACGTGCCTCTGCAAACACACAAATGCAAAAATACAAATCCAAAGTAAAGTAAATGCCAAGTAGGCAGCAACAGGAGGCTCTGAGCTGAGGTGCCAGTGTCACCCTCCTGAGCCTGAGCTGTGATTCTGCCACTGATCTACAGCAGTGCCCTGGGGTGGCCTCTCATCTTCCCACCCATAAAGGGGGAGAGATGGCAACCCTGAGCTCCTGTGCTCCTTCGAGGCTGGTGCAGGCTACTTAAGGCTGTGTAATGGCCTGGAAAAGTGCTGGCAGGTTTCACTGTTAATTGACAGTATGATGAAAATGTCACTAGAGTCAACGTGCTGACTTTTAGGGACACAGCTAGGGTGCTGTCTTGCTCTTCAATACATGCTGCTGTCACTTGGGGGCCCCTGGCATCCTCGTCCTCATCTGCCACTGGCTGTAGATGGAGCAAGCTGAGAGCAGCCTGGTTGTATTCCAGCAAGAATTAATTATTTCACAAACCATTCAGGATTCCCACAAATGAAGCGTGCCTTTATGTCATTTCAGAATAATATCGGTAGTGAAATCAGAACTTGTAAAACTGGGAGAATACATAGCACTTGTCTTTGTGCTTTGCTTTGTTCAGGTTAATTGTTGTTGCTTGCAGTATGATTAAAGGGCCTGGCTGAACATAAAATTATGTCATGCATAAGTAGGGTTTTAATGAAGCAATAATTCTTCCCTTAAAGTGAAATTATTTATAACAGACAGTAGCCGAATAAATACCTTATCCCTCCCCTTTTATGGAAATAATTATTATAGGTAATGAAAATCCAAACTGAACCTGACTGACCTTAGTTTTGCATACTTTTTGTCCTTCCTGATAAAAGGGGTTGTTTTTTACTCTTTCTTGAAATTGATAAAATGGGCAAGGACAAAAAGAAGAGCTTTATGAAAATCTCACCACTGGGGTGCTGTATGTAGTTAATTTGCATGTAGTTATCCAAGACAGATTTTTTTTTTTTTTTTTTTTTTTTGAAATAATTCTGCTTGGTGGGATGTTAAAGCAGGAGCACTGTCTTTCAGAACAGACCATTGTTAATGTCCTTACACTAAAATATATCTTTTGCTCTCCCCGCGCTCACTGTTGACTTGCTGCCAGCTGCTCTTGTATGTAAATGTATATGGATACGCTTAAAACCCATTCCCATATAGATGCTTTGTACGAACACAGCACCATCCATCACATGCATGTCCCATACAAGCTGCAGTTTGCCATGTCAGTGAGCACAGGGAGATGAGTGTCGGGGCTGTCTTAGAGGATGCCAGAGGAAAGACAGAGAGAAATGGAGAGATGTATCTGTTTGTATAAACCCCCTTGTTACTGAACGGTTTTAATGCTCTGCCTGATTCTTGTTCTCATGCTCCTTCTCTTTCATCACCTCTTTCATTGCAGCTTTTCATGTATGTAGGCAACAACAACAACAAAAAACATGGCTGGTGAAATGGAAGATTACAATTATGCATCAGTATTCCTGTACCGTGTCGTCTCAGTACTGTCCCCTGGGAACATTACAATGAATATCTGACATTAATTGGCTCGGTACCTGTATGTCTGACCTTGCAGAAGTTTAATAGATCAATTCTATATGTTGTTTACTGATAAATAAAACTTCTTCAGGGCAGGGGCTGCGTCTTTGGACATGCCTGCACCCACTGACAACCAGAGGTGGCACTCAGACTAAACTGGGTCTCAGAAATAAAATAATAGAAAGGGGGGGACCGTAAAGGAGTTTGTCTCCCTTGTGCTGCTGAGATGTGTTCCTCAGCAAATTTTAGGCTACTCGCAGTCTTCGTCGCTGCTGAGTAGTGTGCACTTGACACACACATGCAGCAGCAGCCTCCTGCTCGGCAGCGCCAGCCGCCTTGGGGTGCTGGGGGCAGAAGGGGCCGGTCCCTCAGCCGAGCCTCAGCGGGACCTGCTGCCATGCGGCTGGTCCCCGACTTAAAAAGTTGCCCTAAAAGAAGGAGGGTTGCCCATTAAGCGTTTGGACAGGGGCTTTTGTTGTGTGCCTGCCCCACTGCTTTTATTGTCTTTGTTTCAGGGCAGGAGGGAAGCTGTGCACAACGCACACTCAGCCGGCACCGGAGCTCCGGGCAGCCCTCGGGCTCCTGTCCCCCGCTGCATTTGGCCGCTGGAAAATTCAATTTACCCCATCTCGGGGGCACAAAAACCCACATCCCCCTGGGAACCAGCGCAGGGAGCTGCCCCAAAGGGACCCCCGCCGTTAACCCCATCCTGACATAGGGGCCGAGCCCCTCAGGCAGGCGCTGACTGCGACCTTTCCCTTTCCTTTTTTTTTTATTTTTTTTGGTTTCTTTTTTTTTTTTTTTTCCTCCCCCCCCCCCCCCCCTTTTCTCTCTCTGTGTCACGGCAGGCGGAGGATGGAGGCGGCAGCGAGCGGGCTCGGGAGGAGGCCGGCGCGGCGCTGGTGCTGCGGAAGGTGTGGTCACGCAGCCCGGCCCCCGAGCGGCGCGGGAGGTAAGGACGAGGCTGAGCCGGGCTCCGGGAGCGCTGTGCCGGGCCGGGCCGGGCCGGGCTGAGCCGGGCTCCGCTCCGCTCCCAGGCGGCGGCGGCCCCCGGCCCGGGGCGCTGCGGGGCCGTGCGGGGCCATGGGCAGCGGCAGGGCGCGGGTGCCCGAGGCGCTGGCGGGGGAGCGGCCGCTGCCCACCTTCGACGTGCCCTACTTCAAGTACATCGACGAGGAGGACGAGGAGGACGAGTGGAGCAGCCGCTCGCAGTCCTCCACCGAGGATGACTCCGGGGACTCTCTGCTTTCCGACAGGTACGTGGTGGTGGCGGGGACGCCGGAGAAGATTTTGGAGCATCTCCTGAGCGACCTGCACCTGGAAGCGGCGCAGGACAAAGACACCGGTAAGGAGCGAGCCCCGACGGGACCCCCGGCCCTGGGGAGCGCTCCCGGGACGGGAAAGGGGGGGAACGGAGGGGGGGCGGCCCCGGGTACAGACGGCTGGAAGCCGGCTGCAGCCTTTTGGGCACCCGCCGTGCAAACCGGGGGAGCAAAGAGAGGGCAACGAGAGCCTGCGGTCACCGGGAGGCGCAGCTCAGCAGCAGGTGCCTTGTGCATTGCTCGCTGGACGCAGCTGGAACCGCACAAGCTGAGCCCTAAAGCATCCCCCGGACCACTGGGTGAGCGCTGCAGCCTCTCTGTGCTCCCCCCGAGTGCTTCGGCACGTTTTCTGTTTTATAAAGGCGGCTTCTAAATTTTCTCATAAGCCAGGATAACCGCGTGTGCAGCTTGATGCTCTCTACTCAGGTGTCTTCAGCCGGAGCCTGTAATTTGTTCCAGCCTGGAGCAATTATTATATTGATCGGGCTACTTGACATTCAGTTTAATTTTCAGCTGGATCTCTTGGCTATACGCACAGCTTGCTGTCACCAGAGCTGCTGTGGCAGTTTGTCAGGAGTGCCTGCAACATGAAATTCCTAGCTAGTTTCAATGGAAGTGGCCGAGCTGGTGAGACTTGCAGAGGTCCCAAAATCACCAGGCTGGTGAGACTTGCAGAGATCCCAAATTCTGAAAAGCCAAGGAAGAGCTGGCTAGAAATAGAGCCCGGCGTTCGGCCGTTCCCAACAGGGTTAAAATGCATACTCCTGATGCCTGTATATCACCCCCTCTACAAATGAGATTACCGAGAATAAACACACTTTAATCCTTTTAAGTGACTGAAAATATAAATAACATCTGTGATTCCCAGAGGAACGTCAAGACTGGGTCTTCAGAACAAGCCATTAGTTTAATGTGGGACAATAGGCATATTCCTGGTGGAGATGAATGGATGCCCCGAAGAAATATATGGAGTGTCTGGTGGCAATATTATTATGATATTCCTAGCGCTGCTTTTGTCTGCCAAGACATTAATATTTAGCGCAGAGAGAGGCTCTGATTGTTTCGCTTCCAGAGATGCGGTCAGCCCAGCTCTGTGATTTACTTGAGCCAGCTCCTGGCAGCGCAGTGAGGGTCCTTCGTTGACCCCTTAAGGTCAAATGTTGGATGCAGAATAAGTTCCCCGTTAATGTTTATCACCTACACATTGACGGACATCAGTGACCCGCCCCTACGGACTGCTCCAGTTTCTTTTGTAAGCTCATAATCTTGCCGGAAAACAATGAGATTTTCACTTGTGTTCTGCATTGTATTTCAGGGGTTTTAAATACAAAGCACTCCTTACGTAAAGTATTAGGTACTGAACATATCCTCACGTTTACTACTTTTTCTTTTTTTTCCCCTCTTTGATCTCTCTCCCTCCCATCACCGGAAGGCAGTTCATAAACCTGTTCTTATTGTTAGCGAGAGGGGCTGGTAAAGTGCCCTCCAAACAAATGCTAAAGCCGCTACTTGACTGGTTGTTAGCAGATGGCAGTGTATGTAGAGGCTGATTGGCTTCTCCTCACCTCTTCTTGCCTTATCACATCTCTTTTGAGAAAGAAGCAATTAGCTCTGCTGTGTCCAGGATTAGCTGGATCCCAGGGACGCCAAAGTAGTTGTGATTTCATTTTTTTTTTTTTTTTTTTTTTTTTTTTTTGTGCCAGTCCCAACGATGTGTGGTAAACCTTGCCCAGTGGACCTCCACTTCCTTTTGTAATTCATCAATTTATTTATTTTTTGTCTGACTTTATTAATCTGGTAATATAGAACTTAAAAATAAAACCTTTCAGGAGTTGTTTCCCAGTGTTTGTGAGGTGGGTGCCTCTGTGATGGTTTTGATCAGTCTGTTCTGCAGACTGGGTAGCAACTGATGTAAAGGGGTGTGGGATATTGGCTGTATAGTGAGCACATGTACATCTTTGCATGTGCACCTGAAGGCATCCTTCTGCTGTTTATCTGCTTGGATTTGCTGTCCTTTGTAGGTAATTTTTGTAGTTCCAGGCAGGCCCATCTCAGAGGATGGTTGAGTTGCAGGGTCCTTTAAGTTTCTGTCTTCACAAGCATGGCTTTGTGGAACATAAAAGGACGATGTTGTTATACCCAGCTGCTGCTCCCACTGTCGGTTTGCCAGTTGCAGGATGACTTCCTTGGCCTCCTGTTTTCCCTGCAGCCCCCAGCTGGGTTTGCTTATTTGTGCTGCATGGAATATGGGAAAGAGCAGTTGTCACATATGCTCGTGCATATGGGGCTGTTGTTCTGTTTGACCCTTTGCACTGATTCCCAGGGAGGGGTGCTCTGCATGTTTTTATTCCCACCTTTTGTATAGCAGATCATAAGAGCAGCCCTCAGTGGTCATAACAGCAAATATTCTCTGTCCCCTGGGGCTAGCGTGGTCACAGAGCACTGCTTTTTGTAAACACTGACATGGCTGAATGATGCTCCACGTATTGCTTCCAGCCACCCTCCATTTCCTAGGCCAAGTCAGCAGGTAGCTTTTTTTTTTTTTTTTTTTTTTTTTTTTTTTTCTGGTATTTTTTTTTTTTTTTTTGGGGTTGGTGTGGCTTAATTTTAACTGTGGGCCTCAAGCTGCCGTTAAATCTGTAGTAAGATACCTTAAGCATTGTTCTGTTGCAAGAGCTGCCAAAATATAGAGTTGGGGGCACCTGCTCTCACCCAGCCTGAAGAGATTGAACACTGTTACAGCAGCTAAGGATGCTAAAGGGGACATTGCAGTGTGCACACCCAGACTAGCCTGTAGCTCAGATGACTTCTGCAGGCAAGTATATCTTGAAAGCCTGAGGTCTGCAAAACTCTTCAATCTTTTGTACCTAATAACTGGTTAATGGCATGGGTTTTTGGTGATGTTTATATTAGGCTTATATGTGAGTTTCTCTGGCATCATCTTAAACTGGGACTTGCAGTTTAAGATGATGCCACAACAAACCTACAGTCTTCCATCTCAAAGGGAGAAAGTTTTCATCTCATTGAGTTGTTATAACCTGTTATGTACCCCCAAAGAAAGCTGTTCTTTTTGTTTCCTACTGTGAGACAGCTGAAGATTTTTCTGTTTCTTTAACTAACAACTTTTTTGAATCATTTCTGATTGTTGAAGTCACTGGGGGTGTCTGTTGAGTGCATAGTTTAGAGGGCAGTTTAAAGCTTTAAGAATTGAACAGTGTGGCCCTTCATATGTCAATATCCAGGCAGAAAATGCTAGGCATACTGCCTGGCTAATCCTCATCAAGGATGAGGATTTGAACAAGTAATCTCTGAGAGGCCAAATCTTAGCGTCTCAGGATCTCTAATCCCTTCCTGATAACTACAACACTTCTTTAAAAATTGTTGTCTTTTCCTGCAAAAGCTTTTCTTTCCTGGACATGAGCATCATTTCCTTCCCTGGATATTATCTCATCTAGTCTTTGAGTTTCCTCTGGCTGGTTGCTATTCAAACATACCATCTTGCCTTGGAGTGACTGTTTTCAATGTTTGATTGCCTCTGGAATGACAAAGTGCTCATCACATCCACTGGTACTTCCCTAGGCCTGCCTGCATCCCACAGGCCATTTCCCTCCATCCACTGGACCATTTCTCTCAAGCAGCTTAAGCTGAACATTGCTGAAACAGAACATCTCCCCTCATCATGTCAAATGACTTCCGTTTAACTCCCAGCTGTGGGATTCATTGTTGGGGATTGAGTAGGGAGAAGAGACAGAGTAGTGAAGGTCTTTTAGGGCAAGAAGCAGTGGGAGGTCTGTAGAAAGGAAGTAAAAGAGGAATGGTGTGACTGGGACAACATGTGATGGTGTCCATCTTAACTGATGGATCTTTTTAATGGACTCAGTGAAAGGGATTGTGGTGAGAGGAGAGGCATGATACTCTTGCCAGACAGGCTATTGCAGAAATTAGGATGGCAGGTGATGAAAATCTGGATAAGGGATAAGGGGACTGAAAAAGAGAGTGAATCCTCATGACCTAGCTAAATAGGTGTGGAACAGTGTAATCTGAATGTCTTCAGAATAGGAGAGAAAAGGAGTAATGACCTTTGTACCATGCTGTGCCATCTTATTTGGGGCTGTAGATGGTCCTGGGATTAGTGGGAACTCTGCCCTCACACACAGAAGCATTTGTAGATTTCGGATCGTAACCTAGCATGCAGGAGATGCTCTCCGACCATGTCTATTTGTACTGGAAGTGCTACCTAAATAAGGGTTACCTTTGTTTAATCCACTGTTTCTACGCTTGGACCAAATACAGTGCTTTGATGTTGGGTAAGGTGCCCTCTGAGGAACTGTATGTGACTTTTTAGGAGAATGGTACTGTCTTGTACAAGCAGATGTAGTCAGAGAGCTGCTAAACGGTGCTGCCAAAAAGGGTTACAGTGCTGCCTCTCTCAGGTATTGTCTTTTATTTAATAATCCTAGAAAAAATATTATCTGCTTGCTTGTTGTTTCTTTGTTGTAAAGAATGCCCTTGCTCACTGTGCCTTGTTCCTGATGAGTAAAAGTTGTTGTAAAGAGTGCTCCTGTGACTGCCACAATATCAACATGAGTATATCTGATGCATGGGGACTAATGTCAAGGAGAGTAAATATTTGCCTAACAGTTTGTGATACTATTTTCCAGCTTTTAGGATGGAGAGAATAACAGTCATTTGTTCTGAAATGCTGTCTGTCATCATTCTGAGTGACTTTGTAAACTTTTCCCCAAAGTCTTGGGAAAAGTGGGTAAACTGAGGTGACTAACTAAATATTACTGCCATGCCCATATTGAGGAACAGGAGTTTAGCAGAGTTAGCGTGCACAGAGCAACATCAGTGTGACGAGAACAGAAAGCTGAAGCAATCGTTTATCTGTGTGTTCAGTGCAAGGGAACTCGGGGAGGTTCCCGGGCAGGACCATTTCTTCATGCACAATGAGTCTAAGCTGTCTCAAATTGAAGTGTCAGTAGAAGTAGGTTTAGAATAAATCAATAAAATGAATAGTTACAAATCACTGGGATCAGATGTTACTCCCCAAAGACTTCTAAAGGAACTCAGATATGAAATTGCTGAACTCCTAACAGTGCCGTGTAATCTATCATATAAATCAGCTTCAGTGGCAGAGGAAGGTGGGAAATGTGATGCCAATTAAAAGAAATGGTTCTATTTGGGGAGCATCTAAGCAATAAGGCTGTCATTTTACCAATCCATTATTCCAGCATAAACTGAAGCTACAGGCTCAGCCTTCCACAGCCACTCATTCCTGCTGCCACACTGATCCCTATGCTGTACCAGTGCAGCCTGATGTTTTATTCTGTAGTGGGCCTGAGCAGGGAGCTAATCCTGGCTGACACCAACCCAGGAAATACTAAATTACTGGTTTTAAGACTGATCAGTTTCCTGATCCACCAAATCTGTCAGTGGCACAAGCTTTGTCCCTGCCACAAGGGAGAGGGCTGCAGGGAGTGGGAAAGAGGTGAGGGCAGCAGGAGGGAAGGACTGGTCCCTCTAGTAGCTGTACTTACCTACTGGAGTTGAAATTACCTGCAGAACTGCAGCCTCAGATTATGGCTTTGTGCTGGGAAATTAGGTAGCCTTCCCTTAAGAGCAGAAGGAAAAAATGCATGCAGGATTATGGGAAAGGAAAGGTAAGAGTAACTTGTCAGTGATCAAAATGGACAGAAGTTCTGCTGGAGACTGGGGTGCTGCTCAGTGGGATGAAAACTGAGGTAACCAAATGTTCTGATAATGTTAACGGTTGAAGATCTCATGATAAATGAAGCCATGACTTCATCTTTGGTGGTCATGCAAGGTTATGTTCTTGTATGCCCTATTATCCCTGCCTCTGACTGCTTGTTTGAGCAGTCACATCCTACTGTTGTACTGACAAGCTTTGCTGGGCTGCCTCTGCAAGGTAGGTTAGATCAGGAGGCAGATCCAACTCAAAAACAGCCTCATGAAAGTAATAAGAATTGGGCAATGTGGCACTGGGAATACAAGTTGGGAGTGGGCCCACTCAAACCAGCCCTGTGGCTGAAGAAAGATAAAAGGAGTAGAAGTCTGCACAACTGGGTGATGAAATTGCAGATGAGATTCAAGTTTGATAAATGCGAAGTAATGAATTCTCTAACATGGAGAAAAGGAAACCATTATACATATTCAGCAGAGGTGCTGAAATAGCAAGTACCATGCAGAAAATAGGTCTTTGGAGACAGTGTAGATAGTTCTTGGAAAATTTTATTCAGCATTGGTGAAAAAGGAAAACAATATTTGGGGCAATTAGGAAAGACCAGCAAGAACCATAGTTACATTATTGTAAAACTCTGTGGTATGTATAATATGGTTCCTTCTTCTCCCGTGGCTCAGAAAGGTTGTAAATGAACTAGAAAAAACATGAAAGGGCAGCAAGGGTGAGCAGAAGTATAGATTAAATGTATCTGAGACTAAATAGTCTAGGGCTCTTCAGCATAGGAAAGCAGCATCTGTAAAGGAGGGGGTATGGTGCAGTCTATAAGACCACCATGGGTTATGTGGGGAAGGTGAATATAGAAAGATTATTCATTGCTTCTTATATGCAGGAAGTGTTTTGTAATACAGTGAAATTTTTGGTTTTATAACTAGTAAGGAACTTGGTGGTGGTAGTTGTTTTTTTGTTTTGTTTGTTCTTTAATATGATGCACAACTAAACTGTGAAACTCATTGTTATGAGTATTTTGTGGAAACCAAGGTTTGGAAGGGTTTGAAAATAAATAAGGCATAGTCATAGCAACAAATCCAAAACTGCACTGATGTGAATATAACTTCTATTTGCAAAGTCTACACTGCCAGTTGTTGGAAGTTTGGAGAGTATAACGGAGAGAGAAAGACAACTTGGTATTTGTCATTTTTTTCTGTATTTTGTTGTATTTTTCTTCCTCTGGACATCCTCTATTAGCCCCTGTCCAAGACCTGTTTCTGTTTTTTGGGCATTCTTGATCTGACCCAGTGCATCACAAGCAGCACATTGCAGTTTGCAAGTAAATCAGAATCTAAGGTTATATATACTATAGGGCACTGGTTCCTGCAGCAGGGACAACTGAACAAGGTACCAGCTCATCTGGCAGCAGAGGGTGAGCAGTTTTCTGTGGAGTGAATGTGCTGAATTGTCCATTGCTGCCTGGAGCTGGGACCAAGGAGGCAGAAGCCCATGGCTGGGATCAAGGCACTGACTTCTGCTCAAATAGGGAGAAGTGACGTCCTCTGTTAGTCCACCCGGTCACCGTCACGTAGCCCGTTCTCCTCTGATATACTTGGTTTGACCTTGGGCCAAGTAGATGTATCGTCATAGGAAATGATACATCTACGAAAATTTCTACGATTTTTTTTTTCCCTTTGCTGGGGTTATTTTCTGTCACATTAGTGAGCTGAATCAGCCTGCAGAAGGAGTGTCATGTCTGGGATTCACTACAGACAGCGTGTCACATGCTGCGGTGCCTAAGCTAATAGGAAATGCCAGCAAGGGAAATGTGTCAAAGACACCGTCTCCTGGCAGGAGTTCATGCAGTTATTTCTGGGAATTGAGGATGCAGAGCCTGAAAAAGGCTGTTGCTTTGTTTGTACTCAGGCACCAGTTCAGGGAATTCTCTTGGAAAGGTGGATAATGATAAATGTTGCTCCTGGACTGTTGCACTGTTATATCCAGTGAGATCTAAAATCCTCCGCCCTATGCTCACACTGGGCAATGTCCTGCTCATGGTACTGTGGGCAGACACTTTTGTCTGCTCCCTTATTTCCATGATCGATCCCAGCCTTCCTGCTGCACTGTTTCCTGAAGTCAGCCTGGGAATGATGCACATCCTGTTGTCTCAGCAGTCAGGGCTCTCTCTGTAGAAGCTAGTGGTATTTTACAGTTTATCACCTCAAAACAATTTTCATAGGGTAAGCCTACTTAGCAAAGCAGTCCCTTTCAAGGAGGGAAAGGAACCAAGGGTAGCCATCAAGCAAGCGCGTGTTTTCAGTGTGCTCAGGAGCATCTAGGCACCTTTTGGCACCTCATGCACCTAAATAAACTTTTGGTATCCTGTGCAAGAATAGTTTTAATGGGAGATGGTAGGGCCCCAGTTGTTTAATGTATTTTGTGTTTGAGGTAAATTAGATCATAATATACTTAGTTTCTCAGACTTTCCCCTCTAATTCTGTGGTTCATTATAGCTAGCTGTCACCTTTTGCTATGTGAGAAAGTAATAAGGAAAAACCATGAAAGCCTAGTGTGAAATAATTTATTATGAAGATGTACATTATAAGTACTGTAAGGGGGCTTGATAATCTTTGTGATTTAAGTAGAAAGGAATTGACAAGCGCAGGTTTAGCATGAGAACTTTTTAGGGGTGAATAATTTTCTTCTGACAGTGAAATATGCTCTTTTTAAGTTGTAAAAGGCAGAATAAGTTAACTTGTACTGTGGAGTGGACTTAGATGATGTAAACATTTTGATGAGTTACCTGTGAGACAGGTTGCTTTGACACTGGGAAATAGGTAAGATTTCTGGAAAGCCAAGAATGGCCCTAAAGAGTTTTAATCAGATACTTGTAAGATCATTTTTGCCCTAGTATCATCAGAAGTCTAGGTAATAGAAATTAATTACCAAACCAATGGAGTAAATGTTTCAAATGTATGAAAGAACATATGGTCATATGTATCTTCAAATTAATATATGCATTACGTAGCTGAGATTGTAGAGAAACATTTGTATACTTGAGAAATACTCTTTTGGAACTTTATTCAGAATGGTACTTTTGATCATTATTGATTGTCTTGTGTTGTTAAGCCAAAAAGTGAGTATGAAAGGGATAGAAAAATTCTTGCATGGTTTTATTTTATAAAAGGGCTTGTATTTTAGTAATGAAAGAGTAGTAGAGGTTGCCTCTTAATGTACTACTTAGCCTGAGTCTTTTGCAAATAATTCAAGAGTGGCTGGTCCGAGTCCAACCTAGCAGAAATAAGCAGTGTGCTCAGATTTGATGGTTAGGACTGAGGGCCATATGGGCAAAAATGAAAACTGAATTGCTGCACAGTGTTGGTACGTACCAAAGAGATCTCTCTTGACAAGGCAGATGTCATCTTAGAATGCCAGCCATTTGGGTTGATGCCGTTTGGCTTAAATGCTATACAGAAGCTCAGTTTGACAGCTGCAGATTCAGTGGCAAAACATGCCAGATTTCTTCTGTTGCAACTCATGTCATGCCCTGCAGATGCAGACCAGAGCTCAGCCCCGTTAAGTACACAACACAGTGCAATATCATCCACTGTGGCCATCCTCCATTATCTGTCAGCTGGAGAGGAGTGGGAGCCTTGTCCCCTAAGAGGCTGGGCAGAAGGAGCAGAGGAAACAGGACCATGTTCTAGGGATCCATAAGGATGTCTAAGTGAAGAAGGTCAACACTGATGTGGATTTGATGCAAAGATGCAGCCAAATGGTGAGATGAGTCTAAACTGTGCGAACTCTTACTAGTTTCCTGTCTACTTGGGCTCAGTTCCCCTGCAGCAATGGATTTAAACCACCAATTAAGGAAGAGGACAATCCCTACAGTGAAGCTGACATGACTTCCTAGATCCTCTCAGCCCCTACATACAGCCCTGTCTTCAAGATTTCCCAGAACGTGGCTCATGAAGTTGACTAATTCTAAAACATACCCAGTTATCTCAAAGCTACTGTTTCCACTAGAGAAGAAGCGAGACACAATTAATAAGGGAATGTCTCTTATTGCAGCCACCAATTTGTCAGGGGTGGTGGAAGAGGGAAGTGTTTCTTAAAGTCTGAATAAAAGAAGTATTAGTGACCCTTTAAGGAGCAGCAGCAGACTGTGTGTGGGTTGGCAGGTTGTTTAACAGTGAGAGTAGGAAATGGAAAGGCAAAACCAAAATATCAGCATTGCTGCTTCTTGTGTTGTATCTGCACATCCTGTTTCTTCAACAGGAGCCACCGACCATGCAGTCCTTTGGGACCCCCAGCCACGGTGCCCTTCACCACAGGTCCCGCATCTTCCCTCGGTATTTACTCATCCTTGCTGCTTAGTGTTGTCCTCCATTCCTTCCTTCACCCCTCAGGCTTTTCATTCTCAAAGCCTGATCTGCAGTGTCTCACTGCTGCAGACTGCTGAAAGCTGTATGATATTTTCAGTGCTCTCTTTGTGCTTTCCTCTCCCACATCACAGCGATTCACCGCACGCCGACATAAGTAGGGGTGTTTGTACATTAATGACTCCTGTTGTGCTATTAGCGCTTTCTGTGATGGCTGCTAAGTAGAAAGCTTGTCTGCAGAACAGAGCTAAGCCCTCCTTCCTGAGATCTGCCTCTGTGTAAAGTTGTAAATCTTGGATACGGTTCTCTGAATGATTTTTTGGGGAAGATGACTGCATAGGTGGGGGAGTTTTCCTGTAGGAATGCTGAAAACAAAATCTTGAAATGCTTGCTGAATCTTTGAGTCCAAGAATACAGTTCATGCACTGTCTTCAGGCTTTGAATTCCAGTGTTTCCAGTGCTCAATGTCACTACAACACAATGATTTTTTTGTGAGATTAACATTTTCTGAGGAATATAAAGAGCGTGTTCATTCCCCGCCTACAGGGTGGAAGGATGGATTCACTGGCAGACTGAAGACCTGTGCTTTGAGGTTGTGTGTGAAAAAGCTGAAAGAAATCTGTTCTTCAAAGCTCCTTTTTTTCCCCCTGTGAACTAAATTTACTCTCATGCTGTTAATTCCTCCTTCCCCCACAATCCTCCTTAACATACCCTCAGTTCAAACAGTTTCATGGTATTATGGAAGTAGCAGCCTTGGTCTTTTCGTGAGCAGGACCAGGGCTGTTTTGGACGATAGCCAAATTACAATTATCTTTACTTTACTAAGCTACCTATCATACCCTCTGTTATTACCATTTGGTGATCTTTGTTGTACAGTATGCTGATGCGGTTTTTCTCCTTCAACCTCTCACTTTAGCATTTTTTGTAAATCCCTGTGCTCAGAGGACACCCAGGAAAATTAGGAACAAAAAGCCATGACCCAGGAACTATTTGTGAGCCATTAATTGGAACAGATTTCTGGTTATTTCCGTGTGTGTAGTGCCTGATGAGGCTTTCTGTGGGCTCTTAAAACCTCCCTTAATAAGTGCTCCCCTCAAGCTGGATTACAGCAGCAAATGCCTATGCTTGTTGTATAGCTGAATAAAAATTATTGCATGAGAACTCTTGTCTGTGGGATAGGCATGCTAGTGCCAGAAAAGTAGGTTTTCACCCCAAGTAACGCAGCTCCATAATGGTGGCTGCAATGTCCTGATTCTGGCTGCTGTTGCTTCTCTGTTTCTTCCTCCACAAAGTTCTGTCCTTGCTCCTCCTATTTCCTTTGCAACATACCCTGCATTATGAAGTGTGATGGAGCTTGCCTGTGCCATGTGCTAGCTCTGGCTGGTGCTCTCTCTACCATGACTGAGTGAAAAAAAGGGGAAAGAGCAGCTGTGACAACACCTACTTGCAGCCATAATGGTTCCACGCTGGATGTGGTTGGCTGGTATTCTGATCTGGTTTAAGTTATCTTGCTGTTGTTTTCTATTTTAATGGGCAAGCCAGAAGATCAACTATTGAATGTAGGAATAGATGGTTGTAATGGGAATAGTTTAGTGAAAGCTGAGGTGCCTGTCTAAACAAATAATAATGGAACAGAAATCACTTTGCATAAATTCAGAAACTTTACGAGCTTACAAGTTTCAGTTGATGCACAATGCAGACTTTAAATTGCTACAGCTTTTTCAGAAGGAAAGGCTTGATCCAGTTTAGTATCTGCTGGGATATGTATCACATTTTAAGGAAGTCTGTGAGTCTGTGTGTCTGTGTGGTTGGCACTGAAGACAGTTCTGCATTATTATTATTATTTTTTTTTAAGACAACTTTGATCCTTTCACAGGTTGAAATAGGAGTAGAATTACACTACTTTGGCAGCCAAAGGTTTCTCATGATGTGTCAGTTGCACTCATGGACTATAGCTGCTTCTGGCAGAAAGCTTTTCAGAATAGCATCAGTTACTGCAATAAAGTAAATTGGTATTCCCATTTCTCAGACAAGGTGAAAAATACCTATACGAGTTGTAGCTGTGGCAGTAGCTCACATAGCATCTCCTGAGTCAGACTGAGATTGTGAGATGACCTTGTCTCAGTTAGAAATGCTTGTGAGATGTTTCCAACACCAAATCAGTACTCTGTCTCTGAAGTAAAAATGTGATGGCTTGTTTTCAAGGGCATCGAGAGGAAAGAAATTAGGGGGTGGGAGGATGGAAAAAAATAGATTAATGCAAATAAAATGGCAGCATTGATGGATCGAATTTTGATGGAAGCTATAATATAAAACTTATACTTTCTTGTGACAATAGTTGGGATGAATTGTGATTTAATTCCTTTGCTTGAGCATGCGTTTTGATGGAGATATAAATTGCCAGAATTAGGGATGTAATCATGGAGAAATCATGCTGTCTATCTCAGGATTGCTGGAGGCTGTTATACCTCACCTTCTATTGCTTTTCAATTTCTTTCCTTTTTTTTTCTGCACCCTGCATCCCCCCATGCTGTTATCCCTCTTCCTCCTGTCCACCAGGCCCTACTGATTCAACAATCTGCTTTTCTTTAGCACGGGGGAGGCGAGTACCCCCATTTCTTAGGATTTGTGGCTTGTGGCATATTCTAGGAACCACTGCAGCTACAAACAGAAATCCAGATACTGGTTTTGCTCATTCCCAGTCATGACTTCAGAGCCCCAGCATCAATACAATAATGAAGCCTTTGTTGGGTTTTATTCCCCACCCCAAAGCGAGCCTTGTCTATGCGATTTTGTTTGTTGTTACTGTTAGTACAGCATACGGGATGCACGGCCACAAGCTGGAAGCAGCAAACAAACAACAGCAGAAAACAGCCACAAACAAATAGTATTTGTAAGATCCTCTTGTCATGGGTTTTTCCTTCAAGTCCTCAAAGCAACAGTGAGGGTGCAGCAATGTTTTGCGTGCCCCAAAGCACGGAAACCACAAATAAAGGGCAAATGAAAATATTTACCCTCTCGAGGTGACTGCATTTTATCCCTGTACTCTGTTCCCTCCATCTCATTTCCATCCTGCTACGTGCTGTGCTGCAGGCCCCTTTCTGTCCTCTCCACCCTCCCTGTCCTGTGGTCCCCGTGCCCTTTGGCCACCTGAAGCTTGGCGTAGGCAGAAGCCCCCAAGCACATACATGGAGTTTTTGGGGTCTGGGTCATCAGTCCTGGGAGGGTTAAGGAGGAAAGAACACTTTGCCTGAGGCCTCCTTGTGTAGCAGAAGCTTGTGCTCCAGGCTCTCCCTGGCTCTGTGGGGACCAGGTTGCATGCCCAGGCCTGCTGGACAGGAGGGCCTGCATCAGTAGAAGCACGGCCTCTCCCCATGTGTTCCCAACCCCTTCAGTAATCCCAAATATTTCTCTTCTCTTGCAAAGCGGCACAAAAGTCTTCTCCTGAGATCAGTGTGGTGTTGCTGGCTTAAGGCAAATTTTCCTACTGTCTTCAGTCTAGCGGCCTGTCTCCCTAGGTGAAAGTTTCAGCACATCTCATGGGTTGCTTATGGAGCTTCTGTAAATATTTTGAACGGTGTTTTTTTCTTCTTTTTTCTTTTTTCTTTGATGTCTGCATGCAGATTCTGTTAGTGTTAATGAGTCTGATCTTCATATTCAGTTGAGGGTTTTGACACGCGGATGGGCCGTAGGGCATTTGATATAACATCTCAGTTTAAAGGACTGGAAATCTGTTCAGGGAATCCAGGCTAGTAAGATGCAGTACAGGAAGTTAGAGCTATGTACTTGATTACAAAGAGCGATAAATATTCAATAACAGTTTTCTAAAAGCATCTGAAATACATGAAAATGCCATCAGCTTTGGAGGAAACTGCTGTACTGGGTTTTAGTGACAAATGGAGAGAATTCAGTGCCTCCTAGAAAGTACTGTCATGTAGAACTTAAAGCAAAGGGCCAGAGCAGTTAACCAAACCCCATTATTTGTAGGATTAACAGGAGTGCCTGCTCCTTTTCTGAAGTCCTCCAGAAGAAGGGTAGTCCCAGGCATCAATCAGGGCAGAGAGGCTAGGGAGGTCCGTCATTAGACCATGTACAAGCTCAGTTGAGGTCAATGTTTGTCAGGATTTGGCTTGTGGCCTTCTGGGATCTGAGAAAGGAGTTAGTGGAAAAATAGCCTGTTGTCTGTGTGCTGTGATGGTATTGTTACTTTCAATGGGAAATGCTTACAGTTACTGAAATAAAACCAAACCTGGTAACTTAAAACAACCATGAAGTTATTTAATGTAAGGCTAACTTTTGGTGGAGAGGCAACTGTTGTGCTTATGGTAAGAGATCAGCAGGTCATCTGGGTTTTGAAGCTAAGAACAATTTGAAATTGTTCCACCAATGTCAAGGCAGTGAAGAACATTGGTTAGAAAACCCCCACTTTGTGCAACCAACTGCAGAGAAAGAGAGTCTACATATTCAAACCCCAAACTGAACAGAAAAAGGGCAGATTCTGTATTTATCTTAAAATAGGTGGTGTTAATGGTTTTTGGATGTTCTTAAATGGGAAGTAAATCCACTGCTTACCCTGCTAATCTGTGAATCCAGAGATTCACAGTTTTTGGTTTGACTACTCATGATTTATTTACTTTTTAAAATTCAGACATAGTTATGTGCGTGATGATTTATTCCTCCATGTAATTGGATACAGTGATTAAATGAGCTTGTATATTGTCCTTCTGGGATGTGGACTGCTGTGTCTTTGAAACAGCAGTTCCTAACAGAATTTACTCCAACTCCTGTATATTTACTGTAACTGCTGATGTGTTTCTGAAAAATGATTTGGAAATCTGCTTTTAAATGTATGTTTTTCTATAGGAGTTATTTAGCTAGCTGAAGAGATGTATGTAATCCTCAGAGTCTTCTTTTAAGATGCCTTGCTATCTTCTCCTGCAGGGACTTTCAATAAAAGTAAACACACTCTCACTGCTATACAAGCTGAAAGAAGCTATTGGCTACCAAGTTGTGCCCATGGACAAGTGCTTGCAGTCTGTTCAAGGAGACAGACATAATGTAATTGGTGATTTTCTGTAGAACAACTGGGAATGATATGGAAAGGATATTGCTTCTTGGGAAAAAAAATGAATTTTTATAATTGGCCTTAATAACCAACTGAATAAGTAAAGCAGTTTAATGAGGGGGGGGGGGGGGAAATAAACAAAACAAAACACAACCACAGCTATTTGCAGAAACAAATGCTGGAACATATTAAATTGTCATTTTACATATATATGGGCATTCATTGTCTGTGGCTGGTGCTATGCAAGCATAAAGTAAGAGAGTGCTCTGCCCTGGGAATTTCTAGGCTGCACTAAGGCAAGACACAATAGCCTGGTGCAACAGAGATGAGAAGAACAGCAACAGGCCACCTTGTTAGAGAAACTGAGATGGACACAGTTTGGAGAATTTTAAATAAGGAGAATATCTCAGTGATGCTAGTAGTCCCAGTGCTGGAGATGGTATCTTTTAATCAAAGAAACAGTCCTACCAGGAGCAGCTTGAGGCAGTATGACTTCATCTCTTCTGACTGAGTTGTTTCATGTCTGAAAACATAGCTCTGCTTATGTGCAGCCTTTACTTGAATGAGAGAATAATTTGACTCCCTCTTTCTTCTACAGACTTATTTTCATTATTTGTAGCAACTTATTATCTTTGAGAATTTGCTGCCTCTGTCCCAGATTTGGTTGAAATTTGTCAACAGATTCAAAAGTTACGGAGGTAGGGGAGAGCAAGACTGACAGAGAGCTGTACAGACAGCTCACTTGTGTGAGCCTTGATCATCCCTTGAAAAAAATAAAATAAAATAAAATAAAGAAGTTCTGAAGAAAATCATGATACATTTAATGTGTTGTAAAGGTGCAGAAGTTGTGCTGTTAGCTGATTTGATTTGAAAAAGGTTTGGAAATTTGAAATTGAAAGGAGCTTTGCATTGGGCCCACTGTCTGAATTTGACAAATTTGGTGGCTTTGGCTCACTGGAAGGACACCAAATGTGCAGGTATTCTCTGCATGATACCCAGGGTTGACAAGCAGGGCAGGAGTGAGGACCCTGGGTTTGTCATCTCAGCTTTGGCAAGTACCTCCTGCCACAGCTGGTTCTGCTGCTGAGCCCTTGCATGCCTCCCCTTCTCTGCACACTGGAAAAATAAGGCTTGTGTGTTTTGCAAAAACCATCCTGGCACTTCTGCACAAAAAGAGCTATAGAAATGAGAGATGGTAACAAGTGCTAGTCACTGCCAGTTGTTGTGTGGTGGTGAAACATGGTCAATGAACCCATGAGGAAAAAGGCCCAGTTTAATGCAATATCATATCTGTTATTGAGGTTCATTATTTTTATCTTTATCCTAAACACTGCATTAGATTCAAGTGTGCTTGTGCAGGAAGGTACAATTTGCATCTCAGCTGAGGAGACTCCTTTGTGCCCCACAGCTGTTCTGTGGAAGTCCACAGAACAGCTGGAAGGGTGGATGAAGGGGAAAACTGTAAAATGTCTACAGGACAGATAATGTATCTCTTGTATTAGATGCTTTACAGGTTGTGCATGAAAAATGGTGTCTCAGAAGACTTGAAAAGCAGGCTAAAATAGAAAAAAAGCTATCTTACAAGAGTGCAAATTTGTGTTTATCTAAGAGTTGTATTCTGATTATTTTTTTTTTAACTAAGTTATTAAGTAGCACTAAAAAAATCTGAAATAATGGAAAAAGTGAGTGTTCACCTTTAGAAGTAAATCACTCCACTGGATTTTCATTAAGTAATTGCTTAATATCCACGCTTTCTAACTTTGTAGAACCGTGTATGTAAGTAGCCAAAGGTCCATGCGCAGTAACACAGTTCTGCTGCTGCAGGAAATAAAATAGCTGTGCAGGTATTTTAATGCTCACAAGCAGTTGTGCAACAAATAATGTCTATTCCTCATGTGTCTTACCTACTCCTGTGTGATCTTTAAACAGTGCAAGAGGGAAGCTTTTCTTTTTCTTTCATTCTGCTGTCAGGATAAGGTTGTACTGACAAACTCTGTAGTTTGAAGTTGTTAGATATTCTTACTACACATACAGACTATGTACAATCCTTTTTTATTTCTCTGTCTTCCATTATAATTGTCTGTAATAATAAGGAGGAAAGCTGTCTTTAATTACATGTTAACCACTGAGTTGAATGATTTGGGTGTCTCAGTATAGCAAGTGCAATTTCAGGTTCATAATTTAAGGACATATATCATGTATGCAAGCCTACAATTAATGTAAAATTATGGTTTAACACCACCATCATGACAGATATTGGGGTTTTTTGGAACCCATTCACTGTGTGGGGAGGCAAACCATGGCTGCCCTACGAGAGCTCTGACACTCATCACTGGGGTTTTATCCTATGGAGATGTGTGCACACACCAGCCATGTGGCACCTTTGCTGTGCCTTTTGCTTCTGTTTGTCAGAAAATGATGGCATGTGGGTCACTATGCCCGAGGCTGTGTGGAGGAGAACCACAGTTGCCAAGACCCTAACCTCGTCTGAAGCCCTATACACCAAACATGTCATTTGATCCAGTGCATTGCTGTTTGGCGTGCTGGAAGAAAAATCTGTGAGTTATCTGTCCGTTAGTCCCATACATGTTATTGCCATCTTTTGTGGAGGTTTGGACCAAATCCCACGGTTGTCATTTGAATGCAAACACTATCATTCCCTTTGTATGCAGTTCTGCCAACTCTGTAGAAGCCAGGATCTTTTTGCCTGTGGAGGCTTTGTCGTTCTCTGCATCCCTGAAGAGACGTGGTGATGTTTATTGCACGTGTTCCTGTGCCACATGTTGTGGAGCTCATGCTGCTTAGCATATTTATGATAATTTGGGTCCCAGGGGCAAACAAGATTCCTCTTATATCTCCTTCCCCAGGCTGAAGCACAAAGAAATTTTCACTTGCTTCTTTGTAGGGGGAAAATAATGGATCAAAGTTTCTTGCTAAACACTTTTCAAAATACACAGAACAGATCTGTACATTTCTGTTCCCTCCAGGGACCTACTGCTCTAGTTGGTATGGAAAGCAGTTAACAGCAGATGTGGTGGGGGTAAGGTTTCACACTGAATTGTAGGCATTGCACCTGACCTGCAAAGCTTGAGAGATGGCATTTCCACACACCTTTCAGCTTGTTTTTTACTTATGTGATGCTCCAGTGTGGAGTTTATTCTGGGCCTTACATTGTACTCATCATTGTAATTGACTCAACTGGATATTGTCCAAATGTAGTGTTTTTTTAGAGCTTGTCATTAAGCACTACATTTAAAAATTTAGGTGGCAGTAGTATTTGAAAATACTGCCAATTAAGATTTAACAAATTACTCATTTATTTTTATAGATGTTGTACTGGGGACATCAACAGAAAATGTGAGTTCTTGTTCTGGGAAATGCCATTGAAAATTAGGCTCTTTTAAATTAGCTTAAGATGAAGACCCAAAAAAGAACTCACAATCTCGGTTTGAAAATGTGACAATATTTATGTATTTGATATGACAGCAGATCTGAAGATTACTTTTTCCAATCTAGCTCTCGGCCCCCTGAGGTGGTGACAGTGGCACCTGGACACTGTGTCATTAAGGGTCTGGGCTGGAGAGCCTGGCATCTCTTTGGGTGCCTGGAAGTGAGGGTGAGGGCAGGTAAACAAAGAAATCCAGGTGAAAGAACAACTAGAAAATTGCTTCACACTTGCTTATCTGACTTTCACCAAGACATGCGGGTGACTCGGGTGCCAGGCTGTGTGCCTACTGGAGGTGAAGAACAAGCGAGGACCATCCAGCGTGCTGTGCTGTTACTGCTGCCTGCCTACCTCCCCTGCCTCATGAGGCAGCTGGCTGCAGGCAGAAAGATGAAAGGGAATCGTTAAATCTTTTATCCTCCATCCTGCTGCTCCAGGCACTCCTGGCCTGGCTTATTAGAAACAATCAATGGAAGGAAAGGATGGAGTGTTTTTTTCCTGAAGAACTTCGGGAGACTGGAGAGACAAGAAAGTACTGGCTTCTTTCTGCAGCTAGGCTGGTGGGAATACCTTGCACATATTTTAGATATCTCAGTCTGTTGTCAATTTAAATTTCACTGCATGGAAGGCTTGAGTGGTTTAGTTACAATAGTTAAGGGCCTTTTTTTTTTTTTTTTTTTTTTTAAAAAAAAAAAAAAAGTAGCAATATCTTAGGGTGAGAGCTATAGGCAATATTTCTAATACTTTAAAATGTATAAGGTGTAGTGGATTTGCTCAATAACTTCAAATAACCCAGACTATTATAGCTGCGCATTAATCACCACGGCTCCATCCTACCTGGAGGGGGGGAAAAAAAGCTTCAGATTTCAGATGACTATGTGAAAAAAAATTAGTGCCTCATTAAAGCTAGACAAGTCTGACATTTGCTCTGTGCCTGTGGTTTCAGGGCTTTTTGTCCCTCTAACAAAATATGAACCAGCTCCAGTATGTATGATAGCAGCAACTGGAATGCAACTTCAGGAGGATCTTTGACCTTACCAGACAGAATGTGTTTGATTAATTCTGCAGATGTTAAAATACTTCCAGAAATCACTGGGAGGTGACCTTAGAAATTATTCCTAGTTCTGATTTTTGTGCTCTAATAAAAATTCTGGTTGTACAGGTTAAATATCTTGCCCTTATATATTTTCTTTTTCTAACCTAACGACAGAAATAAATGCCTTGCTCTTTATGCCTTTGCGCATTGATTTCTCTGAGCTTCAGTGGTTAGATGACATAACTACTATAATTGTTTTAATACATTAGCAGCAAATTATATATTGACCTTTATTTCTCAACGTGATTTTCATTTTTTGCTTCAAGCTGTGCCCATAGTGGCATAGCATTTCTGGAGTATTTGATTTTTGGATTAAGGGCTAATCCTGTGAGGTCCTGAGTGCCACTGCCGTCTGTTGAAGGCAAGGGGGATTTGGGACTACTCAGCACTCTCGTCGTCATGCATGGTATCCTGCTGGATCAGATAGTAATGACAGCAGTTTGCATTTACTGTTTGTACTCAGGGACATCCTGACAATTTTAGTAAATTGCTGTGGAAATACAGATTATTGAGAAACTTCTATCTTTAAAAGGAGTTGCCCTCAAATCTTTTTTCCATTTCTGCAGAACGAGCAATTTTCCGTTTACTAGCTACAACTTGCTGGACATGCATTTGCACTTCTGAAAGGTTTCAGGGCATTGCATGGTATTATGTGAACCAAAGAGAGACTACATGTAGCAGCTTCCGCCTTGAGGTGTGATTATAATTTTTCACATTTTATGGGAGTAAGAGGGGTGACAAAAAAATTGTCAAACTTAAGAACTTTCAGCACTGAGAGGCACAAAAACTTGCAAATGCATTGCCATGGCCATCATCTAGTTTAATTTGAACTCAGTAAGTGCATATTCAAAATAGCAAAAAATGTCTGTTCCCTACAGAACAGTAAACAATCAGCATCCATTTTACTCAAGCGCGGGGATTTCATCTGTCTGTTTGCCCAGCTGTAACCCTATCTCTTAAGGCTGCTTTTCTGCTATTGTGAGAAATACAAGTTTTAACTGTTTCTGAGCATTATGAGCATATATTTATGAGCATTAGGTATTGCTAACCCCATCTGTATTTTATTTAATAATAATAATAATAATAATTTTCAAAATCCCCAAATTTTCTGGTGTGTGTCTTGAGGTCACAAGATACATTAACATTGTTGAGTCCAACATTTCAGTCATACATAGGAAGATATAAAACACTGAAGGATTTTTTTTCTAATTTATTCAGTAGGATGAACCTCACTAAATGTTAAGGAAAAGTCGCTGGTCATGTAAGGTAGGGATGACACAGTGAATGCAAATGAAAACAAATTTTGAAGTTGTTGGTGATTCTTAAGTTCAGAATTCTGGTTAATGCTGCTTAGTGCATTAACATAAGGAGATGACAGGAAATGACCATATGCTTATACCATTGTATTTGCCTGTCATAGTCACAAATAAGAGATGGCATGGATGAAGGGTTACAGCTGTTGTATTTTTTTTTCTATATGTTATCTAAAACATATTTCCCCCCAAAAAGTCTCCCACCCTGTCGCACCAAAGAGGTCTAATTCCTGCATGAAACTTGGAGTTTGTCTTGATGTTTGAGAAATGTGTGTGTAGCTTCAACTAAGAGTTCATTTTGCTGGAGATCCCATGCACTGCCCACCAAATACATTATATTCAGTTTTTAACATGCCTCAGGATGAAGGAGATCTGATCTCTTTCTGTTTGGTACATTTCTGAGAATGAGAGGTAAATTGAAGAGTAAGGGCATTTAGCCATTTCTTTGGCTTGGAAAGCTGAGGGTTTGAAGAGTAATACTTTTAATCTAAGACATGAGTTCTTCACCCTTTTGCTTACTTCTTCACATACTCGTAGTGCAAGCCACAACTGCATGACTAAGGGCTGTGAACTTGACACTGTAAAAGCTCATTAAGAGTAGTTTTAACTTATGAATTAACTGAATTCCAGAAGCTTGTTCTTTCAGGCTTTTTGGATTTTTTTTTTTTTTTTTTTTTTTCTTCTGCATTCTCCATCTAGGTTTGGTCTCCTTGAGCAAATCCTCAAAGAAAGCTGAACGCCTATTTTGCATAAAGTGGAAAAAGACTTGCTTTCCAGTACTTTATCTCTATTTTCTTGTAATTCAATTTAATGTGGAATACAGGTCAAAAAAAAAAAAAAATTAAATCTTTCTGTAATTCTTGCACAACCATTCACAATGGATTTGTACAGTGCAAAGTGAAAGAGATTTGTGTTCAGAATGGGTGATAAGCTTTACAAAAAACTACATTAGTTGTTTTTCTTTACAGTTTAAGATTTCACTGTTACCCTCTTAATAACTAACAGTATGTGACAGACAATCCACAGATAAAGGATACAGAGTCTACAGACAGAGCCTGTATGTTCGTACCCCTCTATACAGAGCAAGTTACCTTTTGTAAACCATGTAATTATTAGAAAAAATATATATATATACATTGTGTATTTAAAATCTTGTTGGCCAGATGTTTTGCATAAATGTATTTTTTTCTTTATATTTAAATAAGCATGTAATAACAAAGAAAAAAATGGAAACAGAAACACCATAGAGTAAGAAGAATGAGAGGTGAAAAATTGCTTTGTAAGGTCAGATATGAAAAGAGAAGGGTTCTTGTCATCAGGGCAATCTGTTTGTGAAGGAGATGGGAGGACGTGTTTGGCTTATTTTTCACTGGTATTTTTTTGTTGGTAGACACTGAGAAGCAGCAAAACAACAACTATTCAGGGTGTGACAGGGTGATCAGAAAACCAGAACAAACTGGAGTTTGTCATCAGGTTATCTCTTCTTGTGGGTATAAAGGGATTAATGACTCAGTGCTGGCATTAGGAGTGGTTATATCTGGCTTAGGTGGATAGGTTGTCTAATATTAGCAATAGGTGTACTCTGAATAGTTTGATCTAATGAACATATAATGTAAATATGTATAGAGTATGTGTGTAGTGTTCTAGCTGTGATGATGTGCACAAGTGTGTTTAAACCCATGCTAGTAAATAATATATGGACATAAAAATTGATAAGGTAGTTAGGTGTAGCTACCTGTAGCACTGGAATATTTCTCTACTTCTCCTCCTTTACTTTTCTTATGTGATAGCTAAAATATTTAATTTAATAAAAATAATTTAACTTTTATTTCATTTGACATTTCCTTTAGATTAAGTCTCTTTCCACAACTCTGTAACAAGTTATTAATATCATAATGCTCCCCTGATGCCTTTTACCACTATGCTACCTTATGAAAATGTCCAAGTTTGAGAATAGCTTACAGGTCTTGGACATGGCAAAGACATAAAGTATACTGCCTGTACTGGTTTGCTAAAGGTAGGTGTACCACGGAGGGTTTCTGGCTACAGCTCTTCAGTAATTTCTTTTCTAAGCCTTGGTAATTGATACCCTGTCTAGAGAAGACAGTGGAGAAGAGAGAAATAAAATTTGGAGTGTAAATCCATGTGAGAAACCCATTCTACACTCCCGACATTTAAAATTGTGCATATATGAAAAATATGACATTACAATGGGTTAAAATTTGTAGAGTTGCCCCTCAGAGAGAAAGAGTATGATCTGTTTAGGTAAGAGGGCACATGGAAAGCAGCAGGGAATCCTGTGGATTTTTTTGAAGGACATGGGAATGTACAATTTGGTGGTTATTCAAATATGGTTAAAAATATGACCATTTACTGTCTCTGGGACTCAAGACCCCTGTTCCTGCCAGATTGTTGTTGCCATTGGATCCCATCACTGTACACATGCAGTACAGCTATAACTTCTCTTTTAGATGTCTTTTTGGGGTCCTCCAGTTGCCAACTGAAAGCAAATCTTCCATGGGAAATCCACGTGCATCAGGACATCCCATGTCTATATATTGCTCTCTCCATCCCTTACCCATCCTGAATATATCTTGCAGAAGGACGTAGTGCAGAAAGTCTGGAAGAGGGGTACTAAGAGCTGCCAGTAAAGTTGGTGTCTGTGCTGCCTTTTTCCCCTGAGGGAAAACACACAGCTCGTGAGAACTTGTCTCAGCAGAAGCTGGTGTGAATTGATTATTTAATAACGAATAAGCACAACTTTTTGTTGTCGTTATTATTTTTATGCCTATTGTAAGATGCTCAGAGCACATGTTCAGTGTGGTGAGATTTACTGCCTAAGGCTGCCCCAAAGAGCTGCAAGAGCAGTAGCCCACTGGATGCATGCTGTTTCTGTTGCATGTCTCAATGAATCTTTAAAATGCTTGAAATTGTCTTTGAAATCAAATATTCCATAGGTGCAAGCTGATTGCATACTTTGTAGTGATTGCTTAACCAAATAAAGGTAAATTGTGAGTTATAAAGAAAAAATAGATTGATGACTAAAAGAAAATGATTAAATAAAAAATTCATGAAGAAGAGAAATTAAAAATAGCATCACAGGCTTTTGCATGAGGACTTTTCTTCCAAAGGAGCTTTTTTCTTTTTCAACTGTTACTGTGCATTTTATTCTCACTAGATGCTATAAATACCAGAAAAACTTATTCTATGAGAAGAATAGGGAAGGTGGTCACAAATTTATGCAGAAACTGGGACACAGTAAAGTTTAAAAGCTGAGGAACTTCACTACCATTCTGAGTGGGTATATGGTGCACTGTAAATAATTAATGATGACTGGAATTGGTTTACTTTTTTTTTTTTTAACTCTTAAATCAACCATGACTAAAGAGGAAAAAACAGGAAGAATTGTGTTCATAATTATTAGGTCAACTTGTACACTTAAAGCCCTTCCTCTTGAAGTGTACTGTTCTAAGTGTCCATTAGGAGCACAGAACAAATAATTTGCTGTGAATAAATTGTCTCATGCTTAGAGTTTCTCTCTGTTTGCAGGTTAAAATCAACAAATCAGTAATTGAAAGCACGTTAATCTTCAAATTGAGAAGTCTGCAATTGTTTGTGTTGAATGGTTTATTTTTGAAGAATCACTGAACACTTAGATTTTGTGTACTTGCTATGGCATATAAAAACATATTGGAATTACCTTAAATTACAGTGCATTTGAGAAGAAAGTACAGAAGATAAGTACAGTAAACTGTACATATATGTACTTCAGGGAAAAACATGCAAGTTAGTACAGATGTTTTAAAATATGAATATTATTATAAAGTCTTTACGTGATGTCTGGTAGATATTTAGTAGATATTAGTAGATATAGTAGATATTTAATCTAGCAAAAGCACTTTCATTGCTTACTTGTTAAGGTAATTTAACAGATGAGTGATGCTATTAATGGACAACATGTATAATATAGTCTTTTTTGTTCAAAATGTTCCTTTAGGGTTTACATTTCTAAACAAGTTCAGGGACAGTTTGAAGAGATGCAGCCTATAGTCAAACTACAGGAATCCTAATGTATTGACTTCTTAGCATTTCCTCCGTATTTAAAAGAAAAAAAAAAAAATCACTCTGTGACTTTGTGTTGGCTGAGTGGTATACCTTATTATGATAAAGTCGTTAGAAGCTAGAGACTTAACAGATAGAGGTAGGTCTCAGTTGAACAGGGGGCTTAAAAAGAGTTGTGGGACATCTGAAAACAAAGTTTTAATTGTCACTTATTTTAAAAAGAATTGCATTAGTAATATCTATAACACAGTTTTTACAAAAAGTTTAAGCAAAAACTCAAGTCATAGCATATCCAGCCTTTCTTCCTATCCTAACACTTTGGGACTGGAAAAGAATTGATAACAGACATCTGGAAAACACATGATCTGGTATTAAAAATAATTTTTTATATTGGTATTTTAACACCAGTTAGTATGATAGTCACACTATTTTGAACAATTCCTCAAGTTCACTGATAAGCATTAAAGATTTCCTTCAGCTAGTATTTCATTTCTTTTCTAAATATACGGCTATGTATTGCTGAAGCTTTGGCATCACCTATATAGAATAGACAGTTGTGGAAATAATCTGTTGTAACTGCATCTTTGACTTCATGAGTTTCACTGCACATAGTTTGGTCAAGAACGAAAATGAGAGATTAGATGTGGTGGTTGGCTCCAGGAAAAACAATTACAAAATAAATTTTTGTGAAACCTCCAACTTTAATAGCTGCATCGTATCATCCAAAAGACATGCAACAGAATGAATAGATGACCTTTTAGATAGAAAACAAGCTGTTCACAACAACTTTTTCATTTACTGAGAGAAAAATTTCCTTTTATACAGAGATAATACTTTCCACAGTTTTTAAACAATGTTGGTGAAATGTAAAGAATCCGCTTGTTTTATTAGTGCATGCAAGGAGCTTTAGCTATGCATCTTCACATCAGGAGTCTTTTAAGAACTACTGGGCAAAAGGCATTGATCTATCTTTATTATTATTGTTATTATTATTTGTATTTTGAATCCTGTGCTGACAGGATGGGATGTCACTAGCCATCCATCCATGTGATATTCACATGGTATCTGGCTCTTAATGATATATGGATGATTTTTTCTTGCCATTCTGCACCTCATCTAAGAGGTCAATTTACTGACAAGGAGGTCCAAGGCAGCTGTGAGTGAAATTGGCCTAAATTATTGTGAAATTACAGCCTTAGCATGAAAAGCTGCCGGATTGCTCTCAGTTACATGCACACAAGCACTAGCTTGGACTGGACCAGATCACAAACAAATAACGAGGAAACCAGCATATGGAAAAGAGGCCACAGCCTTATCTTTGTCCTGTGAGGTGTGTTTTGTCCTTCAATCTTTACAGCTGTAAATCCACCACTTAAATCACAACTGAGTAATTGGTAACAATTAATAACAACTAATATTAGTTGTTTTTTTGCTCTACAATAAATACTTCCTATATATATATATATCAACAAAAAGTAACCGGAATTTCCTACATTACCTGTCAGCTTCTGACTATGTTCTCATCTAGTAAAGCAGGTGGTGCAAAACTAATTTCTTGTTAAAGGGAGCACAGGGTATTTGCTCGAAGTCAAAGAAATATGGTGAACACAGACTCCTCAAGTTTCAAGAAAAATTGCTTTTTTTTTTTTTTGTTGTTAAAAAAAAACAACAACTGTCATTTTTATGTTGGGTGCAAAATGACCAGCATTTCTCACGTCAGTTTGCAGAAAACTAAAAGATTGTGTTGTCTGTGAACAAAATAAAAATTAATTCTGAGATCACACATCATGTATGAGTGATTAACTAGCAAAAGTTGGAAGCAAAGTTGTTTGAGTTATAGTGAAATTTTCCTTGGAAGGGACCTCTGGAGGCCATCTGGTCTAACCCTTGCTTAAAGCAGCTTTAGTAAGACCAGGCTGTGGTGCCCCAGCAAGCTTTGAATATTGTTGATGTTGAAGGTTCTGCAGTCTGTCTGGGCAACTTGTCCCTGTGGTTGTCCATCCTCAAAGGGAAAAAAAAAATCCCATTTATCTGTGTCTGATGGTTTCCTTTTGTCATTACATTACATGCCCTTGGCACAAGTTAGGCTTTATCTTTACCCTGCCACTGAGTTGTTGATGACCACCACAAAATTCTCCACGAGCCCTCTCATCTTAGAGGAAACCTAGTTCTTTCAGCCTTCCCTCTTGCAACTAGTGTGTTTAGTAAAGGTTTGGAAAAATCCTAAAATTAGTGTGGCATAGGAATGAGGAAAGGGAAAGCTGCTTTCAGGTCTGAATTGACAGTACCGCTTGTCCTCATAACCTGGGGACCTGCAATTGCAGTGGATAGAAACGTTTTGTCAGCAAGTACTTTCACGTCATTTTAGTAACACTGATAGAAAACAGTTGGAGGAATGTTAGAAGCAGAAAATAACTTGAATAATGTAGTAAACCACAGCACTTACAGTGATGCACACAAGATTTAACCAGTTAAAGGTTTGAATATGTTTTGTTCATGCTTCTCAAACACTATGCCTACATGTTCATCACAGTACATGGCAATCACAGTATTCCATCTTCTATTATTAAAAACTTGTCTTCTGAAATTCTAAAACTTAGGTGGTGGAAAGGTTGCTTGGCTGGAACCATTCAGCAGAGCCAACCAGGGTGGTGGTGTTTTTATGATGAGGACTCAGTGCTGAACTGTGGCTTTTTTTGTGCGTATTCCTACTCGTTGGCTCTTTGAGAATTGAGGATGTGCTTGTTAAATAAGGGACTCATCCACAATGAAAACATACTGTTAACTGTGTGAAACAGTCTTCAAATCAGTGATGTATTCTGGTATTCTTTAGTTTTGTTGTTGTTGTTGTTGTGTTTTTTTTTGTTGTTGTTGTTTGTTTGTTTGTTTGTTTGTTTTTTGAGTTCCTGTTCCTGCCATGCACACAGGAATAGATAATAGATACTGTCTTCTTCCTTTCAGCAATATATTGTAACTTATTCTTTTTTGTCTTCCTCTGCAGAAACTCTCCTGGATGACTTCCTTCTCACATACACAGTTTTCATGACGACTGATGACTTGTGCCAGGCACTTCTGAGGCAATATCCTTTTAAGTGCTGTATTAGCAGGTGTCACACCTATGTTTGTATGTTGTCGGGCCTAATTTATAACAGCAATGCAAATGCCGGTTTTGTTTAAAGCTATATAAATCTTTATAAATTTTACAAAATAACATTTAAGATCAGGTTAAAATATACCCAGAACATAAATGTTAATTCTTAGAATACCTGTGTAATATACTTCAGAATATGTTAAGAGGAAAAAAAAATGAAGTATTCTACAATGTCTGTACCTTTTGTCATTTTGATACAGTATATGAATCATTTTGAGACAAAACAGTTTATTCTCCTATTTCCAATTATTTCCATAAGCTATGGTGTATTGCTTGAATGATCTTGTAGGTATAAAATGAACCTTCTTTTTTTCTACTTTCTTTTCTTTTTGCCGTGAAAGCATAATCTTTTCACTTAATGAAAGAAAGAATAGTGAAGGGACAGGAACAATGTGTAAAGTGAGTACCTTCTGTCATTTGGTATTTCTTCTTTGTGAATAAAGAACAATAGTGTAAATAGATTCTTTTACTTTTTTTATTATTATTATTTTTTTTTTTTTTCTTAATGTTGCTATTTCTGCAGATAGTATAATTTGTGCAGGGAAAAAGAACTGACTTCCTCTGCTCAGTTTTTTTGTTGTTGCAATGATGCATTGTGCTCCTTCATACAGATATTCACATTGGCATCTGTGTGCAGCAAAAAGGTTCATTCCCACTTCTACAGGATGATATGTCTCAAGATCATATAATTCCTTTTAAACTGTTTTTACTTTCTATAGACTTCTCTCACTAGTATAGAAAGGGAAAAAAATCATGCTGACACAGGGGATGAACAGACATTTCTTTTACTGAGTATTTCATTCCAAAAAGTTGAAATTCCTAAAGCTTCAAAGAGAATAAATATGCATTTAAAACTGAACACTGTAGTGACAAAAACTTTCATTACTAAACAATAAACAAGGTGATTATGAAGTCTTTTCTGTCACTTAATTTTTAAGTTTCAGTGAGTCCTTAGTATATTTTTCCCTTAACCTACTGTACCTATTGTGCAAAGAACTATCAAGGGAAAGAAGATGATTCTGATGTATCTTGTAGGAAACGAAAAGTGTTGCATTTGGTTTCTCAGTGGACTTCTCTCTACAAAGACTGGTTACATGAAGATGAGCATTTAAAACAATTTTTAAAGGTATTGAAACACTTCCTGATGCATTTCAGTGTTATTTAATTAGCATGTTTTCTCTAAAAATCCCCAACTGCAAAAATTAAAAAATATAACATTTCATATTTAAGTTTTGTTCTTAATATTATAATATAATGTGTTTTATTTGTGTCTTGCCTTAGTGCCTTAGAAGTAGTCAGTTTGAACATGCATTATGTCAATACATTCTATATGAAAAGCATTAATTTCAGATATGAAACTTTTACAAGTTTTCTAGAAAAGTTGTCTGTCTAGAAAATCGGGAAAAATTGGGAAGGTAGGAAATAAAATATGAAGATGTAGAGGTTCCTTAGACACACTGGTCTTTTCTGCCAGAACAGGGTCTACAGTCAGTATTCAGATGATCACGGATGAAGGACAAGTTTTGTGGTATTTGTCTGAGGTACTAGGAAAAGTATAAAGCTATTCCACGGTATTTGTATATTGAGAACAATGCAGCTTTATGCATTTTTGTAAGTAAGATTCTGTCCTTCTTAGCAAGTATCTGAGTTCCAAAACTTTATAATTTTTTATATCTATATCTCTTCTCTCCTTCTCCCTTTCCCCCTGGTGATAGAAAAATGGATATATTTTGAGAAAGCACTGTCTTGTAACTGGAGGGCCTTTTTGCTCTATTCAGTCATTCACTCAAGTAAAAAAATGAAATGTTGAACTAAATTTGGAGAAAGTCTTGACTCAATTTAAAATGTCTGCAAACATAAGGAAAAGTGAAGGAGAACATTTATTTTGAAAGTCTAAATCAAATTATTATCATATTGGATGAGTGGTGATGGTGTGGTATGTTTTCAAGCTTCTGAATGGATTCTTCAGAAATAATCCACATTTCAAGTAATAGCCACAAGTGCCACTTTATCTTTCTGTTTGTAGACTGGTGAGTTCTACATTTTACTCTTTCACGTGATGTTGATAAAGAATGCTTCTCTGAAGACAAACTGAGCATTGAACTAGCCTGAAAATTTAAATAGGGACATTCTCTGCTGATTGCATAAAAACAAGGATGAAACTTATTTCAGTAGGCTAGTGCCTGAGTTGATTTAGACTATTGACGTGACACCTTAGATTTATTTTTGAGTTATCAGATGTTTGCAGATACTATTTTATTTTGTAGACGATATACCGGAACGTATTAGATGATGTGTATGAATATCCCATTCTTGAGAAGGAACTGAAGGAATTTCAGAAGATACTTGGGATGCATCGTCGTCAGTAAGCATTGATTATATTTGTGATCAAATCTCATTTTATTTAGATTGTAATTTATTTTTGTTGGCATCTTGCTGGCATTCAGTAAAGATAAAGGGATGAGTGATACAAGTACTGTATTCATTTTTACAATTCATCTCTTCTTTAAAGTAAAGCTAGATTATTCCATTTTATCTGATGTTTGTTGGGTGATGTGTGTTCAACGATTGCTCCCATCAATTTTGGTTGTGATGATTTCCAAGTAAAGCAATAGTGTGTGGAAAAACTGGCAAAATGTAATTCAGAACCAGCAGTCTTTAACTTCAAAAGATGCATTCTCTCTCCTCTCCTCTGCAGTATTGAGAAGCAAAACTATTTTGCAATGGTTGTGTTAAGGGTTATTATTTTACTGATAATTACTGTATTTGTGAAAGATATTTCCTTGGCACATTTTTCTAACAAACAAAATCATTTCTGTGATTTGTCCTTTTGGGAAATGGAAAGAGCTGTGACCCTGGCTGCTGCTGCTATCAGTGTCCTCTGGGAACTTACAGACTCTTTTTTTCTGCATTGACTTTGCAGCTCACAGAAGAGTTTTCTGGTTGAGTCAGATGCCCTTAGCTTTCACTGAAGGAGCTCTGCAGATATTCTGTGGTGAACATTTAATGTTAAAAAAAGCTTTTTTGTGTTGTAAACTTAAATAACTAGGACTTCCTAATCTTTGGATAGAAAGAATGATTTGGATTTTCTTTTTTGTTTCAGCACTGTAGATGAATATTCACCACACCGAAAGGTAACACAAGCCTGATGCTTGCTGGTTGCTAGCTAACTTACAATCTCACTTTCCTTCCCCCTCCCCACTTTCACATCTTTTCTTGGAATCTCAGCTGAAGGTGACGGGTGGCCAAAAACATGACAGGTTGCATCAGTGAGGCTAGACCTGCAACAATGCTTAAGGATTTATTTATTTATTTTTTTTTTTCCTGCCAGTGTAGCCTAGATACCAGTTGTGTGAACTAACCTGCAGTGGCTGTGACAGTATTATCATTTAAACTACATGTCCTGAGATGTCAGTGTTGAATATTTCACACAACAAAGGTCTGGGAGCACATCCTGCCTGGCTGGATAGATGCAGCAAACCTGGGCAAACCAGCCTGAGCACAGGCGTTGACTGCAGGTGGCAAGCAAACAGAGCAAAGGGGGATTTGTTGTGACAGGGACAGAGAAAGAAAGAAAGAGAAGAACATGGATTTGTCTGTTTAACCAGAGGTGAAAGATGCAACTGGAGAATGTTTATGTATGAACTGTGCAGAGGTGAACTGCTGAGCTAGTGAAGTCTTCTGAATTGAAGCTGTAGTGTGTAACAAGCTTAAAATGTTACTGCACAAATGTAGAGGGCAGAACAGTGAAATTGCCAGGTAGGCTGATTGGTACATAGGAAATGTATATAAGTGCATAAGAAATGAGCTCTGCATGTGACTACAAATAACCTTGAAATGTCGAGGCTGGTTGGCCTAGGCACATCTCACTTCCTCGGAAATTCCCACCTTTGCCATTATTTAGTAAGGCAACTCTCAGCTTACTGATCCAGGAAAGGGTGGGTGGATTTCCTATGCAGAAACCTGTTGGCCAGATGTATGTGCTGAATGCTATATTCTGTGAATTACTGCTTTGTAAAGGGAAGGAATGCAGAGAGTCATTGTTGTCTCTCTCTCTCTTTTTTTTTTTTTTTCTTTTTTTTTCTTTTTTTTCCCTCCCCCATTCCCTCACAGAATAAAACCTTTTTCCACCAGTTCAGTGTAAAGGAGAGCTGGCTGCAGCACAGAGGAACCATGAATGAAGCAGAAGAAAGTAAGTATGACTGAAAGAGTGGGGGAAAAGTGCACTGCCTTTAAATATCAGGGCAAAATTTTTTCTGAGTAAGGGCTGCCTGTAAGTTACACTTTATGAGACGTACAGCTTCTGAACAGGACCCTAGGGCCACAAACAAGAAATTTTTGGCTGTATTAAGATTACCTTTCTGCCTCCTGCTTTGCAGAATTTCAGTGGTGTAATGATACCTCAAGGGCTTTCCCCCTGCCCAGTTCTTCCAGTGGTTGTGTGACAGAGCTGTGTGATTCACAGGCAGCCTATCCACCAGACTTTATTCCTGCCCTGTATCATGGTTTCAGTCTCTTGACCGAGATGTTGGGTGCAGGAGGTGAATGAGCCTGTCAGGTGAAGTGGGGCAGGATCTGCTAACTCTGAGAACCAATGTAAGTTCCTTCTCTCCTCAAAGTTGTTTCCTCATGGAGGGCGAGATGACACTATGCTTTAATGTCAACCATTTCTAAATACGACTTCCCTTCATCATTGGTAATGCAATAATAAAGTGAAGCTGTCACCCTCCCGTAATGCCTGCAAGAGGAAGGAGGCAGAGAGGACAATAACACCATGCACATGAGTAGAGAACAGGCAGAAAGACCCTCTCCTGGGAAACCTTGCCCTTTAACAACAAATCTTTGTTTCTCCTTGGGAACAAAACTCCATAAGTTCATGTTGAGTCAAGATATTTTTAGTGCTCAATTGTGACATGGCAAAAAAAAGAGCTTCATTAATGTCAAGCCTTTTTCTACACGATGTTCTGCTGATAAGTAGCTTCTTTCTGCATCTTCAAGTCTTCTAAAGTTAATTTGAGGTTTAGGCTGACAAAGCTGCTTCTAAAAATGTAATTTGTGGATGAGAACCCCCGCATTCATTTTTCTTAAAAAGTCTGACACAGCTCATGAGAAGGAAAGGTACTGGCATAAGAGAGGGGACAGACCCCATGGCCATGGGGACAGGAAGAGTAGGAACCAGCAAAGGCATAAATTGCTTTGCTCTCTTTCTTTGTGAGCATGAGCCATGGAAGACTCTGGGACTGAGGGAATGAAATAGAAAAAGTAGGACTGGGGAGAGAAGAGAGAGATGCCTGGGTGTGACAGAGGGAAATGGGATGGTCTGTGGAGTGCTGCCAAGAGATGGTGCTTGTAGAGGATGGTTTTGTCCAAGCTACGCCATGAGTCTTGCCCTCAGGGGCAGAGGTCAGACTAGAAGCATTTTATCTCCGAATATAATGTTACCTCTCAGGGTGGTTTACAGCCCATGCCCACAGCCTCCTGGTGGCATTCCCTCCTGCATCTCACTGAGGTTGGTTCAGTGCTAAATAAAGGGTATGTCAACCGCTCAATTATAAGTTAATATATTGCTGTCACCTTCCCCTCCCAAGTGGCAGAGGTAGAGATTTCAAACAAATTCACTGTAGGAAAGTTGTGTTGTGCTCTGCATATGGAGGCCAAATATTCCTGTCAGATTTATTTATTTTTTTCTACCTTGTAATTTAGAGTGCAGTTTGATGTATCTATCTTTTCACTAGTTTTATGCATTCTGAAGAGAGATTCTGACACACAATGAGCACCTGATTTACTGTCTGCCAGCAGACAGAGGTTAAGAAAAAAATTATAAAATCACATGACTTTTCTTCCTCAAGGTTAAATGTTAAGTTCTCCTTCCTTCTTATCTTCGTTTTTCTTTTCTACAACACAAAAAAGATGCTCAGTAAGATAGAGTTCTTAACCACTTCTGGCATGGTCTCAGTTAATGACAGTGCCCTGAAGCTGTGAAGATTTGTACAACAGGCAAAATTGCTACATACATCTGTCAGTAAAAATACAACATTTCTGGAGAAGAATAGTATTGTCTTATACTGTCATGGTAGCAGCCTGTCCGCAATAAACACTTAAGTAGAAGAAAATGAAAAGTTTAAGCACTTAAGCAAGTAAGGAATCCAGAGCTGTGGCAATCCTCATTAGCAGGTGTTATTTTTGAAATATCTGTGCCAGTCTGCAGGTCTGTTTCTTTCCTTCTAAGTATGGCAGCAGTATTTCAAATAACTGGCTACAGCAAATTCAGAAAAAGAAAGAAAAAAAAAAAAAAAAAGTAAACTAAAATTCTGGGAAGCAAAGGGAGCATACGTCATTTTCATAGCAGAAACAAAGTACTGCTTGAGCTGACCACAGCATTACTGATGGGAATTTCCCTCCAAGAGCCTAAACAACTCTTGGACTTCAGTGGAAGTTTTGAGCCCAGGGAATTTCTCCAAACCAGTCCCTTTAATGTGTGCTGCAAGTTACTCAGGGAAAGAGTTTTGGAACAAATTGCACCAGTGTTCAGGCAGCCTCTGCTGGTGCTAACATATCCCAGCAGTGCATGTAGTTTAGATGTCTCTTGAGGAACCCACTGCTCCAGGTGAAAGTGAAGGGGCAAAATAGTTTCTGCAATGGAAGGATGGTGATTTATCTCAGCCTAAAAGGAAGGGGCAAAAGATGGTAACAGCTGAGTTTGCAGAGAAAATAGAGAGCAGAGGAGGTTGTCTGCTATGAATCCTCATGGTAGGAGCTCTTGAGTAGCTGTTGCTGACATGCATCCATGGAGAGGCATCTGTTTGTCCCTGTCATTTTCCAGGGAGAGGGGGTAGCGAGGGGGAAATGGTGATGGTTAGTTTAGTTTCACGACCCTGTTGGGCAGGGTTCTGGACCAGACCTTTCTGCAGCTGGGGTATCACAGAGGCTGGGGTTACAAGGTTTCCCCCTGTTCTGCTGGGGTCTCTGACTGCTGCTGAGCCTGCCTTTCTTCCTCTGTGCAGTATTCTGCCGCGTGTATATAACGGAGCACTCCTACGTCAGCGTGAAAGCTCAAGTAACCACTTCAGCGCAGGAGATCCTGAAGATTATAGCGGAAAAGATCCAGTACCCCGAGGAGGAGCTGGCACTGGTGACAGTCACGTTCTCTGGTGGTAAATAGTGTTCCTTCCTCTGATTGCTCACCTTGTAGTGCATCACCTTAAGGGAAGCCTGACATTTTCTGGTGCAAGGATACAGCTGTTCCTGCTTGGGTCCACAGCTGGATGACCAGGGAACAATGAGGAGCTGCATCCCAGAGTCATTCCCATGGCAACAGCTCGTTCTTGGGTCCTGCCAGATGCCGCGTTTCTACGCTGGGAAGGGAGTGCAAAGGACTGTCCGTATCCATCAGGATTACAAGACATTTTTTTGGTCCCCACAGATAAATCTACTTTCACATCTAAATTAATTTGGAAGGCAATGAGGCACGGTTTGCTTTTAAAATATAAAAGGGAATAGCAAATACTGTATGTGTGGCTGCTTTCTTATTTACAGCATGAGGAATGAATATTCTCCAGGAGAAAGGAGGGAGATGTGCATTTGCACAGTCAAGATACTGAGAGCAATCCAGCAATATTTTGTAGGCAGTTTTGCTTATGACTGACGTTTTTTGCCTGTTAGTTCAGTGTTTCTCATTTACCAAGAAAGGCTTATTGTCTTTCCGTGGAGGATCAGACTGCTCATGGGCTGATAATAGGGACCAGCCAAAAGCCAAAATTTTGTTTGGTGTGTGGCAGGTCTCAAAATCACTGGTCAGGTTGTTTTCTTCTTTGTGGTATATTTTCTTTGGCTCTTACTGAAAAGAAAGGAAGTGATGTAACTAGGTACATGGAAAGGATAAGTTGGACCTGCAAAGAAGGTCTAAGACTTGAGAATGCCTGGGCCATACTCTCAGCCAGCATTAGCTGGTGTTGATCCCAGGACAAAGGGCAAACCTGTAAAGATATTGTATTTAGTCTTCTTTGAAATACAGACAAATGCTGGCTTGTTCTGTTTATTTATGACTCAGAAGTGGAGGTCGCATTTTTCCTCCCCCGTGTCATACACAATTAAATAACCTTTTCTTGCAGGGTTTTGGTGTGGGTGGCAAGGAGATGGCACCCTGCCCTGGCAATTGAGAGCCTGGGTGTGGAGTGGCCACACAGGAGCATTACATGTAGGCGTCCTGGCCAACTGGGTCACATCACTTGCAGATATATTCATTTTACCCTTGCATGTGCCCAAACTCGAGTCCACTGCATTTTGCAGCACTGCAGGATCACTCTGCTGCTGTTCTTCAGGTGTTGTGCTCCTGGTCAGGAGCAGGGCAAGTTTTGCTCCGATAACAATAAATCTGGTGCTAACTGCCTAGTTATCTAAAGAAAACCAACAATTCATAAATAATGAAACATGCTATTATCTCTAGACCACATTGTTTCCTAAGAAAGCCACAGAATAGAAGTTATTGCCATTTGGCTGTTCAATAAGAAGTAACCATTAAAGCACAGGTACAATAGGACTGTCATTTGTACATGACCATTGTAATTTCCAAAATGCTGTTTGGTCACATGGAACGAATTAACTGGAGACAGCACAGTTTCAGTATCCTTGTTCCTATGCATTCTCACTTGTGTGCTCTGTGCAATAAACAGCAGCCTGCCAATGCTTTATTTTTTCTTTTGTTTTCACTGTTTGTGTGATTCAGAGCTGTCATCTGCCATCCACGTGGAGGGCAGCAGGTTGAGCATTGAAAGAGCGTGTTTTTATTGTACTCTTTAAGTGAACAAGCAAGGTCTTTTTATTCAAAATTATCTTGAAAGGACATACTGGTAGTTCAGCATGAATGTTTCTGGCATCAGTGTGAGCATGGGAAGGGGAAAAATGAATTGTTAGTAATTATGTTTTGCACTCGGACTCCTGTTTCTATCCCTCCCTCAAGGACCATGAAAAGTCCAAGGTAGCTGTCAGCATGCTTGTAGTGCTTTTGGATCTACATTAATACAGTGACTGTAATCAAATCTCATGTCAGGTCTCCAGAAGATTACTTGGAGCCCACAGGAAGAGACAGTTTTCCTAGGGCATGAGTGTTTAGCTGTGGTGTGGGATTTTTTTTTTTTTTTTTTTTTTTTTTTTTTCCCCACACACACCTTTCTCTGGTGCATCCAAAATTGCTCAGAGCAGAACACTGCCCAGTGAGTGGAGATGAAAAATCCTTTCTCTTTGCTGTTTGGTGTGTCCTGCTAGTTACTAAATAAATTGCTATAGGTCTAGAGGAATAATTTCTCTACATAAATTAATTAACAAGGACCTTTTTTTCCCAGTTATTCCTCTGCTCTATGGGTTGAATGGCTACTGATGAGATCTCCACCCCTGTCCTTTTCTGCCTGTGACACACAGCAGCTCAGTCTCCTAAGGATGAGACACGTTGCTTTAACTGAAGTCACTGCGTTTGTGGTATATCCACTGGGTTGAAATGAAATGTTCACTAATGCACAGGAGGTTAGACTAGAAAATGTAAGGGTTTCTTTACCTTCTGTCCTGTGTGAAGTCCATATTGAAAGGAGGTTATGGAAGATTTTGTGTTCTAGTCCACCATCGGAGACGTTTTTCTTTTATTATTCTGAATAGTGTGGAGATGATGAAACCATGCTTGGTATATGTGTGTTTAATGCTTAGTTATGTTCTAAAAAAAATGTCTTTACAAATATGTTTGTAATTATTTTTTCATGTTTATATGCAGCTTATACTCCTTTTTCTGAAGCTTGTGTGTTTTGTTTTCTATTTTTAAAGAAAAACATGAACTACAACCAAATGACTTGGCCATCTCAAAATCTTTTGAATCATCCAGTCGTATGTTTGTCTATCGAAAAGATCTGACTGATTCTTTGGTAAGGATGTGTATTTTGTACTTCCAATTTTTTATGTGTCTGACTCCAGATCAAGGGCTTCCTATTCATTTAAGAATGTGTTTTCAATACATGACTTATTTTTCAGTTTCTTAGTGAAGCTTACTAAGCTGTTCTATACCTGGAAAAAAAAAATAAAAAAAAAACCTTGCATTAACAGCAGTTATTTGACTGAACAGTAATGGAATTTGTTCATCAATTTCAAATATACCAAAGCTTCTATAGAGTTTAAATCTTTCAATCTACATCAGCCTAGAAAAGCTGGCTTGTGCTTGTACAGGGCTGACTGAGATGAGGATTACTTCAAAGCTCATGACTCCATTTTTTACCCCTTGTGCTTTTACAATACATAAAATGGCTAGTATAGAGTTACAGAAGGTGGAAGACAAACTCTACAAACCTAAAAATGTTGAGTTACTACATGTAGATATATGTGTAGTGTGAGTTTTACCAAAATTAGTGAGCATCAGTGTGACCACAGTGTTGTGGCATCCACATGGTTAATTTGCAGCTTGCAGCATCTCCTTTCTTCCAATTTCTTCAAAAGGAAGATTTTGTCTGTCTGTCTATCCATGTCTCTGGTGCCAGGGAGGGAAGCGTGTTGAAGAGTAGAAGTTCTTTCATTCCCTCTGTCCTCAGGAAATGCAATTGAAAAATATTTCTCCCTGTGCTTTCCCAAAACCTCAGTGAGGCAGGAACTCCAAGATTTAATCTTTTCTGCTAATTATTCATATGCTTTGAGGAAAGTGCGGGGACAGTATTGCATCTGACTTTTATTTGTTGTCAGCACAAGTATCTGTGCATTCATCCTAGCAATGAGAAATGTCTATTTACATTTTGTTGGATCAATGTGCCCTGAAGAGCTGACATGCTGATATCATTGTAATCTGTCATCCCCATTATCTCCAGCATTCTAGCCACCTCTAAAAATGCTAATATTAAGGAAGGGTTTATAGTACAGACAGGTGACAGCCAATCTAGTTTCATTAGTTGCATAATAAAAATTGCAAAACTTGCTGTAACTGTCAAAAATATAGCACCAAAGTAATGGCTTAACTGATAAGAATAATCTTTCATCTTGGCAGATGGTTCATGTGCCAGGTTTCAGACTGATGAGGTAAAAAAACCAAGAGAAATACAAACCTTTGGAAATCAGAGCTAATAATGGAAATGTGAAATGACCATTAATTCCAGCAGTATCAGTGAACTCCACAGTGATAACCTAAGTATCTTTTATGAATCAGGACCTGCAGTGTTTTACTCTTTGTTGCCAACTGCACTTGGAGTAAATTATGTTGAATTTATGCTTTTTGTAAATGTATGTGGATTGGTGGCAAGTTTTGTATATTTATTCTGAAGCTGGTGTGTTTGCAGGGTGATTCCTTTACCTTGTAATACAAAAATTTCCTGGTGTCAAAATTTACTTTCTGGATAATTTCAAAAGTTATATTTTCATTATGTTCATTACCTGTTTGGTCAGTGTTCTACACTCAAAGTTTAGAGAGAATAAGAGAATGGGAGAGAGAAATCCTAATCCAATGGGAAATCATTGATCCTATTGACCAATTCTTGTTTCATGCTATTTATTAAATAGGCTATAACTCATTGATTTTGATTAGTGTGGGAAAAAAAAAAAAAAAAAAAAAAAAAAAAAAAAAACTCAGTGCACTTAGAAGATTATTTACTCAGTCAGCTCTGTTTTGTACCTTGGTCTAACATCCGTTTCATTGTGAAGCTTTGGCATTTGCTCAGAAATTTTTGTTCTTTTCAATTATTTAGAACCCATTTGCTGAAAACGAGGAGTTGCAGCAACGGTCTGTGAGAATTTTGGGAATCAACACCTGGGATCTTGCCTTAGAACTAACAAATTTTGACTGGAGCCTCTTCAATGCAATTCATGAGGTAAGGAGCATCATGCCCACTTCCAAGTACATTGTTTTCATGCAGCAGTATATTGCTTTGGTGTCTTGATATTGCACCAGGATTTTGGAGCATTGTTATTCCTTGGTTCTTGGTTCACTGTCATGACAATATGATGTCACAATTCTCAGTAGTTGTGGTATTGAGTCAGGTCCAAGAGATGTGTTGTAATTCTTGATACTGGAAAAGTTTAAAAAAAGTTGGTAACTTCCCTGTGGTGGTGCATCTCATGTTCCCTGCGTACACAGTGGGTTTTATTGAAACTTGCCTCAAGAGAGTAAAAGATCACGATTATTCTCTAAAAACTATCCAGTAAATACAGGACTCTATGAATAAGTGAACTTGATTTTGCTTTAATCACACACACTCAATAATAATAATATATATATATATATATATATATATATAAACAAAAACAAAAACAAAAAAAACACTATTTCAGCAACTTAGATGTTAACATTACTGCTCTGGTTAGGTTTCAATGAGATAAAAAAATACCGGGCAGGCTTTATAAAATATCATAATATCCCACTTCAGTGTCCATTGGATTGTTTCAATGATTTGATAGGTTCTGCTGTGAGCTTCTGAGTAAAACACACAGCTAACAGTACAAAATGTCACTTGAAAATATCATTCAGTGAAAAGTGTGATGACTTTCTGAGAAAGTGACTGGGAAATTCCCTTGCCTCTCATCAGATGCTTTCCTTGATCTTTCATTTCATGTTCTTTTACTCAGGTTAGACACTTCAAAAACAGAGCTAGTCAAGATTTTTTATTTATTTTATTTATTTTATTTTATTTGCACAGAAAACAAGAACCATGCTTCTGTTCATGAAAATTTGGCCATTTTTAGCAAAAAAATTGGAATGGAAATTTTTCAAATTCTGCAGTGCTCTGGGGTTTGCTTGCTTCTTCATGCTGGAACAGAAGTGATGAAATTCAGAAAGAGACAGATTAGTTATGTCCTTTATCTTCCTGAAACTAGAAGTGGAACTTCAGGAAATTTTAAAAGAAAAGTACATCTTGCAGGACTTCCAATTCACCTGAATACTGTAATAAGCCTCTAGACTGCTAAGCCAAACCTGAAAACTGAATCATTTGTGATTGGCTCTTGCACAATAAAAAATAGACATTTGTATCCAAGTCTTGTCTCAGAAATATTCATAATAATTTATAACTTATAACTTTAAATTTATATTTAAATCATTTTTCTATCCCTAATAATGATGACAATGTCTTCCAGCAAGAGCTCATATACTTCACGTTCAGCAGACAGGGCAGTGCTGAAAACACTGAGAATCTCAGTCTTCTGCTTCAAAGATGTAACGAGGTCCAGCTTTGGGTTGCCACTGAGATACTCCTCTGCAGCCAGCTCTGCAAGCGTGTACAGCTGGTCAAAAAGTTCATCAAGATTGCTGCCCAGTAAGTTAATAAAGTTGCAACAAAAATCCTTGAATTCAAATGTTATATATATATATGGTGGCAAAAGAGAATTAGGTGCAAAGCAAAGACGAAAACCTAATTTGCCATCCTGAGTTCTAAGAATGTAGTAACCATACCTAGATAAAACAGTCCATAAACAACAACAGCAAATACTGGCCAAAATTCGATGTGGTGGAGTGTATGATGTTCAAATCTTCCCCAGCTACTTAGCCAGTGTATTTGCAGCATCAATTGCAATCCCTGACGATGTAGGGATACCTCCTTTCTTAGCAGGGCTAACCTGAGGAAATGTGTTACAAAACTATTTGAGCAGCAACACTCCTTCTCCAAAGACTACAAGAAAACCCGAAAACTGTTTTGAAGGCCTACCTTTTGAGAGGAAACTGGCTGCAGTAAGATGTTGCCCCATGCAACCCTGTTTGGAATACTCCTTTAAATTTTTGGAAGGGGTGGGGGGGAAGGGCAGAGGTTCTTCACTAATTAGATATGGCAGTCTATTCTTGCACTATTACTAAGTAGTACTGGCATTTATTCTATGCCTTGGAACAAAATACAGATGTATTATACACAGAGAGTTCTTATCTCTGTAATTATTCTTATTTTGGTAACCAAGGGAATGGAGCAATTTAAATATGTTCAACCATTCTCCTTGCCTCTTTCTCCACTTGTTGGTCTTTTGCAATATTTGAATATGCATGTTCATGGAAAATGTATAATTTGTTCCCCTCATCGACTGGGTTGATTTAATTTGCAAGGCAGTTACATACAAAAGGCTGTTCTCTACTGAAGCAGTGCCTTTGGTGAAACAAATTTTTCTAATCTAATATAGTGTAACTCATAAATGTGATTTGATTTAGGCTGCAAGTTCTGGTGTATACAGTAATGCTTTCATTTTCTGCCTTATCAATGGCCAAGTGTGGTCCAATTACGTCTAACCTGGTTGGTTCTGTGTGCCTTGCTTGCACCACAATAACGTTAATTTGCATTCCAAGAAAAGTTTCATATCTGTCCCACATGAATAGGGATATATTTGTCTCCAGACTAGAATGTTTCTCTATGTGAATTAATTCCGTGTCTGTTAAGTGAATAGTTGAAGTTGTGGAAACTAAATACAGTTGTCGGTAAATGGAAGACAGGCTCTCCCAGTGCACTGGAGAAGCACCCGATCAGATCAGTTATGTCAAAATCTGCATACTGCTATGCAAATAGGACAGTATCTAGTTTGCTGAGGTCTTGTTTTAATCCAAAAAGTATATTTCTAAAAGAAAATGTTATCTCATAAATTCTGGACAAGTTAGGGTGGAGAAATAGTGTGGTATGCGCAGCCACAAGCCAAGCAGCCCTGCTGTTTTGTTTATGACCAAGGTAGAGAGGTAGGGAGCTGAGACCAGCTATGACTGCTCCCTATTTTCTCTTTTAACTTCAAGACAGTTGAAGTTCAGTGAGAGATGTGCCATCTAGAGATGGTACACCATGATGAGTGCCAGCTTTCTACAAACTTGTAACAAGTGCCAGAGAGTTTCCAGTCTAAGGCCTTGGCATGTGCTTTTCAAAGGTGATTAATCCAGTGAAGACAGTAGATTCACTCATACCTAAAATCATCTTAAGAGGATTCTTTCTTACACACACACGTTTTTATTTCAAGATTTCAAATTTCCTAATGGACTAGAAATAAGCAGGGGCCAACTGTATGTAGTGAAACGTCAAAGAATAGTGGTATCAAGCAAATTCCACAGGGACCACTGTTGGAACCAGTGCAAACTGCAACTAATTTATAGGGATATGTAAACTGAACATTAATCAGATTTTCAGACAATAAAAATGATGAGGGATTGCAAATGCATTGGAGGATTTAAAAAAAAAAAAAAAAAAAGAAAAAAAGAAAGAATGATCTAAGGAGTCTAGTGGCATGTGCAAACAACAGTGGGATAAGATTTAATTTAGATAGATGCAAAGTAATTCAGCTAGGGAATGCTAATACTGAGCTGAAGAAATAACTGTGTGATTGTAAAGAACAGTGCTGTGACAAAGGTCTTCGGGTGATAATAGATGACAAATTAAAGACAAGGACAAAGTGTGACGCTGTTCCAAGTAAATATATTTTATATTTGTTTTATACTTGCATAGGAGAAAGATGTAAGAACTTAGAGGTGAAGCAGTAATTGTGCTTCTCCTTCCTTTCCCACTGTCTCACACATCTCCTTGGTAAGAAGTAGAGCAGGGAGAAAAGTTAAAATGAATTACAAAGAATTCAATGAAAGATAATAGCAATATGGAGAAATAGATTGCACTCCATGACCACAAGGAAAAATTGAAGGAACCAATGATGTACAATTCACAGAAAAGATGAAAGAGGGGATGAAAATATTTATAATACAACACAATAGAGGTCAAGGAATTATTCTGTATGGTAAAGGACAGCAGAGAGTAACTTGAACATTGAAAAGGGAAAATTACTTCTGACAGCAAAGGAAGAAAAATAACCTGCCAACAACACAGCTGATGAGACACTGGAACATATGCTAAAAAAATTCTTAAAGACCACATCACCTAGACTGCAGGTGGCCATGATAGGACATTTAATGAGTTCATTATGTGGAAGATGATTGTATGTTAGTGCTGAGAGTTGAAATTGGGCTCAGTAACCTAGGATACCTGTGCATTCCATTTATCTCTTATTCTGAGGACAAAAAATCAGAATACAGCATTCATATTTTTATTCCACAGCTGTAAAGCCCAAAGAAATCTGAATTCATTCTTTGCTATTGTTATGGGTCTCAACACTGCGTCTGTCAGCCGGCTGTCTCAGACCTGGGAGGTAAGACACATCTTTGTATCTTTTAGACCCTGTCAAAAATATTTCTCATCTATGTTGTGTACTGGTGAATTACCTTTTCTTCCTAATTATTTGTTTTTCATGCTGAAATCTAACAGAGGGCAAGTGCTACTAAAGAAACTTTACTATGACCTGAAGCTGTAGGTACACAGCCATTCAAATAAAACTAAATGTGCCTTTCCAGAGCTTTTAAATAAGAGCAAAGCAAGGAGATCTTACGCGTTTGTGGAAGAGTGGGGTAGGTGTGGATGGTGGGAGGTCAGGTACATTATCTTAGCATTTTAAGTATATGTCAGAACAGGAAGTCTTATAAGATTTGTTCTAAACAAAGCATACCTTATTATGGAGTAATTTCATTTATTCAAGGTATATATATCTTTGCTGATGAAACTAAAATGGAGGAAAAAGTCATTTAATGTAATATGCAGAGAAATTTCATCCCTTGCCACCACAAGTGGGCAGTACTCAGAAAACATGAACCTGTAACAAAGTAAAAAAGAATAGATGTGATCTCTTTTGTTGGAGATGCCTTTGAGCACCAGCAGCTGAAACCCAATGGCCACTGAAAGGTCACAAAGCTATCTAACACAGTCCAGTGCAGTCTTTCCCTCTTAGCTGAAATCATGCATGTGAAAACATCATTGTGTATGTCAGTGACATTGGCATGTAGAGAAATGAAGGCAACGACTGCTGCTTTGGTATGGAGTTTACAGGGACTTGGATAAGCAAGTCTATTTTAAATAACAGATAAAGCAAAAACAAAAACAAAAACAAACAAACAAAAAAAAAAAAAAAAAAAAAAAAAAAACACGCCTGAAGACAACAATACAGAAACCCCTTGTTTCTCCAGATCCTAAAATGCCTTGCCCACCAGGGAACATTTGCCCTTTCCTGCTTTTATGGGTTGACTTCATCCCTTTTCTTTGGGCTTTGGTAGAAGAGTGGAAGGGACTAAATACAGGTGGTGATGGTGTAAATGTCTCCAGCCTACAAGCACACAGAACTCTCTAGCATGGTGAGACTCCTCTGAAAATCATGCACCACAGATGTTCTTCTCTGGGAAGAACAAAATGTATTGCTTGTCTAAACAGGGAGTGCCTCTGCATATGTATTATTGTAAATATGTCAAGTTCCTGTGTGTAAAATATTTATGAAGTTGCATGTGTTTTTTATAAAAATTTTCTGCACTGGAAATTTCAAAAGCAGAAGGTTATTTGCATTAGTAATGTGACTTCTAGAAAGTAGAGCAACGTTTATAAATTAATTATAATTACTTACACATGTAAATGAAGCCACCTAAATTTAAGCAACAATTTACACACTAAACTGTATTGGTTCTGCACTTGAATTCTTAAACAAGTAATATACCCTGAGCATATTCTACTTTTTTTCCACACTATGCAGTGTTTTAATGAGCCTAAGATTCGCTGATTGAAGATATTAAAAATGTGCAATTGCAATTCCACATTCAGTTATCTTAGCATTTTAATCGTACAGCTCATCCACTTAATCTTAATTGTTCTAAATCTCTTTGGTAGTGTCCTTGTGGCTGTTGGGGTCTAAGTACACAGGCAAGGCAAGATTTATAGTAAGGAGATATATTCTACTGGAGCTGACCAGTGTAGCTGGAAAAAAATATATATATATATAAAAAAAAAAAAAAACATTCAGGTCCACACTCCCTTCTTCAAGTCTGAAATACCAGCAGCAAAATTCAAATTGAACAGTAACAATAGCTTTAAGTATGAGGTGAATCCATTAAAGCATCTTAAATTGTGGATGCTTGTGGAATGGAGCAGGCATTGGCATACAGGTGATGAAGGAAGAAGTTATGTTGTACCTGAACCCCCAGGGAGGGCATTTTGTGCAAGTCCCTGTGGGTTTAGGATGAGACCTCAGAGATTGGGTACTTGTTTTTTAAGAGAAGTTCTCATTCTCTGACAGCAGCATGGAATGCCATGGGTAAGTATTGGAGTGGTGTTTTGAACAGCACTGAGTGTTATGTCTGTTCATTTCCAGAGCCCATACTTTAGAGAGAGAAATTACAAAAAGAATATTTAACCCGGTTATGATTACAGAATCTGAATCCTGAATCAGTGCTACTATTTCTGTCTTGATAAGTGCAACAGATATGGAGGCTGGGCAAGAAAATAAAAATGTCTTCTAACACGCATTTTTTTGTAGAAGAATGGTGAAGGTGTGGAGGCTAGGCTGCAGGCACAGGCATTATGTTCAGGTCTGCAGGTAGGATGTTTGGAGCTGAGGAGCAGAGGCAACTACCTGAGGAAGTGCAAAAAAAACAGTTTCATGGAAAAAAAAAAAAGAAAAAACAAACAAACAAACAAACAAACCACAAACTAAATATTTTTCTACCTTTTTAAAATCACATTTACTATTTTTTTTTTCTCTGTGTTCCCCACTTCAGAAAATTCCTGGGAAGTTCAAGAAACTTTTCACTGAACTGGAAAGCTTGACAGTAAGTACAGTGTTGACAGCCCAACAGAGTTGCTTGTCTTTACTTGCCATCCTTCTTTGTAATTTATTTCAAGACCACCTGTCATTGTCTGGGGCTGGAACTTGGTCACTTCACATCAGCGGTTTGTCATAGGCCACAAAACTCTCCAGAGCTCAGAGGTGGTCTCCAAAAAAGAAACAGGCACTGTTCCTGACAGCTGGAGGAAAGGCAGAGAGAGGAAAACATGTCACTAGTTCACCAGTACCAGTTTGGAAACTGTTCTGTCACTCAGGTGGTTAATCGTCCTCTATCCAAAGAAATGTGCTGCAGATAAAGAGACAAGGAGGGTAGCCTTTAAAAAGTTACAAAAAATAAAATAAAATAAAAAATCAGAGGCTCGGGATCTGTGTCACCATTATCAAAAGTGAGTAAACAGGTGTTTCCTCTGGAGGTCAGGGAGCTGGATGCCTGGTGAGACTGCTGCCTAGTGCGGGGAGCATGAAATCCAGCCTTTAACAATTGTCATGATTTTGCTCTTAGAGTCCTTTATTAATTAACATGTTTTCAATATTGTCTGTGAGCTGGTGTACAAAACTGCTTGTTTATAGAGGAAATAGAGATGAGTTTTTGAATTACACAACACCGCTGATACATAATCTCTTATTTTCTTTGACAACGTCCAATATGTTCCTTTGATCTGAGACTTTTGTTTCTTGGTTATTGGGGGAGGGGGAGCAAGGAAGGAGGTGTTTTGTTTTTAAGAATAAATTCATCGGCAATATATTCCAAGGGTATAGTCAGTGCTAGAAAGTAAACTGAAGAGATTTTACTAATATAAATTTGTGGGGAAATCATAGAGCAAAGTTAATCTGTTCTGCAGCTTACTCCATTTTTAGAACTGTTTCATCTGGAGGAACATAATTGCTTTTGTTTTCATCGTTTACATTTCCTGTTCGGTTTAGTAAATCACCCAGTTTAGAAAACCTTTATCTACCTTGTTTCCCGAAGAAACCTTTTTATATCTAAGTCATGTTCAGATCGTAAGCTGATAATGGATTTAGAATTGCTCTTTTTATAGCCTATTGATTTTTCTCTCTATTACCCAAATGGTTTTGTAGGACCCTTCTCTGAATCACAAAGCTTACAGAGATGCATTCAAGAAAATGAAATCTCCGAAAATTCCCTTCATGCCCTTACTTCTGAAAGGTATTGTAGAAGCTTGTCTGCTCTTTTTTGTCATGCCAGTTCACGTACAGAAATTTGTGATAGTTAGTTAATATAATTATAAGGTGATTTTTCCTTCACATGGGGTTATGATGTGCATGGCAGACACGAGGATACCTACAAGATAGCGCTCAGTCTCAAAAATAATAAACACATCTGCTTTTTAAGATGGGGAAAATGGCAATTTTCACACGGGTTTTCAAATGGCAGTGCTTTCGCCAGCAGGCATGGGCAGAGCAGGCTGTGGTGGCTGCAGTTGCATCCCCTTGAGGCTGGCAGGCAGAGAGCAGTGCCGTGGGTCCTGCAGGATGCATGCATGCAAGCAACCATGGTCACACTGCTGTTGGGAGGGTTTGCCTGGCCTCCTTGAAGCAAAACTGGCTATTGTTACAGATTTTGTAAAGCTACGCATCTTCCCCCTCCTTCTGTCCTGAGAGGAGAGGGTTGTCAAGCCTCCTCTAAGTCTGAGAGATGCAATAAAACTGCTTGCTTAACACAGTGAGCTGGGCAGCTAATTCAGTGGCAGGTATTTCAAATACTCCATTATCTCAGTGTCATTAATTATTAATCGTCGTCTTGAACATGACAAATTCATTTGATTAGCCCTGTATTCTGAAAGTGTTCTCGTTAGGCTGTTTATGCTAACCTGCTACTGCTGCAGGTTTAAAATGTTTGAAGACAGTTCTCCAAACAAGCTGGTGACAGTTTGGGAGCCATAAGGCACTTCTCCTCTTTGCACTCATCACAGGAGTTCGCATAAATTCTGACGGATACAATTGTCAAGACTTCAAAAGAAGGCAAACATAAACAAGTAATATGTAGCAATGATGTTTGCACAGTGCTGCAATACAGGGTATAAAAGCATGCACGTTTTTATAAGTGCATTCATGCAGTGTGCTCTCATGTCTCTAAAGTGTGTTGGATATAACAAGAAGACTGCAAAATGATACACTAAGCTTCTTCAATAGAGTGATCTATAAGGAGATGTTGCCCAGGTTGATAATTCTGAATGTATTGTACAGTACATGTGACTACATGCTGTATCAAATGTGTTTGTATTAAAATTATTTACAAGACCAATAAAATAAGCATCAATAGCACAGAAATCATTAATAAATCAACAAATTATCTGTATTTCAACTCAAGAGGAAGAAATGTTTCAATAAAAAAAAAGATCAGTAAAAACCTTTTGCTAATTATGAAAAATAACTTCAGAATGTCCTTTTAAAGTTAATTAAATTTAAACGCAGAGCTCTCTTACAGCACAGACAGAATTAGAAAATCAGGCAGATTTTTCAAATATGCAATAAAATGCTGTGTTGTACCATTACAACATTGCTCAGATGCAATTTTCTGCTCCACTGAATTTATCTAGACTCTTAGTTGTTGGCTGCAAAGCAAATTTCTGTTCCTTCCACCCTGAGAGATATCCATTGCAGTTACAGACTTAAAAAGCTGTCTGGAAATTTCTGCTTCCAGTAGAAGTTCCTCATTAGAAGTGACATTTTTTCACTGCACTGATACAGAGACAAGTAATGCTTGCCTGCCAGCCTGGTCCTGAAGCTGTGTCCTTTTTCCCTGTCCTTTTCCCTGGGTGCCACAAAGGTGGAGGAGGTGCAGACGGTCTTGTTTCCTCCTTTCCCTCTGATTTTTAGGGTTCTACCCAGAAGCAGAGAGGAGCTGGAGGCATGCCCAGCATATGCCCATGCTTGTCCCACTTGCTCAGGAGTCCCTGAGCAGATCCCGTCTCCTCATCACCCCTCAGGCAGAGCTCTGCCTAATGAGTCCCAGCCTCAGGTTTCCAACCTCATATTGAGCCATTAACATTTCCATTCTAAGCAATTACAAAATCTCCCTCAGGCACAGAGCGAATCTTTGAAACAAAAGGAAATAAATCAGGTTGGCTGTTTTGGGGTAGGATGAGGGAGGTTGATAAATCAACCCCAGTGTCAGCTGCAGGTTCCTGTCCTAAACCCCCCCAAAACTAGAACTCAGTTTGGGGACCAAATGGACATGAGAAGGAGTCCTGGAGATGAGCACAGGGAAAAGCTGAGATGTGCAGTTACACTGGTATAGTATACATGCATCCATGTGGCACGCAGCTAAAGCAAGAGGGAGGTGATAAGGGGGTGTGGATAGTGGTGGTGTTCCTGCTAGTACTTTTCTCACCCAGAGGATGCACCACTGGAGGCAGAGCTTCATGGGGAGTCTGCCCATGACCTCAGTTTTTCCATGTCTGAGGCAGGTAATGCTTCACTCCCTAGCAGGCATAAGAAAAAATGGGAACAAAATGACCTCCAGTTACGGTTTTAATTGTAATCTTGACCTCACAATGTTTATTTTGCCTGATTTTTTTATTTTTGGTTTTTCTTCCCCCTCCAGTTCATTACAGCGTGTTCAGTTCCCTTCCTGGAGTCAAATATAGACCTTTTCCTTTTCCTCTCACTGACCTTTTTTTACCTTTGCAAATTCTCTCCAACAATGCTGTGTAAGAGTCTTTTAAATCCCTAGGGTTTGCCTAGCCACAATGCTTACTCCAGCCTAGGCTTTCAACTCCAATTTAGTCGCTTGTGTTCAACCTCACTGGCTGGCCACTGCTATAGCCCACATCTCTGAAGGGGCTTGAGAGTCATGGTGCCCAAAAGAGAGAGATGAAGGGATGTCAGAGCTGACCCCATGCCTGGTAGCTATGCCCCTCTGTAGCTCTGGGCTCAGGGACTGGCAAGCCCCAGCCTGGGCACAGCTATGGGTAGTGTGGCCCTGAGAGTGCAGAGACCTGGAAGAAATGTGGACTCTTCCTTGAAAATCCTCTTATTACCACATGTATGTAATGTCTATCATTATGCCAAGCTTTTGTTCCCTTTTTGTAAGGTGTTGTGGCAATCCTTATTGGGATATTTTCCTCTTTTTTGTTGTTGTTATTGCTGTTTAGTCATTTTATTTCTTTGTACTGAACCACAAAGCCATTAAAAATATTTTTTTTCCTTTTTTTTTTTTTTTTCCTTCTTTTTTTTCAGATGTAACATTCATCCATGAAGGAAATAAAACATTTCTGGATAACCTTGTTAATTTTGAAAAACTGGTAAGTTAATTTTGTTGTTCCTGTTTTTCATAGAAATTCTCATTCTCTTCTTCCCTTTCCCCCACTTATAAGACTAAAAGGTTTTCTTGTGAGTGAAAGAGGAGGAAGTAAACAGAGGTTAGCTCTGCTGCTTCAAAGAGCAAACAGGATAAAACAGCCAACAGCTGAACTCCCCTGCCTCCTTCCTCTGCTCCTCTTCTCATTCCTTCCTCCCCCCTTTTGTCCTGTAAAATAGTTAAGCCAGTGGTATCCATCGTTTGTGTCACACAGTGCACTCAGTTCATTCCCAAAGAGCCCTGTTCCTTTACATCACTTCGTGGACTGTTTCTCCTCAGTTAAGTCCACCTGCTTGAGCTCTCTCTGAGTTGTTTTCTGTTTTCTCAAGGCACCACAGAAAAGGTAGGTCTAGTTTAACACTAGTGCCAGGGATCTGGCACTTTGTCTTAGTCTTTAACACTAATTCCAGGGATCTCAAATTTCAAGTACAATTTTTGTCTAGGTTAGATGATGAAGATAATAATGCCTAAAATGTGAATTAAACTGACTGTACATAGCACTATAATATTAAGTGTTATATGGAAGGCAACTTAACAGCTTTGTATCTTTGGGTACATCTACTCTAGACGTTACACCTATGCTGGCATGATATTCCAGATGGAGTTTTGATTTCTTTCATTAGTTCTAGGTCTTTGTTGATAACACTTCTGTAGCGCTGAAAACTATAGCTTACACATCAGAGCAGTGCTGGCATGGAGAAACTTTGATTTTGTTTGGCTGGCCTATTTGATTAAGAAACCAAAATATTCTTCCTGGTTGCTCTAGATGTGCCATGGGACTGTGAGTCCAGATGGTGGTTCCCTGGGAATTGTTCCTACCTATTTACTCCATGGGTTTACACTTGTTCAAGAATGAACATGCAAACAGGGAGTTATTCATGAGCCAGATGTTGAACTTTTTTTTAATTTTTTTCACATCCTATCATAATATACATGGTCTTTCAACCTAAAAGCAGATGTATACTTTGTCTTTTGAACCTGAGATCCCCTTTTGTTTTCTATTTAATTCTTGTACCTTTTTTTTGTTGCAAATCAGTGGTCTCCTAAACTCTGCATTTAATGAAAGGTTTCCTTGTCCCAGGTCCATTAACTGTTTGACCTTTAGGTGTTTGCATAAAACTCATTAGCATGTTCTTCTTCATTGCCTCTTGGAAGTACATCCAATTAACATGTAAATTAAACTAGCCCTTGATGCACAATAATTGTTACTGAAATCCCCCCACTGGCCCATATATTAATTCAGTGGATATGTAGGATATGATTCTTATTTCAGTCTTAGCCAGACTTTGTTGATTTTTTTGTTTGTTTCTTTAAAGTCATGTATACATTTAATGTATGCTGGGCTTGCTTGGTAAGATTTCTTATCCTTCCTGTCACCACTGTGTCTCCAGAGGTGGTGGGATCTCTGCTAATTGACTTCAGTGATCCAGGATTTCACCTTTTTGATGCAAAAGGATAAATGGGCACCTTAAATGGGGGAAGAGTCTATGTGATGGTGGTGGGGTGAGGGTTGCTAACACTGACACTTCCTCCAAATTCTTAGTCAGATCACGCCCGAGATAACACGAATATGTTATCTCATGGTTGTCCCAAGCCCTGTGTACATATGAATGCAGACAACAGTGCAAGTTACCGAAGTGGAAGCTTAGAAGAGATTTAAATAGGGATGTAGCGGAAACTCAGACAGTATATGTATCACACTGGTTCATTTGGATTCTGAGGTATTTAGTCTCTGGGCATGAATGTACTAACAAGACGCTTCACACATCACCTTGTATATGTCCATGTTTCTTTTCTACTTGTAAAGGCTTTGTCCCAGTGAAGAAAGTCTTTTCTGGTGTTTTATTACTGTGCTGAGCACTTTCTGACCACTTGAGAAAAATTAGGGTTGACGTTGACTCCTGCTTAGTTTGGGTCAAGCTGCAGAGCCTCACCTGCAAATTTGATGTTGCAGAAAAAGAAGAAAAGAATTATTCTACCATAGCAGATTACTGCTTTGGGGAAGGAACTTGCACACTGTCATAAATGCGTAGAGTTTCTGCTTATGACTTTCAAAGCAAAGACGGTTTATTATGTCTTTATTTGAGTCAGTACGTTTGAAATATTTCAGGTCTGCATTAAGCACTTAATCTGAAGGAAGACTTGTTAGTCAGAACCATTGTTTTTTTCCAACAATAGCATTTGATTTAATAAAATATATAATCTCTTACTACAGTCCCTGCTTATTTTATATTCTTAGGCCATCATGGCCACAAAATCCTACAATGACTGAACTTGATTTGACATGACATGATTGCAGTGAAGACAAAGTTAATTCAAAATATAAAGAAAGGAATTTGTGAAGAGTAGAAAAAGAAATGATCTTTGTCTTTGGAATGTTACCCAGTAATAGGAAAAGTTGAAGGGATTGCAGTGGTTTATTTAACTTGATGTTGGGTAAACTCTACACTATAGTTAGATCACTATTTAGTACCATACACGCTTCAGCTATAAATGAAAATACAGTCTTATGCAGTTACATCTGAAGATATTTCCATTGTATTTACTGAGCTGTTTCACTGAATTGTGGCTTCAATTTTTTTTTTTTTTTTTTTCAGTAGACAGCCATCACACATATCTTAACAATGACATGTCTTAGATACACTTCAACAAACTCTAATACAGGTCAATGGCCATTACAGTTTTAGACAATGCCATCTTACATAGTACCTTCAGCAGTGAGAACTGTATGTGCAGCTGAAGATTTTCAACCTACTCCACCCCCCAAATATCTCTACTATTCCCAAGACTGAGCTTTTGCTGTCGTCAGTTAAAGGAGTGCTAATGATGCTAGGTAGCTGGGAGGCTGAAAACCCACAAGAAATGTGTTATTCATCACGCTAATGGTACACAAACATCTGTTTAAAGAGTCAGGAAACAGCATTTACTTTGCAGATGAATAAGGTGATTTTCTGTATTACAGTTGGATCCCAGAGAGTTGGAAATGGACAGAGGCTCTAATTGGGCTAGTAAAGAAGAGAGATTTGGGATTCTCCTTTAATAGAGTGTTACACAAATAGGTTCTTCACCACCACAGTATCACCTTCAAGAAGCTGTCTTAGGATGGACCCAACACTGACTGATAAAAGAAGCAGAAAAGAATGACAATGTGTGCGCTAAAGGGAGGTCTCTCTTACTTCTAGAAGCTAGATTCAAAGGGTAGCAGCTGAAAATTATGAAAAACATTCTATGTTTCTATGTTAAAAATATCACAGCAGCAGCAATGGTGGAAGTTGTAGCTTTCCCAATACTCGCACTATTGACCATGAAGGACATCTCTTGGGAACTTCATTATAATCAGTGCAAGAACATCAGCACAAGAGATTTCATGATTGCATGGCAAATGAAGCACAACAAGTAGCAAAAATATTTTAAAAATCTATTCACTGAATATGAAGCTTCCATAAAAGCTGTTTTTCCTGTGATAAGCTTTCCTGCCGAGGAATTCTGTAAGCTACTCTCTGAGTGTTGAGAGATGAGCTGTTCTATGTCATTCTGATTTTAAACATATTTTGCTGAGGACAGGTAATCTGTTCCACCTCTGTATTTTTGGAGGGAGATGTGAGAACAACATGAACAGTTTTGCAATGAATAGTTAAACAATTTGCTTAAATTGTTGATCAGATTTGGTGAGAAGTTGTTGGCCAAATTCTGTATGTTTTCACTTTTCTATCACTGAGGCAATCTAATAAATAAATAAGAGTAATGCTTCAACAAATTTATGGGTGAAATCTAGTGAAAATGACTGTATTTTGCTGATTTGTAGTGAACAGGTCCAGTTTTTGTAGGTTGAAGACCTGAGCCTGAATGAGAAACTAGACTTAAACCTTTTATTTCCTCTGTGTAATCTAACTGAACATCCAAAATTTACTGTACCTCAGAAGAACAGTAAAATAGCAATATTTTAAATAAATGCTGTATCAAAGTAAACCATGTATCGTGAGTTATGATTTGTTGGAACTGTAAAATGGACAGATATTAGTAACTTGGGAGGAAAAATACTTGCAGGAGTGTATTAAGAAGCACTGAAGAGAAATCTCCCAGGTAGCCTGAATTTCCTACTTGTACTACCATGATATTCTTCCAGTGAAAGGTCAAGGAAAGACTTTTCCAGTTCTTGTGGCACCACCATATGGCAGTTGCAGCAGTCTTTCAGATGAATTAAGATTCTGTAACCAATGATCCAAAGATGGCTTGAATTATTCTACCATGAGGGAATCTGAATATAAATAGCTGCTGAAACATTGTATATGGCCCCATGCTATATGGGGAGAAGTTGACAACTATAATTGCATCTTTCTTAATCTTTCTTACCTCTGATTTATGGATTGGAAAGAAGAATTAAATTTCAGGTTTAAAGATATTTTTTGTTCCAGCATCAATCGAAGGTGAATTCTGGAGTCAAATCTTGAAGAACCATGCAAAGCCATCATTAATACTTTGTTAAGACCAAAAGTCATTTTTTTTCCAATGGTATTCTGACTTTACATTTCATTTTTCCAGGACTTCATTTTCTCAGAGTATTAAAATCTTTCTTCGTTGGTTGGAAATCCCAGTAAATTAAAAAGTACATCGTTCTTAGAGCACATAGGGGAAGACTGGTTCATTATTACTTATGTTCTTCTGCAACTCAACTTGCTGTTCTGATTACTTAGGAATGCTTTTTGTTCCCTGTTCTATAGGCAGGTACCTTGTAAGTGTGGAAGGTTCCAAGTCATTTACTGTGCTTATACTTTGGTGTGCCAAAATGGGACAAAATGCTCCTTTTGGGGGATAAGAGAATAACACATTCCTGTTAAAAACAGCTTTTTAAAAATTGTATGCCATTCATTGGAAAACATCTATGGAGATGTCAGGGTGCTTGCTCTATCTGGGATGTGGACTGTTATTTTTTTGTGTTGGTTATCATACTACAGAAAACTGCCTAACTGATACTAGGACCTGCTCGTGCTAGGCAGTGTATGGATATATGCTGAGGTTTTGACTGGGCCACAGGGAGCTTGCAGCCCAATTAGACAAGAGATACAACAGAGATACAAGGAGAGGTTGCAGTATGCTGGAAGCCCTGGACAGTACACTAAAGACAGGAGTTGAATGCAGAAATACCCAGCTAATCCACACAACTTCCCTCCTGTAGCTTTTCAGTTTAATAAAAGTCACAGGAACAAAAAATAAGTAATTGTATGGCTGTTTTTCATTACTGCTTTCCATGGGCTCTTTGGGGGTTGTTCTCATTTAATCTGTGCAATACCAATAAGGACCTCCTCAACTAACCTTGTTTCATCATATATTACCACTGAGCCAGAGAGCAGGGTAGCCTTTCTGTTGTTCCCCCACTGTCCTCATTTACTACTTTACTACAGTTGATTTTTGCTTTACAGCATAAGGCAAGGAGATTTTTTCAGGATTTTTTTTAATGACAGTAGCCATCTCTGATTTTTGCACTGACGTTTTACCTGTCCTGTCTTTGCAGCACATGATTGCAGATACTGTTCGATCGTTGAGACATTGCAGAAATAACCAGTTTGGTGAGTAGCCAGATTTGCTACTTGGTTTGACTTTTTACAGACTTGAGGGTGATTGATCTTTTCCTTCCTTCCTTCCTTTCTTTCTTCCTTCCTTCCTTCCTTTCATTTCAGCAGCAAAACATTATTGCCAGTTATTTAAGCAACTGGCAAGAGGGGACGTAATTTTTGGAAGGTGAAGTTGGCAGTAACCATAGTTGGATAAGTTTACAAATACTTTACAAAATGTTTGTAGAACACTTAATTATTTTATTTTTTTATAATAGTGATTTTCCTGCAAAAATTACTACCTTCCCAAAATACTGGGAACAATAAAACAAGATACAAGTATAGATGTGCAAACTACACTTAATAATGGAGGCTGCTGTTTCTCAGTTTCCCAGCTATAACTGAGTTACCTCAGTCTGTTCTGGAGAGACTGACACCACAGAAGCATTAGGCACCAGAGAATCAAACCCTAAGGGCCAATGTTAGAAGACCCCAACTTGCTTTCCTCTGCTGCTAACAGAGGAGGAACCTTGTTTTTCTCCTTCTCAGCAGTTCTCATTCTCTGCAGAGAGGTTAAACACAGGAGGGGGACAAACACCACAATTCTTTAGGAAGTGGTTAAAGTTTTTTAAGCCAAACACACTGAGCAAGTAATTTACTGAGGCCACTAAAACCTCTTTTTTGAAAGAGCTTCAGAACTGTGCTGTAGCATGAATGTGGGATTTTCAAGGTTAGGGAGAAAGAGTTTGAATCTTTTTCTTTGCAGCTGTATTTTCAGCAGCTGGCAGCACAGGCTCTGACAAAAAAAAAAAAAAAAAGAAAAAAAAGAAAAAAAAAAGTGTTACCTTGGAGAACTATAGATACTATAAGACCTTTGAATATTTTTTCAATAAATTTACTTGCATATGCGCTGGCTTTTAAAAAGAAAGGTTGGTTACTATTATGGTTTTTGTGTTATTTTAATACATGCAGAAAGAAAGAATGGGAGAGGAAGAATTACATACTTTTTTTTTGTTTTTCTTCTGTTAAACCGGAAACTGAAAGAAATAATGAATAATCCAGTCCATATATCTATAAGTTAGAATGCCTTTTATTTGCCATTATAAAACGGTAGCATTAGTTCCTTATAATGAGGTGATTTTTTTTTTTTCCAGCTTCTTTGCGAAGCTTTCATCTGATCTTTGTATTTTATTTTATTTTATTTTATTTTATTTTTATGAGTGGTTTTGTAAGTGTTGCAACATAAATCTAAGACTAATACCTGAGATTTATCATATAATCTGGTAGTTTGAAGTACACAATTGTTATTTTATTTTACCACAGACTTGATTTATTGTGAAGCTGGCATTAAAAAGCAGCTTATACAGATATCCCTGTAGGCACATTTTTTGTTTTGTTTTGTTTTTGTTTCTGTTTAGATTCATTTCGGCATGAAATGAATTCACTGAATATATATTGAGACTTTATGGACAGTTTCCTTTTCTAGTGGGCTTATTTTGCTCTCAGGAATGTGAATCTTTCTACTGCATCAACTCCCAGATTGGCCTGAGAGCAGCAGGCATCTTATTGTAGGAAAGAATTCAAGCAAAGCCAAGCAAGGAATATTATTATTGTTTATGAACTGTATCATGTCTATTAAGTGTCTTTCTGGATCAGAAGCTGATTAGGTTCTAAGCAAGACTGAAATGCATTTTTAATGGAAATAGTGCTTTTATATCCTGAAAACAAATAATAGCATTTCTAAAATCAGGCAAAGCAGCCTGAACAAATAACACAGTTGAAGCTTTTTGTAATTTCAGTTGTTAATGAGAAATACAAGTGTTTCTCAATACTTGCATCATAGCTGTTGTGATCTATTCCCCAGGACCAGAAAGGTCACTGATATATTCTGACTTAGATTTATCACATTGTCCTGTTCTCTCCCACATTTCTGAAGTCAGATAGGTGCTTAGAAATAGCTCCTAAAAATAGCTTACCAGGAACACAATTAGCAGGTGCATGCAGAAGCTGCTGCTTTGACATCCCATGTTACTTGCATAGCATCACACAGTGCTCAGTAGAAACGAGTAGGGTGGTTGGTTCCTGGAAAGCTTCTCATGTAGCTGAAGAGTGTGGAAAAAAGGATGATAATGAAACAAAAGAGAGGGAGGGAGCGTGCAAGTTAAGCTGATTGGTTTGGGGAGTTTTGAGGGTTTTCTTCTTTAATTTATGGTAATGTTATTAAAAATTCCCTGAGGACAAGGACTGGAACAGAGCTCTTCAGCCTTCGCCAGTTTGTCAGCAGTCAGCAATGGAGGGCAATGTATCTTGTTGTTTTCTCTGCCTGTCTCAGTAGCAATGGACTTATTTTTTTCTTTTCTGCCTCTGCTGGAAGGTTTAACAGGTGGTGAGTTCCCAAAACCTCACACCAAGCTTAACAACTGTACCAGAAAACACACTCTCTTCAAGCCACCCTTGAATTTGCAAGTTGCACAGCTAACTCCTCTTGCCATATAAGCTCCCATGAAAGAGCAGTGAGATTCTGTTATTAGAAATCAAAAGCATAACAGATGAAAACCCAGGGGCCTGCCAGAGCAGCTTTGAAGAACTTCAGCATCCATCTGCTGCACTGTCGCCTTTCACCTGCTCCAAAGGAAATGACTCAGGGGCCTGCTATCTTACCTATTTGTGCTGAAACTGTGTAAGAGTTACAGGCTGGATCAGCCACCCCTGCTCAGGGTTACCTGTTGCTCTGCTAGAGCAGCACGAGGGAGCCCTTGCACCACCCAGGCAGGGGACATGCTACCCATGCTCCCAGCAGGAGCACATTTTCCTTTTGGGAAGTTTAGTGTCCTGCCATCCACTTACCCCTCCTGCTATGCCTACATATGTGCCAGCTGGCTGGTGTTGTCTACTTCTTCCTTCCTCCTCCCCTTTCCTGTATCTGTTACCTCATGGGTTGCATTGAAATAGCAAGTCCTTTGGGTCACTGGCATGCAGAAATGAGCAGCAGGCAAGGCGCAGCTCTCTGATTCCTTCCCTTTCTCCGTTCATTGTAGGCAATGAAGTTCCTTCGAAAGAGCACCATGAACTGAAGCCATACGTCCATCACCTGCATGTCATCGACAACCAGCAAGCTCTCTTCGAGCTTTCTCACAGGATAGAGCCACGTGTGTGAGCGTACACAGCTTCGTATAACCTTGTAACTGCAGCACTTTGAATTAAGTGAATGTTTATGCCAAGCATGTTGCTTCCCAATATGAGAACAGTTTACTGAGTTTTATCAGTAGCTCACACAACATGCACAGGAAAATTGGGCAGAGCAAGCAGAGAAGCTGCTCACAGAGCTGCAGGGCAAGCTTGGTGCTGTCCCCGCTAGTCACCAAGCGGAGCAGTGTTCTTTGAGCTCAAGAGCTTTGTTTCTGTGAAAATATTGTTTGGTCCAGTGTAGCTTTCAATGCAGATTTTGCCAGTATTAGAAAGAAAGGAAGCGCCGTGTCACAGCATCAAACCATTGCAGCAAGCAACATGAAGCAAGGGGGTTCACAGTTAGTCGCAGTGTGTACCTCGCTAATTCAAGGTTGCCAAAAATACCATGCAATCTGGGCAGCTCCCCTGCATCCACCGGAGCATCTTGTTTGGGATAAGTGCGGACAACCAAGGACTGGAACATAAAAAGGCAGCGCACCAGGTGAAGTTCAAGAGTGTGTCATGATTTGGAGGTCAGTAAACAGTTGATACTGTAATGGTTCCTTAGGAGTCTGCTTTATAAAACACACTGTAGGAGCCAATTCACTTCTGTTGCAGTTTCTGGACACAATAGTTTGTACACAACAAAGGTGTTATTTTCTTCCTTTTCATTTATTTCAGATTTAGTACTAGCTTCTGCAGCTAAAGGGTTATAGACTATTATAGCAGGAGCTGTTTTTTTTCAGCTTGGATTACACCCTCCTTTGTGTCAATTCAGAGGCAATGCCTAGGCTCATCTACATTCCTAACTAACCTTCTGGAATGTTCTGTTTTAGCAGGTAAGATTTCACCTAACTTGCACAAGCTTCCAGTTCCTAAAGAACAGCACTCTATACCCTGCAGGGTACCAGTGTAACGACCTGCATACACATCAGGCTGTCAGCATTAGGGTCCATTTCTCCTTCTCTGCACCTCACACATTTTCCTTAACCAATTTTCATGTCATTAAAAGTAGTACTTCTGGGCATATATTGAGGCAGCACTTCTAACATCCTGTCTACAACTGACCAAAATCTACACACCACTGTCACCATAGCTCCGCTTTTCAGCATGAAGAAGTTACACAAAATAATGTGTGCTGCTCTGCCTGGCACTCTCATTCATACACAGACTTGCAGTAACAGTCCCTCTGCAGAGCAGGGCGGTGGATACGTTGCACCACTCTGCCTGTTTCTATCCTATGTTTTCCATGTGAAGAAGATGTCCAAGAAGATGCTCCTTTACTGAGATGTGGATCTACTGAAGTAGCATGCTCTTCATCATTGTGTTATCTCTGGTTTAAAGGGATTTTTAAAAAGCAGCTTTAATAAGTAGTCTGTGGGGGAAATCTGTAGAATGCATTCAGTTTTCCCATCTGTGAAATATTGTATAGATCTATTGTAAAGGAAACAGATGTTTCAGAAATGTATTTGCTTGTACTTTGTTATTATCAAATACTATATGATTATTATTATTATTATTATTATTTTTTTTTTTTTTAAGAAAAAAAAAAATCTTCTTTTTACCCAGTAAAAAGAAAGAAAAAAATAAACTCTTGCTGGCCATGGAGTAAAAATTTCCTATGTTCTTCTGTAGATGTGACTGCACATATTGTAAATAAGACTTTTGTGCAAACAGACCAAAACTGTTCAGATGAGGATACTAGCTGCAGTGGACTCCCTTTTTGCAGTGTAAGAACACAAACCATGGGCTGAATTTGCTTCTTGTTCTGTTGCAATTCTTCCTCTGGCTCCAGCACTCCCGGAATCCCCACCCTTAAATGCATTACCTGCATTGTCTGCTGGTTTTTGAGCTCCCCCTTGTGAAATCTCATTACTACAACGTTATTTTTAAGAGCCTGCATGTAGACCTGACTGCATGCATTAGCACATATGTTATAATGCTATTCTACAAGTTCTGTTGAAATTTGTGGGAGAAGGAGCATGAGAAAGTATTTGTGGTTCACTGCATTCAGTTCTGTGATAGTTTTGGTGGTTACCGCTGGTGAAGCAGCAGCAGTGCCAGAGAAGAATAAAGGAAATGAAAGAAGGGAGGAAAAAATTAAAAACAAAACAAACAAAAACAAACAAACAAACAAAAAAAAACAAAACAAAACAAAACAAACAAACAAACAAACAAAAAAAACCTGCTCTGGCTTTGATTTGAAAGTATGCTAAAGCCAGCTTGAAGGCTCCTCACTGCCAGTTCAAACTGGCTGAAGCAAATTGTTGGGTAACATTGTACCAGTGGGCTTCGAGCCAGCCTGAGCGTTGGCTTTCTGCACCACTGTAACTTCATACTGAATCGGGTGTTGTCTGTCCTTTACAGCTGGCATGAAATCAGTTTGAAGGCACAAAGCCAGCACTAAGCATGTTGTCTGAGTTCTGGCTAACTGGACTATTTTTTAAAACTTTACAAACTAGTTTTCATAGTGGCCTTTATTATTTGAATATGACTTAATGGTCTGAGGGGCCGACTTTGGTGCATCAATTTCACATTGAAAATATGGGTCTTAAAACTGTTACCTTAAAGGAAAGGCATGTAGCCCACATAATATGTCTAACAAACAAAAAGGCCTGTGAAAGTCTTCCTTCAACACCTCAAGTAGTGCAGAGCTGAGCTTCAGACTGGTAGGCACTTTGAAGGTGTGGTGGGAGGAGAAACAAACCCTGTAAAAGTGCCAGGGGCACTACATAGCCTCTCCCGGGGTCCAGCGCAGGTAAAACTGTGATTTTTAAACTGTTCATCTTTTGCCCAATAGCACATTTATGTTACGTGGATAAAATCCACTAATCTTGTAAGTTCAATATATCACAATCACACCTGAGGTTAAATATTCTGCATATTTTCATGAGTAGCTAGGAGGTGTAATTAGACAAAAACAAGGAAAATGCTAGGTCACTCTATACTTCTGGTGTGTGATTTTGCTGCATCAAATGTAGATGCTTCCATTACTTGTTTGATTCTAGCCCCATTTCAGATAGAAGTTAACTGCATTTGCATGACACTGGCAAAAAATAAAAATAAAAAATAAAATATATTGAAACAATAAGATATGCCACTGTAAAATTACAAAGAAAGATGTAAATACTAAACATTTTAGGAGAGTAATATTTATTTGCATAGCCTATTTATTGTCATCTAATCACACTGTTAAGAAATACTGGGATGAAGTCAGTGAGCTGAGGTAAGAACACCTGCCTGTTATGTTCTCTCTGAGTGCCATAATGCTGTCAGCTTGCATTAAAAGTAATAAAACAGAAAACCCCAAATCAAGGTATTTACCTAACTTCTCAGGGACTACAGCTAGTAGTTATCCACTGCTATGAGACCTGGTATGTATGAAATAATCTGATTTACCAGAATCAATGTTGCCAATGTTTTCCTTTTCATATTTCATGCTTGTCTGCCTCTGTACATATTAATTGTGTTGTGTATTTATGAGAGCTAGTAAGCAATAATTTATATGTCAAAATGGCCAAGCAATACAAGGTTAAAACTTGTAGAAGCAACTGTTACATTTATCTTGCATTTTCCAGTGTTTTTTAATATTGCTTTTCAAAATATAAAAACTACCTTAATGAAGACTGGGCTCTGTGCCTTCCTGCCTATCGCACATCCTTTTTGTTCCTAACCAGAATATTATATGTTCATACTTACTCAGTTCTGCAGACCCACGCTGTGTTTGTGAGGTAAATGCAGTGTGATCTGGCTTGGGAGCCTGGCTCCATTCAGAGCCACTGGTGCCTCTCTGGTTGGTGGGTCTTGCTAGTGCTGATATATACTAGGTGATTTCAGAAGCAGAGATTATATTAATGGGGTCTCAGCTGTTCCTTATCATCACCACACAGTCTAAGAGGGGTATGAAGCCACAGTGAGAAGTCCCTGTGGGAGAGGGGAGGAGTATATCTATCTTCAAACTCCCTGGAGTCTGCTTATCAGCACTTGATCCTCTTAGCGAGGGGAGCAAATGCTTTCCCCTTGCATCATTTGTCCCTGCTGCTGCTGCTCTGGTTTCCTCTCCCTTCTCTCAGCTTGTCTGGAGTGTGAGAGTCAGAGCCTGTGATGAGCAGTGAGTGCTCTGCACTGCATCTGAGGTTTGTCTGCTCCTTCCGTCCTTTCCACTCATAAACTAAGAACCACTAAGCCAAGCCTGGCTATTTCACACACAAATAACACTTGGTACCTAAGGTGTGATGTCTGAAATGCTTTATAAACAGACATTAATGTATCCTCTAAGTGGCAGGACATTACCTAGACTTACACTTGATCAACAAAGTATGTGTGACAGTGTTATATCTGGGTAGGGTGTATAATAACTGAAACTGGAATAATTGAAACAGTAAAAGCCCAAAATGATGACATAGCTCTGTAACAATATTTAAAGATTTTTCAATGCTGTCAGGACCATAGAGATATGTAGGACTGAGGACAGGTGCTTCAGCTCCAGCTGTGCTAGAAAGAAGAGGCTGCTGTACTCAGCAGCTGATCTCCAAATGTAGTTTCTTCAAACCATCTTGCTGAACTATTAAGGCAAAGGTTCCCTTGTCCTTGTCAACCAAAAAAGATCTTCATTGGCAAAAATTTGTAGTTTAAGCTGTCGTGGGAGGCAGGAGGAAGCAGGTGGGGGCAGTTTGCTGGGGTGAACTGTACAAAACAGGACTGACCTACCCTGAGGCAGTCTCTCTGCCCTATGCAGAGGTGATTCCCTCTTCTCATGTGTAAGAAAGAGCCAAGCCTGAAAAATAAACCTGAATATTTGCTCTGTTTCATGCCTCAGCAGGTTTCCATGCCACACTGGGCACCTGCCCTGGGTCACGCTCTCTTCTGCCAATGGGGGAGGCAGCTGGCACACACACAGCACAGCCCAAAGCAGCAAGTTAAACAATACCTCCTCGGGCTCCAGCACTCTGCCTTTACATCTCCTACAGTGACCACCATGTCACGCTGACAGCACCATGCACAAGTAGCTCCAGTAGTTCTGTGAAATACCTATGGTTGTATCAGAGTTCAGAAAATCACACAGTGCAGTTAATCTATCCGTGAAGGCCTGCAGACACAGGGCAAATAAAAATCATTGAAGCAAGGAGATAAATATTATCCTCTGTATTCCCTCCTGTCTGAGAGAAGGCTGCTGGACTTCATAAGATCTTTGTAAAGGCCCAGAAAGCCTAAGAAAAGAGATTTGTCATGTACCTGACCTTGGAGGTCAGGGATGATGCAGTCTGCATGCTGGTTTTTAGTTTTTACTGCCATTTTCACACCACAACCTCAGAGGTCTGTACTGCCAGTGATTTGCAGAGGCACCATCATTCACAGATCATCCCAGACTCTGCAACTTTGGGAACTGGCTGGGCTTCAGCATTATCTTCCATCCCTCACCTATCCCAGGAAGACTATGGAAGGAGGGAAAGGGGCATCATGTTGAAAGTCTTTGAAAGCTTCCTTTGATCTGAAGGGTGCTCTTAACTCTTTCCTGGTCCTTCTTCCCAAGAGGAATCCTCAAGATAGAAGTAATTCTTGTCCTTACCATTGATAAAAACACAGCAAGCAGAGACAAACCATTTAAGACCCAGGAACAATTTAACTTGGGTCTCAGGAGAGAGAAGAGCCGTTCAAGAGACCACATAAACCCAGAAGGTTAAGGGGAAGCTTTTTGTGGGTCTGATTGATTGCACATGTATATTGGCCTGCTTAAGTTGTTACCTTGTAGGAAGAAGTGGAGAATGCAGGGTTAGTGTATAAGCAGTTTGTCCTTGTGTGTGGACTATTTGTGGTGTGCCATAAGCTTGTGGTGTTATTGCAGAACCATAGAATCACAGAATCATCTAGGCTGAAAGAGACCTACAAGATCACCGAGTCCAACCTCTGACCTAACACTAACAAGTCCTCCACTAAACCATAGCACTAAGCTCTACATCTCAACGTCTTTTAAAGACCTCCAGGGATGGTGACTCAACCACTTCCCTGGGCAGCCCATTCCAATGCCTAACAACCCTTTCGGTAAAGAAGTTCTTCCTAATAACCAGTCTAAACCTCCCCTGGCACAACTTTAGCCCATTCCCCCTCATCCTGTCACCAGGCACGTAGGAGAATAGACCAACCCCCACCTCGCTACAGCCTCCTTTAAGGTACCTGTAGAGTGTGATAAGGTCGCCCCTGAGGCTCCTCTTCTCCAGGTTAAACAATCCCAGCTCCCTGAGCCACTCCTCATAAGACTTGTTCTCCAGATCCCTCACCAGCTTCGTAGCCCTTCTCTGGACTCGCTCAAGCACCTCCATGTCCTTCTTGTAGTGAGGGGCCCAAAACTGAACACAGTACTCGAGGTGCGGCCTCACCAGAGCCGAGTACGGGGGGACAATCACTTCCCTGGACCTGCTGGCCACACTGTTTCTTATGCAAGCCAGGATGCTGTTGGCCTTGGCCACCTGAGCACACTGCTGGCTCATATTCAGCTGACTGTTAACCAATACTCCCAGGTCCTTCTCTGCCAGGCAGCTTTCTATCCACACATCTCCCAGCCTGTAGCGCTGCTTGGGGTTGTTGTGCCCCATGTGCAGGACCCGGCACTTGGCCTTGTTGAACTTCATAGAGTTGGCCTCAGCCCATCGGTCCAGCCTATCCAGATCTTCCTGCAGAGCCTTCCTACCCTCGAGCAGGTCGACACGCACCTAACTTGGTGTCATCTGCAAACTTACTGAGGGTGCACTCGATCCCCTCATCCAGATCATCAATAAAGATATTAAAGAGGACTGGCCCCAGTACTGATCCCTGGGGGACTCCACTAGTGACCGGCCTCCAACTGGAATTAACTCCATTCACCACAACTCTCTGGGCCCGGCTACCCAGCCAGTTTCTGACCCAATGAAGCGTACACCAGTCCAAGCCAAGAGAAGCCAGTTTCTTGAGGAGAATGCTGTGGGAAACAGTGTCAAAAGCCTTACTGAAGTCAAGGTAGACCACATCCATAGCCTTTCCCTCATCCACTCAGCGTGTCACTTTGTCATAGAAGGAGATCAGGTTAGTCAAGCAGGACCTGCCTTTCATAAACCCATGGTGACTGGTCCCGATCACCTGGTGCCCCTGCAAGTGCCTCGTGATGACACTCAAGATAATCTGCTCCAGGAGCTTCCCTGGCACTGAGGTCAAACTAATGGGCCTATAGTTTCCCAGGTCAACCTTCCAGCCCTTCTTGTAGATGGGCGTCACGTTTGCTAGCCACCAGTCAACTGGGACCTCCCCCGATAGCCAGGACTGCTGGTAAATGATGGAAAGCAGCTTGGCCAGCTCTTCCACCAGTTCTTGCAGTACCCTCGGGTGGATCCCATCTGGCCCCATCAACCTGCGTACATCTAAGTGCTGTAGCAGGTCGCCAACCATTTCCTTATGGATTGTGAGGGCCACATCCTGCTCCCCTTCCCCTCCCACCAGCTCAGAGTACTGGGTATCCAGATAACAACTAGTCTCGCCTGTAAACACTGAGGCAAAGAAGGCATTAAGCACCTCAGCCTTTTCCTCCTCTCTCATCACTAAGCTTCCCACCGCATCCAGTAAAGGATGGAGATTCTCCTTAGTCCTCCTTTTCGTGTTAATGTATTTATAAAAACATTTTCTGTTATCTTTTAACAGTAGCTGTTTAACAGCAATAGCAAGATTGAGCTTCAGATGAGCTTTGGCCTTTCTAATTTTGGCCATACACATCCTTACAACATCCTTATAGTCCTTCTGATTGGCCTCCCCTCTTTTCCATAGATCATAAACCCTCTTTTTTTCCCTAAGCTCTAGCCACAACTCTCTGTTCAGCCAGGCCGGTCTTCTTCCATGCCGGCTGGTCTTTGGGCACATGGGGACAGACCGCTCCTGAGCCTTTAAGATTTCCTTCTTGAGGAGTGCCAGCCTTCCTCGACTCCTCTGCCCTTCAGAACTGCCTCCCAAGGGACTCTGCCAACCAGTGTCCTGAACAGCTCAAAGTCTGTCCTCTGCAAGTCCAAGACAGTAGTTTTATTGGTTCCCCTCCTGACTTCGCCAAGAATAGAGAACTCTACCATTTCGTGGTCACTGTGCCCAAGACAGCTCCTGACCACCACATCTCCCACCAGTCCTTCTCCGTTTGTGAACAGAAAGTACAGCGGTGCACCTCTGCTGGTAGGCTCACTAACCAGCTGCATCAGGAAACTATCTTCCATGCTCTCCAGAAACCTCCTAGACTGCTTCCTCTGAGCTGTATTGCATGTCCAGGATATGTCTGGGAAGTAGAAGTCTCCCACGAGGACAAGAGCTGACGATTTCACAATTTTGCCAGCTGCCTGTAGAATTCCTCATCTGTCTCCTCATCCTGGTTAGGCAGTCTGTAACAGACCCCCACCACTATGCCTTTCCTTAGTTCCTCTCTGTTGGATTTCAGCTACCTCTGAAGTAAAGCATCAGAGCAGTCCAGGTGGTGCTAAGAAATACTGATTCAGCAGTGCTTAGAATAGGATTTGGTAAAAACAACAAAAAAAAAAGAAACAAAAAGTTATTTGACCTTCTTTAACTTACAGAAGTTTGGAGAAGCACATGTCTAAAATGAGTACGAAATGAATACTTTAAACAGAACCAAATGAGCTAAAGAACACCAAAGGACAGTCACTGTGGTAGCTTCCCTTGATCGATTTAAATGATGGTTTCTACGGGAAGATGGGATATGTACTCTATGATATTTGGAACAGGTTTTCTTTTTGTCTTGCACCTGAAGTCTTCTTCAAGGTTCTGTCAAGGCTTCTAAAGCTTGAGCAAGCTGGGCTCTTGTCTTGGCTTCCTGCTGTTGCTCTGTCACAGGTTCAAGTCCTTTCCTCTCCGCAGGAATATAGATTTGATGGATCGTTACTTGTCATGGGGAAGTGACACTGGCAGAAGCCACCCATTTAACCTAAGGGTCTCTTGAGAGAGGCACCACCAGCTGTGACAGATGGTTTGAGAGCACGGAGCCATGATTTGCTGGAGGGGAATTTACCAAGAAATGTAAATAGCAATGATTCAAACCTAGGGATGACAAAGCATCAAACCCCAGATCAAGCAATTCCACACTAAGTTATACAGGCTTTTAACAAATGCTTGTGAGAGTTCTCTTATTTGCAAGAAGGTTTGTATTGCTTGATGAAAAACTAAACTGATGCTGAGGCCACCTGGGCCTGATTCCTGCATAGGCTTGCTCCCATGGTGCATGCTGTCAGTGGAAGTGGCTAGTACAGACTTCTGTTGAGGGATTTGGCTCAGCATTTCAGAGTGACAGTTTTTCAGCCATAAATCCCTTGAAAATGTGAAATCTTCCAGTTATGTCAAGCACATTGTGAAAAACTTCCATTGAAACAAACCCAGCTGCTGTAAGGGAATCTCTCCCCTTTCATTCAGAGCAACAATGGAAAGTTACATGGACCTATTGATTGTTGGTTGGAAGCTTCTATGTAAGTCCAAACAGATGATGATGTGATGGTAGGAGCTATCAGAGAGGCATATAACTTGACTAGGAATGATTTGAACAAGTCCAAAATAGCCTAAAATTAATTTAGATACTCTTGCTTACTGTTTGTTTGATGAGGTTTACTTCATTTTAAGTGAAGTAACTAACTTTAATTTTAAATAAGATTTTCTGCTGAATTGTATAATGCAGTTTAGCCAATTAAAATTATTATTATTATTTATTTTATTTTATTTTATTTTATTTTATTTTATTTTATTTTATTTTATTTTATTTTATTTTATTTTATTTTATTTTATTTTATTTTTGTCCAATGTGGATTAACTCTCAGAGTGATTTGGGTGAGTCCAGGGGATTTGGTTTGGCTTTGTGCAAGTGCAAATGAGGAGAGACCTGGGATAAATGTTAAGGTTTTCTGAGGAAGCTGAGTGATGGCATGGCAAAGGTAGGTATCATTTCCTGGCAAGAACTAGACAAGAAGCTGCCAGCGCCATTTTTTTATGAAAAGACAGGCAGGGTTCTTACAGGGAGCATCTCTGTAAGGAGCACATCCAGTAAAAGCTGCTGCCAGCTTGAACAAGCTTTTCCTGCAGCCAACCGGCTCATAGCTGTAGCTTCTTTCAAAAACTCAGATACCATTGACATCTAGTGGCGAAACCTTGTGCCTGGAGAGCCAGTTTATTGAATCAAAACTGCCTGTGTGATCTCGAGGGACTGTGGGGCATAGTGCAGCCATGAGAGGCTCCCCTGTCATCTGTGTGGTCTGCTGACCCTCATTTGTTAGATCTGTTGACTCAGATTCCAGTTTAAGAGGGTTGATGTGATTATCTTCAGTCTTTTTGTGCACATTTCCCCCTGGATTTAGTTTCCAGCTTTTATGATGAGAGGTCACATTCACTTAGGACAGATGCTAATGGGGATAAAGACCTCTGCCTCCTCACCTGCCAGTAGCCCCCCAAGCCAGCATCTCACCCAAAGCTGCTGGCTGCAACGTGAGCATTTGGTCTGGGCTAGCTTCTCCAAACACGCCACAGAGTTGTCTGCATGCATTTGACAGAAGCAAGCAAATTCCCTGCCTGCTGGGTTAATAGCACAATGCTGAGCTTGGTATTTCATCTAAGTAGCGGTTTTGTGAGCCCAAAGAGTGCTCTTGTTGTTAGTGGTGGTGTTTTTTTGTTTGTATGTTGTTTTGTTTTTGAGGAAGGTACTGTTGTATATGTGCTCTATTGGTGTTTGTTTGCAGCTATGTTCACTCAAACTTTGAAAAAGAGGAGGTTAAACTGTTTTGTGTAGCAGTGCTGGGCTTTGATCCCAAATACAACATGCTGCAAACATATCGTGCTGTGAAAGGAAAACAGGTTGCTCCTGATTTTAGATCTCTCAGGTGTCTCTGTCAGCAGGCCAGAAGGCACAGCCCTGCAGGCTTGTCCCCTGGAGCAGGCATGGGGCAGTGCTGCACCCAGGTTTGTTGTCTGGTGCTGGTCTGTATTCTCTGTGCCATCATGGGTTATGTCCTCTTATTCTGGGCACAGCACCCCAAACTCCCCATTTCTGGTGTGTCCCCATGTACACAGCTTAGTGAGGGACTAAGCACAGCTGGGGCCAGCCAGCTGGAGCTGGCATATGGTGTCACAGGGAAGCTGCAAATATATAAAACAATGGAGCATTTGGGAATCAGTCGTGTTACAAGTTGCTGGTTGGAAGTCAGTGACTACTAAAAAGAGTAAAATTTAGAAAGCCTACTGGTCAGTGACAGCTTTAGGTTGTAGGCACTCTGGGAAAATCTGAATTTCCCCCAAAATAATAACCAGATTTTGGTGTGACTTGGGGACTGGGAGCACTGCAGTTTTATCATACATTTATCATTTAATGATGAAGAAGTACAATGCCACTGCTCCTGAGCCTGCAGGGTAAGCCAGATTATGAACCTTGGAGATGTACTCATCTCAAGGCAATCCTCCTCTACGTAGTAACCCTCTTATTAAAGAAAACAAACAAACAAAAAACACACACAACTTGTTTACCCTGTCGTACCACTAAAGCATGCAGCTCATGATGGGATCTCCCCAGAGACTAGTTGCTGTGCTGTTGTGACTGTGGTCACAGCATTTGTCACTGCTCAGCCTGGGGTGGTGATAGGGACTGTTAACACTTACTTTTCCCTGGGCTCAGGTGCTTGTGAATAGCAGATAAAAGAAATGTCAATAAATCTTATTCACTTAGTGACACTTAGAGGGATCTGAAAGCACACAAAACTGCTACCTGGCTAAAGACCCCCAGACAGCATTGGCAGAGACAAGTTACTGTCCGTTTCACACATGCAGCAACTTAAAAGAGCAGCAAAGAGGCTTGGCCAAGGTCACATGTAAATCATGATCTAGGTTTAAGCTGGAGAAGACCTGTAAGATTATCACATACAACCGTCACCCTAACACTTCCAAGTCCACCACTAAACCATGTCCCTAATCATCATGTCCACAAACCTCTTCAGGTGATGGCATAGATCTTTCCCTCGGGACTGGAAACACAGCCACAGTGTCCAGAAAGCTTTCCACATCTGCTGCTTCTCCAAAACCCACTCCCACTTCCCATGGCTGGCTGATGGTTGCCCAAGAAATATACTCTGTGACAAGCCCAAGGAAAAAAAGTAATTCTGAGTATAGGAAAGCTGATGTGCATAGAGCTGGATACCACAGTCAACAACCACAGCTCTGAGGGGACATTTTAGAAACTGGAGAAAGGTGGAGCTCCATGTTAGACATGGAGCCCCCTCTTCCTGGGGGCTGTTTCTGCTGCAGGGATATCCTTGCTTGCTACAGGCATGGCCCCAGTCTGCACCTTGACACCTTTCTCAGCAGGCTGCTACTAGCAGCAGTTTACTCACTGGGCCTCCCACTCTGCAAAAACAGCAACCAGATCTTACTGGCTTGGGTTTCACTAGTATACAGTTTAATGGTTTTATTTTTTTCTGTGAATACCTTTGTTAAAGGAGATTGAAAAGGGCATTACTTCTGTATTCCTTACATCGCAATGTCTCAGGCTGAATGCCAGCAAGAGCATATTATGACCAAAAAGCAGATAATTGACTCTAGAAAAATTCTGTCCTGTCTTGTGCAGAGGATCATACCATCAGACGATTGGCAGAAGAAGGAACTATGAGACTAAATTCTGCTTGACTTTTGTTCTCCTTTATGCCAGCAGTCATGTTTGGAGTAATATGAAAAGCCTGTGGGAGCAAGAATTTGCTGCTGATACAATTGAGGGAAAAGAGGAAGCATTTTTAACCTAGTTTCTAAAGAAAAAATGTCTAATTTGCTTGCTCTGTCTTATCCCTTGTTCATTTTCTAGTACTTGAGACTCCTTCATCCAAATCTGAAAGTGTAATGAAAGCCTCAGAAATAATTATGGGCCCGTAGGGAACTTGGAGGGCAGCTGGGAGAGATGTGAGGGAGTCAGGCAGGAGGGTGCAGCACCACTCCCCAGCCCCTTGGCTCTGCTGTGGGCAGAAAACCAGCTTGAGCCCAATGCTGTGTTAGCTTGTGCTCGGTGGAAATTTTGCAGGTCACAGGAATCGGTGTGTGGGCACGATTGAGCAAGATACCATTAGCACAACTTCCTTTTCATCCTGAAGGTTTAATGGCTGGTAGAGGTGGCAAGGCATTGATCCAGGGTCATGAGCCAGTTCCTGATTTTACCTAATGTTATTGCTGATGTCCTAATGTTAGTGCTGCCCCGTTCCTAGCTGATGACAACAGTAAAACAGCAGTGCCATTCAATATTTGTAATTGGGGTGTGTATTTTTTTTTTTTTTTTTTTTTTTTTTTTTTTTTTTTTTTTTTTTTTTTGTTTTTTTTTTTTTTTTTTTTTTTTTTTTTTTTTTTTTTTTTTTTTTTTCTCACTTGCTTCCTTGCTTTTTATGTCTTCAGCTGCTATATGGAGAAGTGGAAGAGGGAACAGAAATTGAACATCAGAGGAACAGAAATTGAACACTAGTTCTATTTCTATCCTGGATATTTCACAGTTCAAAAACCAGTGTTTGACTATTTACAGCATCTTTTCTGAAGGAGCACAAGCGCTATAAGGCTCCCAAAAGGAAGGATCCATGGAGGTCTTAAACCTTGTCTGGCCCAGGAAGACGATACAATCTGAATATAACAGAATGGCACCAGTCTGAGGCAGAACATCTGTTACACAAAGCAGATAGCAGTTCAAGCATGCTTTACTGCAACAACATTTTGGGCTGGGTTTTAATCAATAAAAAGACGTTTCTAGTTGGAGCAGGTTGGATGGGAATCAGATCAAGTTTCCTGCCTTGTTTGCAAGTAGTAACATGGAATTAAGCTTAAGTAATGTGAACTGATATTTGGATAGGGTTATTTTTTATATATTTATTTATTACCTTCTCACTCTGTTGTGTAAAAATTAAACAAAAAGGGGCGGGGGGGGACGGACGGACAGTATTTTCAGGTAGCACTCATTGCTGCCAAGTGGAAGCCGAATCTCGCTGCGCCATCTAGGGGCTGCTGTGCTCAGGAGAGGGCTCTGACGGTGAAGTTGCCACTAGATGGAAGCTGGCAATGTGTTTTAGCTGCTCTCGCCTTGCCAAAAGTAGTCCCAGAAACGGATAGCAGTTTATTACTGAGCCCCCTCTCATACGGGGGTGAGATATAAAATATTGCAGAGGGTATGGGCATATACCTTGCATCCCTGAGAGATCTTGGGTAAGCTCACATCTGAAAAACATACAGATAAGTATTTACTATTTCCCTAACTTGCGTGTATACAAACAAAAAAAAGAGTAACCTTAGTTGTGGCAGGCAACTTGATCAGACTTTGCTTCTCCACTCAGTAGCAGGGTTTTGGTACTGAATGACAGATTTCTCTCCAGGAAAGGTAATCCTCACCTCATTCTGTGCTTGTTTCTGTCTTTTTTTGTTTTGTTCTATGGTTTTTTGTTTTTTGTTTTTTGTTTTTTTTTTTTTTTGTTTTTTGTTTTTTTTTGTTTTTTGTTTTTTGTTTTTTTTCAGTTGCTTTGGTAAGCACAAAAATCATTTATGGGCTTTGCTGAGCACATGGAGGGTCAAAAATCATTTACGGGTGAGGTGAATCTCTAGGGTAGAATTTGATTTGGGGAAGTGGCATCGTCACACAGTCCTTCTGAAGCAAAAGCATTGGAACAGAAGTATCACACCAAATATAACTACAGTGGCATTGGTGGCAGGGAGGACTCTGGGTCATGCTGATAAGCAGGAGTGTATAACAACACAGTAAGACATGGGCTTTTGGCATCCTAGGACCTTCCTCTGCAACTGCAGAAGCTATTTTAGGCTCTCATTATTTTTATACATAAAAGATTTTTCTCACTCTCTCTCCTTCAGAGAGGAAAGGTATTTGGTGTATTTTCGATAACTGGTGTGATGTCTCTGAATAGGGTTAGCCAGCAGGTTCCCAAGGGCTGCTGGAGATGTTCCCCATTTATTTTCAGGAGGCTCGGTGTTCCCAGTGCCCATGTCACAATCAAAGTACTCCTGAATACAGGTGTGCTGGCCATGGTAGAGAAGTGCAGATAACATGTTATAATGAGTGTTACTCTGGCTTCAACCTGCTTTTTATGGTTCAGGTAGAATTCCTATTATTACCAGAAATTTAAGGCTACATTTTGTGAGGTTACACACCCTTGATTAATCTTTAAAAATGAATTGGAGAAGTAGCCTTCAGTGTCTATTTGGTGAGAGCCAAACTCCATGACAAGAAACATTTCATCTTGAGTTTAATATGGGATAGACTGTAGCTGAATGAGAAGGAAAAAAGAAAGGTTCATTTTCTGAAGTGACTCGCTGCATGAGCTACTGAACAGTCAGAAGGAGTTTGTCAAACAGAGCAGAGCAACAATGACACCTTCTGTAAAACACTAGAAATGTCACATCTTGCCATTCAGCTTCTGCCTTGGACATTTCTAGCCTAGATGTTGGCAGAGAGCTGCTGATGTGGCTTCTGAAGCAGACATCCCTACAGAGAAGTGGCTTCTTCCTGCTGGGCTGCACAGATGTGCCCAGGTTGATATGCCATAAGCTGAGGCTTGGTGGAAAAGGGAAATGTGCAAAAAAAAAGGATTAGAAATGTTAGAACATGTTCAGAATTCCTAACCCACATTTTTTTTTTCTCTAACCCAAGACATGTTTAACCAAATGAGTGGGAAGCTGAACTCCTTACCTGAAGGATTTCCAGTTCACAGTGTTCATGAGTGCCCTAACCCCATGTTAGATGCACTTGCAGACAACCCATTAAAAATATTCCACTGCATCGTATTTCCCAAATTAATTCATTAAAAGGACAGAGCACAAGAGGGAGCCAGACTCTGCATCCTGGTAAGCTCTTGGCTGTGTGCTGGGCAGGGGCAGCAGAAGCCTGGGCTTTGGTCCTGTGCTCGGAGCCCTTTCTGTGTCTGTTCAGTGTCTTCAGCCAAAGGTGCACAAAGTCCTGTGGACAAGAGGTGCAGCCTCCAGGTGTCCAAGGGGGACAGCCAGGACTGATGCTGGAGCTAAATTTGAAGCATCTGAGATTTTTAGGGGTTTTAGTTCTAGCTTGTGTGCCTGAAGCCACTGTTACAGCACGTGGCAGTTAGGGGTTGAACTTCTACGTCGTGAGCCTCATTCAGTCCAGCATCTTTACCACCCATCAGCCCTTCAGTGGCACAGTTGCAACAGGAATGATCCTCCACACCTTCTGCTTTCCTGAAATGCATGATGGAAGTCCTTATCTACCACTTAGCAACTCTGCCATATTACTGGACAAAGCGTGAAGAACTCTGTTTAAGACTGTAAAATCACCTGTATTCCTACATATTTGATACAGTAGCTATCAGACAGCACAAGGTTAAACTGAGGGTTTGATGTTTTAACAACCACCTGGCAGGCAACATGAAAACAGCCCTCGATGTGATACACAGTGCTTGTACAAAGTGCATGCAGGGCGCCTAATTCTGGGTACACAAATGTTGCAGTGCAGCACCTCCACCTTGCAGTGGGCATTACAGCTTCAGGGACAGTTTTGCTCCATTAATGCCATTTCTTCCTTGTACACTTGTCATAATGCTCAGCCCACAGTCACTAAATCTCTGTCAAGGCAGTTAGGGTTTCCCTAGTTTCAGGAGAACTAGACTAAGAACTAAGACTCCAGTCTACAACATCCATCCTCAGGAATTTTTGCAGTGTAACCTGACCAAGTACAGTGGTGTTAGATTGTTATTTTATTTTATTTTATTTTTATCTGTTTACCTTCAAGATAATCCTTCTGAAACTCACAGGTTGGCACAACTGAAATGTAGATTACTTAATGATTTAACTTGTGTATTCAAATTCTTACTGACTGTGCTTCATGGTGTCCCAAGTAACCATGTGTCCCTTCAGGCGGCATGAGTCAGATTTTAACTCTTCCTCCATGACCTACCCTCCTTTCAGTGTGCCAGGTATGATGGGGGTTAAGCTGAAATAAAGCAGAGAGGAGAGCATTGTTTGAGTGGTATGTTATGTTTGGCAGACCAGATGCAATGTCAGGAGAAAGTTACTACAGCGCCTGCTCTCTGAAATTTAATATTGCATTGGCTTTAAGTACCAATCATAGATACATAGTTGTGTAGGTGAGTTAAGTTGCTGGCCAAGCCTCTGTTGACATTGGTGACATTTGTATTCCAGTGCCTTTCAGATCTTACCCTTTTATTGCAGAAATTTAGCTTTTGAGACAGCCTCTTCAAAAACAGCATCCCTTCACTACATCCATGCACCAGCCCACTGCCCCTGAGATTTCTTATTTCCCACACCCTGGGGGACAGACGAGGTGGTGGATGGTCTGATACCCCTCAGCATCAACATGAGAAGCAACATGACGTTTTTTGGGGGGCTTTCAGTTTGCTTTGTTTTGGGGTGGTGGTGACCCTTCTTGAGAAACATTGCAGGTATTGCACGGCCCAAATCCTTTTTAGGACCAAGTGATGTCTGTCACATTCTGAAATTTCCCCAAGACATACAGTATTTCTGCCTAGATGTATATCTCTTCTCTCCAAATCCAGCACACACAGGCACTTGCACATCTCTTATCCTAATGAAGAAAGGGCGATCTATTCATAGGAGACAGCCGGGTCGGACACTGGAGCTTTTTGTTTGTGCCCTGCAGGGTGCCTGATTGCTCAGCAGGGGTATGCATCCACTCCTGCACATAATCCACAGTATGCAGTGTCACCAAAAAAAAAAAGCATTAATTAAAGGGTGTCAGGAGAGGGAAAAAAAGAGATGGTATTTTTTAGGGGAGGGGGAAGCAGGGAGAATACTTTTTTTTTTTTTTTTTTTTTTTTTTTTTTAAGAAGGAACAAATAAAAAGAGACATTTTGTGGCCTTTTCTAATTTTTGTAGGGATTTTTTGTTTTAGAATTACATGTCCTATCTTCATATCTTCCAAGCAATTTGCCAAGGCAATATTTGCAGGCAACACTGAAAATTGAACTGCCTCTTCTAGTTTATTTTCCATATGAAGCACAAATACTGTTATGCACTTTCGGATCCAACCTGCTACTCTCTACAAAAGTCAGACAGTGGCAGTAGGAAGATGCAGCAATATCTTGGTAAATTTTTGGCTCTTTTCAGTAGAGATAATTGATTTTTGTTAATCAAATGCTGTGATATGAAAGCCTGAATTTCAGCTCACTGCTTAACATATGAACATGTATACATCTTCAAGGGACAAAAGAATCAAATTAAACAAGTGCTTGCTTCTTATAATGTGACATGAGTAGTTTTTTACACAACATGGCAAGTTTGCTAAAGAACAGTATAAATTCCACAAATTAGATTACCTATTAGTAAACCAGAAAGTTAAAAATTACTGGGATTAGCTTCTTCCTTGAACAGTGAAAAACCCCAGTGCTCTCTGCACCGACTTACTCAGTAGGGCTGAGGTTATCTCACACCCAGCTATGATCTGAGCTGCTTGAGCAGTCATTGGGCACCCTTCCCTTATCCTGGGGTAAGGAGGGCAACAGGGGAAGAGTTATTTGTTTTGCTTTTACTGGTTTTTCTTTTCCTTCCCCTTCTGTGTGGTAGTGCCTCTCACGCTACCCTGAAACAGCATATTTTCACCAAGAGATGTCAAAATACTCTGTGGGAGTCTGTCAGGACCACAGCCACTTTCTGCATTTTCTTTAGAACTTTTCAAAAAATTTTCTTACTCTTGCTTCCAAGAGTTTTATTGTAACACAATATCTATACTCTTGAATATTTGTGTTAAAGCAAGGTAATAATACCACCTTCTACCTGTAGTTTCTGCACTGTGGACATAATTTCCTTCATAAATGTGGTTGCAGATCTCAGTGCTGCCAACAACACTGACATCAGGTTTGCATTAGAAAAATACTTTTCTTTTCAAAATCCACTTCTTTCCATTTTTCCCCAGCCCATCATTATAGTACCAATGAGATGCTGAATACTGATTTATTTGTTAAACATATTGTTCTGTGAACAGTGAAATTAATGAAACCTTTTTTTAAATTGGTGATATCTATGTTAATTTCTATGCTTTCTATCCCTCTGTATATCCGCTATGACAGACCCTACTTTTCCCCCCATATACCAGTTTATTCTCAGCCTCTCTCCCTTCTCTCCACCCTCAGTACTGACTCTCCTTCTGCCCACCTCCCCCAGGGCTCAGCACCCTCAGCTCTTTGCTTGGACAGCCACAAGCTTTGTCCACCACAGCTCAGCCCTAGCTTGGCATGTCCTGCTGCTGATGAGACAGACCTCACTTGACAGTTCTTCAGGGGAAAGGAGAAGATGTTATCCTGAGTCGTTCCCTTCTCTTCAGTTGCAACTCTTCAGAAAATGTATGAGAAATTTGTGTATCAAGTTAAGTTGCAGTCGGCTGAAGAATTCATGAGTTAAGGCTGAGTAATTCAGCAGAAAATTGATGATAGGATTGCATCAGGCTCCTTTCTTTAGAAAACCAGGCTAAAGTGACTTGGGAAGCCCAAGTCCAGAGGAGACATCAGCATGTGAAGAGCATTTGTAGAACTGCTGGTGGCCTGCTGAATGAAGTAAGTAGATGAGTAAACTGGGGGTTGATAGTGTCATATGTTGGTAAATATAAGGAATACTTACCATGCAGAATGCATAGTCCTTTCATGGTGGGAAAAGTGAGTGAATTTGGGTTGGGTTGCATGGTTACAGACTCACATTCGGAGGCTGCTGGCCTCAAAATATGTTTCCTTTTTATGTCCTAAGTAGTCTGTGATCAAAGTGGTCAAATGGTTAGGAATAACTGAGTTTTTTATTGCTATTCCCACTGAGAATTTGTGGGCATTGTTGTAAAATCTTTCCTACGATTTCTGCGAGTCCAGTTTGCAATTATTTTGGAGAAGACATAATTTCATCTAGGCACAATTTTGGCTGGCTGGAGGAGGTAGAAGCCAAGTTTTCTGCTGAAATTTCTGTAAGAGAAGGATCTTTCCCCTCTCAGACAAGTTAATTTTCATCCTTGAACCTCCTCATGTAGAAAGAGAGCATAGAGTAAGAGAGGCCAATAAACCTGGGTCTTTCCCTCTTTGCTGTTTGCAGAATTAGTCCATTAGTAACTCTGACAAAGCGTGCCAGAGTAGCTCTGCATGCAAATCCTCCAGAAAACCTCCATGGGCACTGCAGGCTTCATAACCGTTATGAAGCAAGTAATGTGACATGCCTCATCCCAGGTATACAGTCTGCGTTATTGCTTTTTCAACCTTCTTGCTTATAACCTTGGTTTTGCACAGCACGCTCCAAGGATGCTGGTACCAAAGCAGTCATAAATCATGATAGTTATAAGTTTTATTCAAGTAGGTGGATGGGCAGAAGGAATAATGCCAAATGGACAGAAGGGGTGAGACTGGAAAGTTTAAAGCTTTACTACTAAAGCTGAAATTTACTGCTTACTTACCCAACAGATTTTGGTATGGCTTTCCCAGAAAATATTTATTTCAACCCTAAAAGCCCTAAACATTTCCTTTTATATGCATTCCTTAATAACAGTAAAACAAAAAACTATGGCAGACCTTTTTTTTTTTTTTTTTTTTTTTTTTTTTTTTTTTTTTTTTTTTAATGTGCTTAATTATGTAGCTGATGCAAGTTGCCTTAATTTCCAAATCTAATCTGCATAGATACAAAGATCATGGAACAGTCTGGAGATTTGTTCTTTAACCAAGGGGAAAAAAACAACAAAGGGATTAATTAAACCACAAAAAAGTATGTACAAATAAGATAGTATCTGACAGAAAACCATGGGGGGCGTCTTCCTTTGCAACTCTTCTTCTTCTTCTCTTCTTTTTTTTTTTTTTTTTTTTTTTTTAATGGTGGTATTTAAAAGAAAGGAGAGAAAGAAACAAAACTCACTAGGAAATATACGAGCATTGATTTTCAGCTTTCAATGCTAGCAAGTTTGTCTTTTATATTTTTATTTTATTTTGACCATGTGTTTTCCATGCTTTATGATTCTCTATTCTTTAGCTGTACTTAAAAATGATTTTCAGTGATTTAAAAGATTCTTCAGAACTGCAGAATATGGAAAAGATGCATCATAAATGCATCCTGGAATAGGCAACATTAGATGTGTAAATAAACATGTGTTAAGATAAGCACTAAATTATATTAAACATTATGTGGCCCCCTGTGAAATCCCATATTTGTTGTAATTGGAATATTTATATCTTTATTTTCTCTGAAGAAAAAGTATCTGTGTGAGACATCACTCACGGAACGGTAAGGAAAAAATGCAATTGAAACAGGAAATATATTTTTTCTTCACTGTTGCAATATGGCTTAAACAATGAATGGTGCCCCTTGGGGGGGGAACAAAAACAAAAACAAAAACAACCCCTCCCTCCCCCCCCCCCCCAAAAAAAAAAAAAAAAACAAAACAAAAAAAAAAACAGTTGCAGAAATGTTTGATTCTAAAAGACATCACAACTCTGGTGAGAAAGTACTACCGAGGTACCATGTGGAAATTGTAGTGCTGGAGCGATGTTAGTAAACAGGACCAAATCAGTATGTCTTTAGCTCATGTGGAGAGTTATAATAACACAGTAAGGTTATAATAACACAGTAAGTCATATGATATAATGATATGATATAAACAAAGAAGGCTTTTGCTACTTTTAAGCATGCAATAATGTATGTCACTGAAGGTATAGTTTTTTAAATTTCCATAGAAGACTAGGTATCTCTCAACTGTAAAAACAATGGATTAAAGGCCATTGGCTCAAGGTTTTGATGATTTTATCTAGCATCTGGAACAGCACATGGCCTATTCATTGCCTAAAGAGCCCTTTGAACTAGAGCAAGTTTTAAAATAAATTAATTAGCCAAAATGATGTAAGATCTGTTATTGCTCTGCTCCAATCCTCATTATACCATTCCAATCATTAATTAGCCCAACTGGGAAAACCAGGTGCTCCCTATATTCTAAATATGTTGAGCTTCCACTTCCAGCTTTTAGATCTGGTTATTGTCTTTGATTGCTTGTTTATTATCACGGTTCCACAGGGGATTGGACACATTCATGAAATCATGAAAGAGAAATCCATTGATGATTGTTAAATGCACAGAAACAACATGAGCCCCCAGAAGTCCCTGAACTGAAAACTCTTTGGAGGTAGGAGAGATTTAGAGAGAAGCATCACAAATTTGCTCTGTCATTATACTCTCTTTCCCATTTCTGGTGCTCATCATTTTGCTTTTATATATTCTAGCTGCTCTAATAGTTTTTCTATAGGTATTTAAAGCTTGTTGTTGTTGTTGTTTTTTAAACATAACACATTAGGATTTTTAATCTGATTTGCTGATTGAATATTCAGACAATGCTCTTTGGTAGATGTGACCAGAGGGCACTTCTTTGACCATTAGGAATGCTTCACTTCAGGTCTTGAATCTAGGAAAGCAGAACAGTAGACAGTGTTTCAGTAAGAAACAAACAAACAAACTAAAAACAAACAGATTATAATTTCTCTTGAGCTATGTGACAACCCTTTCTTGGTATACACAAAGCTCACACTGTCTTCCTACTACAGCTATCAGAGACAATTTTGCTTAGAACTGCATAAAATATGCATCTTAGGGGAACTTTATTTAAAGAGCTCTGTGTTCTCTCTCAATAAGCATTGTGTATGTTATGTATGTTTTGGGGTGGGTAAACCAGTAGTCATTTCTGTGATCCATACAAACAAAATACACAAACCAATAAGATAACTAAACCTTTAATTACTGTAATGTATGTACTGAGCATTTCTCCTCCTCCCCACTTCCCTTCGCCCAAACCATCCTCAGTTCCCCTGGGCATCATCTACCAGCTAAAGCATTGAATCCGTCACAGCACACTTAAACGGCTGCAGGAAATTTGTTTTACAAGGCTGGTTTTAACTGAACTACCTGCTGTGCACCACATTGCTACTGTTTGTGAAATGAATGATGGGAAAAGCAAGTCTGTGATTTCATTTGTTCAGACCGATTAGTCACACGTTGCATATGGTATCATTTGCTTGTCACTTAATGACTGACCAGCCTGCCTGAATCATTAGTGCGGCAGTGCAATGAAAGGAAGACATAAACATAATGATGAGCTCAAGGAAGTGGAGTGCTGTTTTACCTAAAAGAAATGGTGCGCAGAAATCCAGCACAGCTGCAGGTGCTCCGACGACAATGTGGGAAGCAGTTAGCTTCCAATTTAGCAGAAAATTAAGAGCGAAAAAACTGTTATTTGTGAGAGAAGATACTCATGGCAAGCAATCATCCATGCTCTATATCCACAAGATGAGCATTCAGCTGTCTTTGTCGTGACTTAAAACAATTGGTATCTTGGGCTGCATTCAACACCAGATTGGTGCTTATTATCTGCAGTTTATTCTTTCTTAGGATATTTTGTACCCCCCCCTCCTTTATTTTATGGTTAATTTGCTTGCTTGAATGTAAAGCCATTTAAGCTGAAAAATCTGGATTGCAGTTCATCATTGTGCCAGTGCTCTGAGCTGTGTGATGCAACATAATTGGCAATTTTCAAATTCATAATCCATTTTGTTGCATGCATACATACACACGCGCACACACACACTGCCACCCCATCTCTTTAAATTGGTAAAAAACAATATTAGAGCATGTAGATTCCTTCAGTCAAATAACATGAATCAACAAGAGGCATGTTTTTATAAAGTTAACAAATGAAATTCTGCTAGCCAAGACAACATAATTCCCAAAGAAGAACTAGTTTTATTTTCCCAAACTTCCAAAGAATTCATAGGTCTGAAGTGTTCTTATCCTTCACCAGGCAAGGCTTCCACCAGCTTCAGCAGGGCTTAATATTGCATAACAAATCTCAAGTTCTTAATTATGTCATTTTTAGTGATTTTGGGAGCAGGTTACTGAGTTTTCTGGGAAGAAAAAACATGTCAAATGGAAGGACTGGATTTTTGCATTGAAAAGGAAAATGCAATAATTTCTTAAATGTATGACAGTTTATGCAGATGCACATTGCTATTTGTTCAGCAGAACTTTAAATTCACTTTATGTAACAGATGCTAAAATACAAAACAGTGAGAATTCAGGCCCAGAGTCCTTCTGTAAATGCATTTTGTTTTTCCTCTTGTGTTTCATGCCTGCCCTTTTTCGCTAGAGAAACTTTCACTTCTCTGTGCTTGCTTACAGAATTTTGAGGCCAAGGGAGTTTCTTTCTCTCACCATCATACCTTTAATATATAGTGCTGGCAGGCTTCCCCTTCCCTTTTATTGCTTCAGGAGTAACTTGGGGTTCTAAACACAACTCTGTCCTGCCTGAGCTTTTGTTTTTTACTACTTCCTTGTGCTCCCTTTCTGTTCTCACCAGCTGGCCACGGCGAATGCTCAGCTACACTCTATTTCCCTCTGCCTAATAGCCAGCCGCCTCTTCTGCCAATTCTGCCCATGATCATTCCAGTTTCTCTCTGTCCCTTTCCAACACTCCTGTCAGCTTGTGGCATCTACTTCATTAAGCTTCATATTCTCTGGTTTATCAGCACTGAAGGGGTCTTTATGGTGCTGGGGCAGAATCGTTCTTAGTCCACCAGCCATTTGCACACAGCGTGGGATGTTCCAGATCTCCAGGATCTGCCAAATCACCTACCTGGCAGGAGATAACACTGAACTGTTTTCCTGTGAGATATCTGTTCACCCCACTATGCAAACCTCTATATCTGAGGTTAGTTTCACCTAAAATTGATAATACAGTTATATTTAAGCCAAAGTATTTCAGTAGGTTTCATAGACCCATACTTCCCTTGTTTGAAGACTTAAAGGATTGCTCCATTGCTTTCAAATTCACAAAGCCCATCTATTCCAAATTTCTCTGTTTACTGGCTACCTCCCAATCTGTTCTTAATCATGAAGATGCTGCAACCTTAGACAAATGAGACACCCACAGCGACTAGTCCATGTCTTTCAATAGCTGAGTACTCAGAAGGGAAATAGAAAGTTAGCAATTTCTAGGGGAGGAACTGAGTGCAAGCCATAAAACATAATTTTGTTGCTCTGTAAACTACTGGTGTGCATGTGTCTTGGGTACTAGTTAAAGATAGAAAGTGTAGAGAAGGGCAACAGAAGTCCCAAACTTGAGACCAGAATTTCCGTCTGAGAAAAGAGTTACCAGGATGGAAAACAAGAGTTCCATATGATTGTTAGCTATGCAGATTAGTCTGAATTTTGGTCTTTTAAAACAAATACAAGGCAATATATTTCAATCTAGCACATGGAACATTTTTAAGTAATTGCTGTGAAAATCAAAGCAAGAATACTTCACAGGAAATATTAATGGAGGAAAAGGTTATTGCTGCTTATAGATGGTCAGGGTATGGCCCAAGGCTCTGGAAATTTGAGTTAACCACCAACTGGAAAGTTATGCTGGAAAATGACCACACGGTATATACTTTCCCTGCTTCCTCTGTTCTTTCTCTGGCCACCCCAATCACTGTCTGAGGCAAAACTCTGAACTGGATGTGCCTTGGATCCCACCCAGTACCCCAGGGTCTACATGTCCTTACTGCTGTAAAGACCAAGCACAAATACTATCTGCATTTAATTTTTCCCCTGAATTTTTGCATAAAGCAATGTGATGTGACCTGGCTGGCCTAGTGTCAGGCTGGGGCTTATGACAGAGCCTGGCAGAGAAAGGAAAGCTAGCTCTGCTTCCTACTGTGGCTACCAGACTATCTTTTCTCCTGGGATTTCAGGGACGTAGATCCATGCACAGGGGGCATTCACAGGATGGAGAGGTTATGAATCAGTAGTTATGTCCATTTTGATTTGGAGGGCATGGTGGAAGTACGTGATTATGGCTTTCCTAGCAAACTTCAGCTTCTTGCTTCAAGAAGTTTCATATAATGTGGATATGTATGCAATTGGTTGTGTCTCTACCTGGGGTTGGAGCAACATCTTACCAGACCGGTGCTCAGACGTGGAAAGAAATACAGCACTGCACTCAGAAACAGCTCCTAAAACTGTTCAGCTATCCAAACGTAAAGGAAAAAATATGACAATGTTGAAAATCTGTCTTTGTGAGGAACATTTCTAAATATGGTGAGGTTAATTCTATTAAAAACTGGCTAACCAAATGGTTGTTTAACCCAAATGTTATCATTGTAGAAGCTGTAATATATTTAATGAAAGTTGGCTCGTGCTGAGTTTGTGAGCTTTGTGTATTCGGATGGTGAGGTGCAGTCCCTGCATCCTAACTGGTAGCGACAAACTCTCATACTGGCAGCTGCCTGTGTACAATGTCTCATATTTAAGAAATGTTTTTACAGTTGTTTTATTTATTCTTTGCATTGAGAATATCTCTGGTGGCAGAGTTCCTTTTAAAAAACAAGTTATTTAAACAAGCAGTGGACTAAGAAAAGAAAACCTATAGGATCTACAAAGCATCTTCAAAATCTTCATGAGAGACCCTTCTGATCTCCTCTCCCAAACCCAGGTAGGAAACAACAAAAGCTATCTGTAAACTCCCCACAAAATAACAAGATGGATTCAACAGAGAGAAATAAAAGTTTATGATCTAAGTTTTTTGTGAAAAGTATTTTGATGTTTTTGTTTCAAACTTTATTCAGAAGTGAATCTGAATTTAATTTGAAGTAGTCAGCACATGGTCTCCCTTTCAAGTCCAAGGGTACAAACCACTTAGTAGTTATCGAAGTAATTCTGCTTTGTTCTTAGTCCAGTTGGAACTGTCCACTACTCAAATTAAAACTTCTCCTCTCCATCCCCCCACCCCCATCCCCCAAATATTTCTCTGGTTTTGCCTTTAAAATCCATACATATATATGTTTGACTAACACATAAATAAATGTTTGCCTATCTCCAAGTCCTCAGGCCCTGGCTTTCAAGAAATACCAAACTCAATATCAAGAAAATGGTGTGACCTACCAACTGTACCATTTCATAACCACATGGATATGAAAAATAGCCATAAGTCAAGTCCTAATGATGAGCATCTGTTGATCAAGATTTTTTCATATTCTAATCAGGCAAGTAGTAACATGTGCTTTGTTACCTGTAAAAAAAAAAAAGATAGCTTGGAAATTCATTTCTTTCCCCAGTCCCTATCCCCATCCTCATGAGTGTGATGCTGGGGCAGCCAGCAAAAAGTGTCCACATGTAGGCCAACTTTACATCTGATGATCTGATATTCTAGAAAACGTCACAGTCAGTTGTAATTTTTCTTTAAGGGTTTGTCATTTTCATTACTTATAAATATTCTGCCTTTAAAGAAAGTCATTAAGATTTGTCATTAATGTTTCAGAGAAAGTGTTGAGGGAAGTAAATTGTTGGTGTTAGAAATATCACTTACTGACTAGGTAAACTGGCTGTAATGTAAGTTGTAAAATTTATTAGATGATCTTTTATTATTAAATGATCTTTAAGGTCCCTTTCAACCCATCCCAAAATTTGGAAATACATTTCTTGATTGAGTTTGATTAAAGGGATTAGCCCTTGAAACTGAGGAATATTCATGTAGACACAGCCACACAGGAAGTAAGTGGCAGCTTTTCAGCTTCAGTTTCTCAGGATTCAGGAAGAACAGGAAAACTATGTGAACATAAAAATTAAACTGATAAAAATAATTAATTAGATTTTAAAGTTAGTGCAAAATAGAAGGACAGAAAAAAAGAGCTTAAAAAAATATGATGTGGGGAGAAATAAATGGAATGCAAGAGATATCTAAGGGAATATATGCACTTACTTTTGTACCAAACTAAATTGTGAGACAATGCAATTTCTCTTAATTTCAACTGCTGTAAATAAAACAATGAAAAGACATACTCTGTTTATCACAATGACAATGATAGCAGCATTCAGCAAAATTTGGGCTATCTGGTGAAAAAAAAAGAAAAAGAAAAAAAAAAAAAAGAAAAAAGTGTTTTCTTCTTATATAGTTACTGTCAACTTGTTTTTGCTTTCCTGACCAAGTAACTGTGAGTGACATTCTGTTCCCCTACTAGCAAGTAGTAGGAAAATAGCTTTGGATCATTTCAGTATATTACATACCCACATAACCCATCCTCCTCTCACATTTAGACAAAGAAACAAGTAAAATCAGTGTGTACATTTGGAGCTTTGTTTTTCTTTTATTTACTTGATTTTTTTAAAAAAAGTCATATGGAGATTAACACTGCGAGCCAGCATGAGAACCAAACAAAAACTAGAGAAACAATTACACTGCTGCTGCTGGCACTCCTGTACAATGCTCAAATTGCATGGTTGTCAGTGCTTCCTGCCACATTTTGTTTTTTATAAGCCACTTTTGTCTTCAGCTAAAAGCATTAGTATATTTTGCATCTATTCCATATTCTGTACCATTGTAATTGAAATCTTTTGTAAAATAAAAATTAGGTATTTGAATAAACCTCTCAGGCATTGAAAGTGCTATACAATAGAAAGTCATTATACACATGTATTTCTATATTCAGTCTAGTTCTGTAGCTACATGGAAATATCTTACTGGGTAGCTCAGGGAAGTCTCAGTCCACCAGACACAGGGTAAAATGCCAGCAGCATTGAAGCTATTCACGTCATAATATAGAAAAGTCCTTACTAACTGTGCAGTCTGGTCAGTAAGCCGTCCTCCAGAGAATCTGCAGAACCCAAACTATTTATGGCCAAGATATCTGGATTCAGGAGCCATCCTGCTCTGGAGGCAAGGTGTTCATACAGTACCATCTGGAGGTACAAGGTAGTCCATGTACCTGTAGTGCTTATTAATAGTGTTTCTTTTTATTAGTTCAGAAATGTGAATGAAGAAGAAAAAAGTGTTAGGAGATAAAAAAAAGGATTGGCTACTCTTATGTTCCAGAGAAAAAAGAAATGCCACATTTATCTGGGACATAGGAATACTCTGTTAGATACCAGTTAAGAGTTCTCCACTTCTAATAAGGCTTCCCCTCATAAGACATCCCTTATTGACATTTTTTTTTCACCTACATCAGTGTGAAGGTTGAAACTTGCTCACCCATTTCCCAGAACTTCCTTAACCAGTGGGTACAGCTACAGAGTTGTCGGAGCTGGGACTGCCACACTCTTTCCTTTCAGAGACATTCTGCTGTGCATAAACCAGTCACTGAACAAGAGAGGACTGCGGTGCTCTGTCCCAGTAGCTAAGGGCCCTTCTTGGGTGATGGGAGAAACTTATTTCAGTGCTCGCATGCCAGCAGGTAGGTGGCAAGACAGACTGATTATATCTTCCAACCTTCTGTAACAGAGCATATTAGCACATCCCTTAAAGTTCCTGAAACAAACACTCCCTCCAAAAGCAAACAAATGATCAAACAAAGAACAATAAAACACAACCAAACAAAACAAAAATTAAAACAAAACAAAACAAAATCTTGCTTCTCCAAACTATGCAGTCTTAGGCCAGAGGTAATGGAGCTTGAAGCCAAATCAACACTTGTTACTGTTTTATTCATACAAATGTTTGTATTTATATAAAGTGGTACAAAATTTAAATAGTATTTGCATGCTCCCAGAATAGTTTACAAACCTGTGGCTAATGCATGCTGCTACTAAGGATGATAACGCTAGGGGAAATCCCAAACTGAGGAGAAGGGTTTTAAACGAGAGTTTCCATTATTCTGGGTTTAGTGCACTAGTGACTGATCTCCTGAGAAAAAGGAGATATTTTTTTTCCCCTATTATATGAATCTAGCATTTCTTTTCTTTCAGGAGTACCCAAGGTGTTTCTTTATAAGCTGAAGGGAATGTTTCAAGTCAGGTGAAATTTTGGTCTGTTTGTTTCAATGAGGAAAAATAAATAAATTTGAGCCAAACAGAAACAATCTACTTACACAGCCCCAGTCCTGCATTTGCTCTGCTGCATTAGCTTACCTTCTCTGTTAAACATCTCCAGAAGTCAGCCTTTACATACATCATTCTGAAAACTAAATTGGTGTCGTGGAAGAAAAGAAAGTTCAATCAGCCCAGGAACCTTTCTGTGTTACAGAGTGATAGCATCCATTTCCACTTCTGCAGCCACATTCTCCTCATTTTCACAGGCAGAGATTCAGTGAAGTAATTGAGAGGGAAAAGTTGCCCCTGCTGTGGCAAAGAAAAGTAAAACAAGGCTCCAGGAAAGAATAGTAGTTACAAGATAGGGATTTTCCCACCGAGTAAATTGGTTGTAGGAATCACATGGCTCCATTGTAAGCGTCCCCAAGGCAGCACCCTTCCTGGTGGCTCACTGTTGTGAGTCAGCTTGGTAGGAAAGTGAGCCTTGCAAAGAGAGGTGAGCTAAGCAGTCATTATACTCCTTAACTCTTGCTCATTAGTCAGAACTATGGGGAATTAACCTTCTTCTGTAGCTGTCTAAATTCTTACCTTTAAGAATTTGTCTGAAGAAAAATCTCCCTCCCCCCTTCTGAAGACAAAGTCACCAAAAAATGGTTAAAAAGTCTTTGTTCTGCTCTAATGTAGCTGTCTTGTGCATTCTCAATATTAATTTTGGTACCAAAGTGTCTTCAGGCCTCTCTTGGTCCCTATGAGAGTCAGCAGGAATTAAACTCTCCCTGCACTTTGTTGGAGTGTAAATTCAAGCTGGTTTTTACATCGTGGAAGCTATTCTGGATTTAAACTGGGGCCTTTTAGAGAAGGCTGTAATGACAGATCTTTGATTCATTTCAACAGATCCTACCTGATGAGCTGCAGACTTAGTGAGTGTGGCTGGGGCTCAGGAAACCTATATCTGCTCATAGCTCTGCCACCTCAGCTCAGCCTTCTAGGAGGTGGCTTACTTCATTTTGTGTGACACTGCTTCTGGACGTAATGATGATGCTTATCTCTTCTGTGAGGAGTACTGAGTTCTAGAGATAAGAGATAAAACGTGTTATGTAGGTACTGCTAGGAATATATGAAGTTAGGTGGATGATGTGGAAGTTCTTAGTGAGAATTCCAGTGTAAATGCTTAGCTAGTTATTTAGTTATATAGTCACATATCTATTCTGTCTGTCTGTCTGTCTATCTTTTAGTTATATTTTATATCTTCCACTACACTGCCTCTGTGGTGTAGGTCTGTAATAGCAACAGTATTGTTTTAGGAAGCCATTGACTGCCATGCTGCATGGCTTTCCATGAAAAACCATTATCAGATAGAAATTACATAAAAGAAACAATGTATTTTGTACAAAGTCTTTACAACAGATAATGTGTCAAATATATATAATGCAGTAGGACTATATAGAGCTAGAAATGACTGATGAATTAAAAACTACCTATAAAATAATTTAAAGTGAGTTGTCTTCCATATTACTAGGCCAAAAACAGATCTAAACAATGCACTGAACTAAGGGAAGAATTAATTAGTAAAGTTGGTAAAACTTCAGCAACAAAGGGTGAAGGTGCCTGTAAAGCAATAATGCAAGCAGTCATCTGCAATTGATACTGATACATCAAATGCTATATGTGTTGTAACAGATGGCACACCAAGTGCAGTTGATGTGAATTTAAGGTTAATTGCAGTATTTGAAAAAGCATTTGGACACCCATATTTGGCGATTCATTACAATGGGCATCAACAAGCTCTGGGAATGAAAACAATCAAGCAAAGCTTGAAGAAATGAGAAAATTGCAGCAAAAATAGTAAACTTCAGTATCTCATGTGCACTGAGCAATCACCAGTTCCAAATACATTGGAAATAATCAAATTACTGTATTCAGGATTGGTGAAGCATAGCAGTATATGGTGGTATAGCCTCTGGTGTGCAGCTCAGTATGCCATTTATTGTTTGGAGAGAGACTGCACATGGCCTCCAAAGATTAGAATAATTTGCAACAGCCTCATCATCAGAGGCTCATGACCTAATGGTTTTGTTTACTTTGATTTGCATTTTAAACATATACCAGAATTCTCAGGGACGTAAGATTTCGGGATATTGATATACTTACCTAAGCTGCATTTGGAAAGCACTGAGTTCTTCAGGACACTGCTGACAGTAATGGAAAATTGTAAAGGATAATAGTTTATTTAATTCAATCTTAGTAGATTTAATTTGTTTTGAAAGCAAATAATCTATTTTACTGCAAATCTAAACACAACTGATTCAAAATATTTCAGAGCTTCATTTTCCTGAACACCTACAAGATGAAGGTGGCTTCAATTTTCAGCCAAATTCAGTTTGCAAAACAAAATAATCAAACTCAGTAAATAAAAATGAGTGATCTGAAAACTTAGGAATTCTTAAATGGGAAGCACCAGTGGTGAAAAGGGTCAACCCTGAAAATACAGTTCAAAGCCTGAAAATACCTGACAACTTGCTCCAAGACAATGAGATGTTTATAACTTGCTATGTCATTATTTGTGGAGCACCATATCCCTGAGAAGTTATTCTTACCTACGCAGTGCATAAAATTTGATACAAGAAACTTTTAAAGCCAAAATGTGTGTGGCATTTTTCTCACTGAAAACAGTCAAGATTAAGCCAACAATTACAATGCTTCCTACATAAATGTAAAATGAAAAAATGTTCTCAGCCAGGGAGGGCATGCTGATCTTAAAGCATCACTTGACGTGCGCACAAACAAGTTTGTTCATTCTGAAGATCCTCCTGCTTTGAATTATATCTTCCTGGTACTGATTGCAGCTGATTGGGAATTTTCATCAGAGAATACCAAGATATCAGGATATGACACCTTGAAACAGCACATATCTCTGTGGCTAAGGGACACCCAGATGAGATTTCCATCTCTGTCTCATTCAGTAAGGTGACCTGACCTGATGTATGTCATGTGCCTTTGAGTGAGTGCTCTTCTTACCTGGCTAACAGCTACCACCTGGCATAGATAAAGCTACTGGGGGAGAGGACTAGTCTACCGAGTGGGCAAGAATGACTCCAGAGCACCATCACATGGTACATGGAAAAGAATGAAACCACCTCTTTGGGCTGTTTTTTTACACACACATATATAAACTGGTATATATGTTTTGATCACTTTGGGCTTCATTTTATGGGCACAGCACAGAATGGCATTAGCAATTTTTTTCCATCTATGGAAAGAGAGTTTAAGAGAGGAAACAATCACAAGATTCATTTGTAAACCATTCCTTGTTCTAACCCTGATGACTTAATTCCTGAGAAGAATTTTTCCTCCCCAGTTGTTTGTTTCTTATAGATTTTATGTATTATTTAGATTGTTCAGGAAATGGGTTTACAGCAAAAATCAGGTAAAGAAGGATTCCAAGATGCTGAACACCCTTGCAGGTCTCTTCCTGGCAGGTGATGGTGAATAAAACAGGAAAGGCAGTCCAGACTCAAACTCACATGTGGGAGCAATCTCAAACAGCATATCCTTTTATGGCTACTGGCTCAACCAAATATCTATTTTTGATGGTGCTTCTGTTCCTAGATGATAAAAATGGATCAAAAGGATATAATTACTTTTTTTTTTTTTTTTAAAAAAAAAAAAAAAAAAAGCCTGGGACTGTAGTGTAGTTGCAGTCAGAGCTATAAGACTATGCAACTTTGCTGTGACTAGTGACCATGTAGTCACTGCACCTGGCACTGTGATAGTAGCTAGTGCTGGGGACAGAAGTAGTGGTGGCTAGCTGGGGAATCCTGACAATGGAAGCCTGCATGAAGCTCTTGGGAAAATCTTCATCGCCATGTATTTTGCTTTTCCAGTGGAGTTTGTCTTATTTCCTTTATGTCACTTCCTTTCCATAGTGACAGTCAGAGAGGAACATAACCTGTCATTATTCTTGAGGCCATTAAAGAAGTTTCAGCAGTAATAGGCAAATCTACTCACATACAGTGACTTTATTTACCAGAAAAATTGTTTCTAGGGAAACCTCTTTTCAAATGAGAGGGAAGAAAAACGTGCTGTTTAATAGTAATGGCGCACAGCAGACCTGCCACAGGTGAGGGTCTCCTGTGCATTTTCATTACAACCTTGCTACTCCAGAGGTGAAGATGGAGCTGTTCTGAACACTGTGCACGGTTTGAGGTGCTGCCCCTCAGCATCATGATGGCTCTTTAAAGAGGTGCCATCCTGAACACAATCCTCTCTGGAAGTGTTTTTTAATATAATTTTTTCAGCAGTGATGAAAAGAGAGAAAAACATAAGACAAGAAAACAGCAGCATGCACCCTGTTTACGAAGGATTTAATAATGGATTCAATCGTTTGGGCTTTTTTTTTTTTTTTTTAATAGTTCCTATTTTGATGACTAAGCAGATTTTTGAAGCAATAGGACAACACATTCTCCATCCTGTCTCCTTTACGTGTTTCTCACCACCCTTTTCCCCAGTCAGAGATCTTTCTCTTGCTGAGTCAAGGGAAGACACAGAGGGGTGAGAGGCACATTGTGCCCAATTCTCCGTAGGACACGGGCACACAGCTGATGCCTTGTGAGTGCTCCTGGCTCTGCCTAACACCCTAGCATGCACATGGGACAAACACACAGCCAGTGTGTTCTTAATATCTCCTCCCACAGCATGGGGCTCTCCCCAGACTCACCCCTTCAGAGGAGCATAGGCAGCAGAGGCAGACTCCCTGGGCAGAGGCATGACCATAACATCTCCTGGCATCCGGATTTGACATCTCCCTGGCCCTGAATGCAAGGAGATTTTTAGCATGGAGAGCAGCAAGGCTCTGGCAGAGCCACTCCTGGGTGCTGTGGGGCTGCAGAGCCAGACCTGAGTAGGGGCTGGGCTTGAGCACACTAAAGCAGGAAGGTTTACTGGAAGGTGGCAGAAATCAGCCACCACAAAGTCCTTTCCAAAACCACTGCCCCCCTGAGATTCACAAGCCCTGGAGTTCCTCAGCCAGGCTGGTTAAGAACTGCAAAGCAATCCCAGCTCTATTTAGCTTGAGAGAGATTAAATTATGTTTCTCACTTTATTTTAATGTATTTAATGTTTATTTCTATATGTGCATGAGTACTTAATTTAGCATAATTATTGAGATGAATTGCAGTTAACATTACAAGAAAATTGTAACTTGTCATAAAACAAGTGGGCCATATTGTAACAGAGCTGTTACCACACAGAAATGCTCTGCTAGAATAGTTTAATAACACAAATAAATCCACACTCCCCAACATGATACTTCTTTAGGGATTTGATTAATTATTAGGAAGCAAAATGGCTAACAAAGTAGTATATATAAAAATATCTTCTCACATCAGTAAGCTTGTAAATTTTAACTCTATTGCATGACAGCAAGTGTAAGCAAGAATTACACACAATACAACTAGCTGAATGAATTAATATGCCTAGGCCTTTTGTTGCTGGAAATACTTTGCTCTGTATTATAATCAGCCATTGTAACCACGCTCAGCTGCAATTTAGGTTTCTCCTCACAGTTTAATAAGTGACAGGCTAGTACTTGAGCTCCCAACAATGAGCCTCTTCTCAGCTTTCCCCATGTGTCCAGGGTCTGAACCTCAGGATCAGCATCATTTCCACCTGGCAGGCAGCTCTGGATGCAGAGGCTGCTTTCACCTCTTTTCCAGCTCTGATTCCTGCCAACTCAGCCCTGCCCCTTTAGTCTTTAAGCCCCTACAGTGCTTCCAAGTATAGTTGAGCCACCCAGCCACAATTCCTTGCAGATTCCAAGGACCCAGAAGTTCTGACCGTGCTGTCATGATTTATGGAAGACTTTCCTACATGGATTTCCTTGTGGTGATTTGCTCACTGACAGGAAGGAAACCTGAAGCAGACTCTGGAAATTCAACCTGATCTCCTCAGTGCCAGCCAAGTGCTTGAATCACAAAGACCATCTTTCTTCCTCTCACCTACCATGAAGGTGATGGGGGTCACACTTCTGCCATGGATCCTGGGCCTTTTGTGCTGAGAAATGACACTGATTTAAAATCTGTGCAACAAGGCAGGCTGTGTCTTTCCAGATGGATTAAACCAGGGCATCAGTGACAAAGATTGTTATCAAATGGTTGTTTATGCAGAGCCGCAAGTGGCTTTGGTCACTACTTCCAGAACTGATAGTCCTGCAAACCACATTCTCTCTAAGGAGATAACCAGAACATCGATGAAGAGGTTACCTGGATGTCTTAGCAATATGTTATTTCCCCTTAACGCTAAATGTAGCTCTAACCTTAAGCTTTATCATCCAACATTCACAAACAAAAACTCATAAAACTGGCTTAAAAGCTATGACTTTAGAAACAAAATTTAGAAACAAAATGCTCTAATTTTATTTTTTGGAATTTTATTTTGTGGGCTGATCAATCCCACCAGAAAAAATGGGGAAACTGTGTTTATTTATTTATGTATTTAGTTGCAGAGATGCTTGCAAAAAGTCATCAGTACTTTTGCCAAAGTAACAGCTGGAGAATAGCCAGTAGCCTCCCAGATTTGCCACTTGAGGGTTTGCTGCTGGGTGCAGCTCTCTGTGGGCTGTGATCATGCCCCTGAAGCTTCTGCAGATGGGAATGCCACGGAGTCATTAGACCCAGACATTTTTCCAAACCATGGAGGACGCCAGCACTTTTCTTTGGCATTCTATTGCATGGGCATCTGGTCTTAGTGTTGCTAAGTGGCTGATTTCACCAAGCCAGTCATGTGTCTCCACATCATTCATTTAGTCCAGAAGTGGAGAAGGACAAAAAAAAGCATTTAATAGCAAAAAAAATTACTATTATGGGAAACAAAATCTCCCCTTTCAGAAGCCTTTGTGTTCATGTAGGAAAGCCAGATCTGTGATTAAAAAGACATTTTAAATTAGCTACATTTTATTCCCTGCACCTCTACTGTTAGGTTTTTGTCTCCATATGTCTAGCCAAAGTTGTTGGAAATTAGGGTTTATGAGTGCAGCCCCAGCTTTATTTCATGTGTGCTACATTTTGAAGTCAGTGTACAAAACTCTCTGACATGCATACTGAATTTCACCTTTAGGTGCTCTATGCATATACTAAATAAATGTTCCATGTGTCAGTCTTCAAAAAGGTTTAACGAAATGACTGTTCAAGCTGACTATTTCTGCCGCAGCTGTGCTTCCTGCTGCAGCTGGGCTCAGGGCACACCAAGGCACATTACAACACTGCTTGCCCCAAAGTGTTTTCAAGCCTGATAGACAAGGCAGGGGAGGAGGAGTATGTTCCCTGCTTCCAGCATCAGACCCCAAGATTGTTTCTCATTAAACAGAACTGGAACTTCTGTAACAGAACTGGAACTTCACCTCCTAGGCCAGATCTCTGGTTTTGTGCTACTGCCACACAGTTTTTGACTCTTACAATCTCAACCCATTGTTGCAAGGAAGAAAAGCATCTTGTCATAAAAGAGCAATTCTATCAAAGCTGGTGGGGTGGGGTTTCTAAAGGACCTGTACTGATGATTTCAAGGCAAACGAGAAGAGATACAAAACAGCAACCCTACCAAGGCAACTGCATATTGAAAAAGATTTCTCTTACATTTTGACTATATGGGCCTGAGAATTACTTCATTATGAATCTTACCTAGAAGTGATTAGAAATAAAGGAATTACCAATGACAAAAGGGTAAATTTGTTTATTTTTTTCTACATTTTTTCTGCATTTTCTAAATTTGGAGGTCCATTGGATATACAAGGAACTTGTACCAAAACAAGTGTTGATGTAGCATATTGAAAGTCTTGAATTGTACGAAAAAACTATGCTGATGCTTTTGTTCAAAGAAGAACTGATCTTCATGGAAGCTCAACAAATAAGTCGCTAGATAAATAGGGACAACTCAGCAAGACTGAAAACAGATAACATCATGGAAAAATGCAGTATTTCATGAATTATGATAGGTCCTCTGGAGTACATAAGCTTAAATGAGCAACTGCATCAGATCCCCAAATATAGATAGCCCTCTGCCACAGTGTTATAACATGACCAGAAGGTTGACAAATGACACTTGGCAAAAAAGGTGATCATCAAGGCAGATGACTTAATGAGATCACCAGCTTTGCTGGTACAGTGAACCGATCCACATGAAATATTGACCTAACACAAAAGATTACCAGTACCTCCTTGGCAACATCCTAAGTGCCTCATCCCCACTCCCTGCTCTGCAGTGCCCTGCCTAAATCAAATTCAAAGTCATGGGTTCTCCTCTTCGAGGCACTTAGGAGGTCAAAGTCACCTCAGAGTTCAGGATTGTCTTTGACAACTCCTGAGTTCCAAATTACATTTATTCTATAAGACTGAAATCCTCAGTACAGAGACTGGGACAAACCTTTCTCAGTTGTAAAACCGCTTAAGGACATTCTAAGGACCCTCCCAAAATGTTACACTGCAAAGTTATTGAATGAGGATAAAAGAGAACAACTAAATGCATGCGACAATCATCCATTATGTTGCTTCATCATAGAATTGAGCTTGGGTAAGGGATTAATGAATCTTTATAAGAACCTATGAAGCATGGACTAAGGGTAGTGCCAAGAATCATGGACTGAAGCTTCATGGATTTCACTGGTCCTTTTTCTCAGATCTGACCTGTGCTCATCTTAACACATGCTCCCTTGGTCTGACATGGCTGGTGCATGATTTATAGGTGTAGAGTCACCTGTGCTCTCCCAGCCGCTTCCAAGCTCACTCTGGAGGCTTTTTTTTTTTTTTTTTCCTTTGAGCACCCATGGTCAGGAGAATAAATACCTAACCCTCATCTCAGTTCAATACAATATCATTTTTCTCTAGAGATAAAAACTGTGTAGGAAAAGAACTGAGCAACAGGAGTCTGTCTAAGACAAAGTTCTGCAGCCACACCACAGAATCATGTAGCAAGACGTCCACAGTCAGAGACAGAGGATGCTCGTACTTCAACAGTCATCCTTTTCTCCACAGGTTGAGACAGAGAAACAGTTTAATTATTTTAATACGCCATTAAAATTATTTTGATGTCATGTATGGTCCTTGGACCTTTTCTGTTAGCATCCTTTCCTGGTAGGCATTTTCAGAGGTTTATCAGGAACTGTTTTTAGTCTTGTTACTTTTTTTTATGAACAGCCCTCTTAAAACTATACCAGGATCTTCACCCAACACAAACCAAGATCTTAATATCAGGGCAGTTTCCAATATACAATTCCATATGATCTGTAGCTGTCAGCAAAACAGTACCAGGAAGTCAATGTGAACTTTACATTGCCATAGAGTCACTGATTCACTGGCATGCCTTTGGTATTAAAAAAAAAAAAAAAAAAGGATTATACCTCTTTGGATGTCTGAGGACTTGCTGAAACTGCAGATGAGATTTTGTGTCTAGCAGGATAAGGTAGAGTACGACACAACCGTCTCTGCACCAGCAATCTCAAAAAAGAAAGAATCAAGTTAAATCTAGACATATGCATTGTGAAAGAAATGAAAGTAAATTATTTTGGTCATATTCACTGAGCTAGAAGGAGGTCAAACCAACATCTGTTAAAGCAGCAACTGCTGCTATGATAAGGGCCACCACATAACTGCCTTCAGCCAAAAGGAAATATGTGGCAATATGATTTGATGCATTTATGCTATACCTTGCAGAGAATACCATACCTAGAGCTAGGCTCTTTAAAAACAACATCATCATCAACAACAACAACAAAACTAACAACTAACAACTCAAAGACCCAAAGATTTCAGCAGCCTGCCAGCAAGAACTTGTCTTGGTAAAAATAAATAGTTCATTTCTAATGCAAGAGAAATGGTGTATGTTAACAACAGAAAGGCTTGTGAGACGAGGTACCCAAATGTATCTGCAGCTTTGCTGGTAAAAGGAAAGGCCAAAATTAGTATCTGACCCAAAAAAGTTTCAATAAGACAGAACAGTGTACAAATCAGGAATTAAGCTCCTACCTACAGATTTTGCTGCTTCAATGGTCTTTAAAAAAATAAAAAAGCCTTAGGATTGTGCTTGCCTCTGGCTCTCTGCTCTACCATCTCTATGCCATTAAACTGAGCTGCCTTTCCCTTGTCTGCTGATACCAGTCTGCATCAAAAAGAAGAGCTGGTTACTCTTCACTGAGCTTTCACAACCGTAGGTTTCTGCCAGTCATGCTGTGGCTGCAGCTGAGATGGGTGAAGAGGCCCCAGGTGTAAGAAAAGAAGTGCAAGCCCTTTGAAGCCCTCTGCTCTTAGAAGCAGTTAGACTATAACAGGATGTTTGTCTAGACTCGGGACACACAGGCAGTTACCCAGAAACTGCACTGAGATGAGCTTGACTGAAGGCAGGAAAAGCATCTGCCCCAGAAATAATGAACTGAATGGGTAGAAGAGCAAGTGAGAAGTTTCAAAAAGGGTGAGGAAATGAGAGGAAGATGAAGGAAAAGCTCTATTTAGATTTTAAAATACCTTCAGACTCCAAATAGGCAGGGTTTATTCATGCTAACAAGCATGTCCCATCCCACATTTTTAATTTGTTTAGTTGACAGTGGCCTACCTGCCATTTGGAGAATGCTTCTGAAAAAAAAAAAAATAAAAATAAATAAATAAATAAATAAATCATAAACTGAATCTTCTGTATTTTAAAGTCAGTCACAGTAATTTGCTATCATCATGGCCTGTGGGCCACAACATCACTGGGTGTTCTGTGGGTCTTCTCCAGGATCTTCCCCACACCAGCGTGCTGTGCTCTGTACTTTGTGCTAGCACTGCTTGGATGTGTAGGAGTCATGCTTTGCCCTAGTGTGAAGATTGCATCTGAGTTATCACTTCATGGCACCAGCACGTGCTCAGGGGCTTACAGGGCCCAGTGAATGGCTGGCGTGTAGGAGTTCAGCTCATTGCCACCTGCAGTCCAGCCGTCCACTTTGCTGTTAACCTGTACCGTGGGTGCAGAAAAGTTCATGATGACTCCAAGCAAACCCAGCTTGGGTCCTACCAGGCACATTAGCTTATGTCTGAGAGTGCTGGGCAAATGCCACAGTGCTCTTGCAGAAGCCAGCAGCCACCAGCAGTGGTGTGGCTCTGAGCCCAAGGCAAGAAGCTTGGCCAGCGCTTCAGCCTGGCAGGGTGGTTCAGCTCAGCCTCAGCCCTGGCTGGGCCCAGAGCCACGTGGCTGTCACTGCTTTGTAATCCTGCTTCTGAGAAGGGACTTGAGCCTGGGTCAGTGCAGCAAACATGCTGGTCCTGGACCTGATAGCCTCTGCCTGAGCCAAAAAAGCATGAGAGGATGAGGAGTATCACCCAAGCTGCCATGGCAGCAGCTCAGGTCTGTTGTAATTCGGTAATCCAGACTGCCTGTTTTTTTCCCACTCCCTCATTCTCCTAAAGAGTTAGGAGAAAAGCAACCTCAGCAAGCTAAGATGCTGCTCAATTTCAGTCTTGGCTTGCCCTGGTCCTTCTACCATTCTATTTCTCCTTCTGCTCACTGGTTGCTCAAAGAAAAGAGCCTTTGCTGAAGCCAGCTTTGAAAAGCTAGTGCCAACCTGTTTTTGCTTTGAGCCTAAATGAACAAATGAATAATATAGTTACACAAGACTGGCAGAGTGCCATCAATCACATACAGTAGCATTGTTGTCTGGCACTCAGCAGAACTGGCAATGGTGGCTGGAAAAAATAATAAAGACATTTATATTTTTATTATGGAGACATCAGCTGAATAACATCCTAGTGATGTACCATAATGCCTCGGCCTTATAGAGTCAGCTGTCAAAGGAGCTCAGAAAGGTCTAGGCTCTGATAAAACAGAGTTAGTTAAAGCACATTAGTATTCAGCAACCAGGACAATACTGAAGCAAACAAACAAAAGCCTTATGGCCTTTAATATATGACCCTGTCTCTCCCTCTCTTTATTTATTTATTTTTTTTCAGTATTACTTCCTTGCTTGTTATAGCTGCTGGCTGTAGGAGCAGTGGTAGCATTCCTGGTTTTACCTTGGCCACTTACCATGAATTCTTCATCATACAACAATAGCTTACACAGTGTATGGCAATGCAAAGTATGGCTTTTCTGAGCCACGTCACTCAAATCTGAGTTACTGAAGAGCATGAAAACATTCAAGCTTTTTTTAAAACAACAACAACAACAAACAAACAAACAAACAAACAAAAAAGACAGACAAACAAACAAACAAAAAAACTTGTTTGAGGTAAAAAGCCTTAAATCACAAAAGCCTCGAGGCTCTTTGGTGTAGGAATGACCTGAAGCCATATATGAGCTGTGATTGCCTTTGGCAGAGCCAGAAGTCAGACTTGTGAATCCCTCATCAGCAAGATTCCCTTGAGTTTTCCAGGCTGAGGGTCAGGTCTTTTGCCTGCTGTTTCTCCAAAGAGCTGTGCCCCTGACCCATGTTAGTCCTTTGCTGAGGGAAAGAGACACAGTGGCAGAGGCATCTTCCTCTTTGTGCAGCTAGAGCTTCACCCTTTTTCCAGCAGTTACGAAGTGGAGACAAAACACCACTCCTAAGCAAGGACAGCGGGGCCTATTTCTCAGGGATGTCTGCCCCAAGAGATGGGTTCTGTTGGCAGCTTCCTCCTAAAAGTCCTGATCTTGTTATATGCCTCAATATTCACAGATTCTATAGTCTGGGCAGCGTGTGGGCTGGGGGCATTCACCTGCCAGAAGCCATTGTTCCTCTTGATAACATGTATGTAAGAAAACTCATGAGATATAAGGTCACGCTGATGGAATGAAACAAAGGGGGAGGAGGGAATGGTACCCGACAAGCTTTGTGTTTTTATTATCTTGTGCAGCTGTTGCTCTTTGTCTTCCTAATGTTGTTGATCTGCCTTTGTCTTCTTAAACTGTAAATTCTTCAAAGCAGGGCTTATTCTTCATTCTCTACGTGTAAAGGGGGTACATATTGCATCTAAATAGCATTTGTGATGTGGAGGAACACACAGAGTCCTTAAGAGTAAGCAGTCTTGCAGTCTTGCCTGCCTTGAGGTTATCCACATTTCCATAAAATAGAATGGTCTCCATTTCTTATCCTAAGCTGTAGATTTGTCCCACACATTTTGCTCCAGGATTTACTTTTGACATTTCTGCATTTGCATGCACAAACACTTAACAAATTATAAAACACCAACCTCTGCCTTTCTAAAATTTCTTGTGGGAAGTAAAAGTTCCCAGTGCTACCTGCAATTGCAGAAAACCTCTGCCTTGCCCTCCCCCCCCAAAAAAAAGAAAAAAAAGAAAAAAAAAAAAAAAAGAATTAGGCTTGATATTTAAAAACTGAAAAATGCATGAGGAAACCTAAATAAGAACAGATAGGAAGAAAAGGTTAATTGCCATGAAGACCAGCATAATCCTGACCTGCACTGATTGCAGTAAGGTTTTCATTAGCAAACAATTAGCAACGCCTACACCAAATAAAATGAATTTCTAAACAACAGGTAGTAATAACAAAATACATTCCTTAGCCAAGAGCCATTAGAAGGTAGAGAAGGATTATCCATAAAGAGAGGTTTAGAAAAAAGAGAAACCCCTGATGTAGCAAAGGGAGCCCCAGCAGGCCAGCTGGCTAGATTGAGGTAATAATCCTGCATTTCTTCAAAGAAATAATAAAAGTAAAAAGAAAGATCAAAGCCAATAAAAGAACCCCTTCACATGATACAGTATGCCATGTATAAATGCATATGCCTTTTTAACAATCATTTCTAACAGGCAGACAAAGAAGAATCAGCAGTAGGGTTCAGTAATATTTAAAGAGACCTAGGAACTGATAATGCCAGTTTTATAGCTGTGTAACTCCGCTGGCTTCTTGATTTATACCAATATAAGTGGGAGGAGAATTTGGGCCCATACTGTACAGTACTGAGTGCTAGAGGACAAGTTGTTGTTTGCTGTTTCTCTGACAGTCAGGGGGTGGACAGAATGAACTAATAGGTATTTCCCCCCCTCTCTCTCTTTGTTTATTTATTTATTTATTTATTCTTAGAAATGTTTTAGATCCTGGTTATTTGCCTGGCTTTCCCTGGCGCAGTATTACCATGGCCAGGTACCTCCACAGGGGGACGGAGTAATTCAGGGATGGGACCCCTTTCTGCAGCCAAAGCTGTGTTCCAGCAGGGATGGCTGAGCCAGATTTCCAGTGTGATAAATTAGTTTATGAGGCTCTGCTCTGGGCTTAACTTGCCTCTGGTTTCCACAGGACACATTCTAGCAACATCCAGAGACTTAGACCAGGAAGCAGAGAAGTTCAGCCATGTGGATTTTTTTTTAAACGTGCTTCTCAAAACCAAGGTTTCCTCACATTAATTTTGGTGAAGCCCGGTTAATATACCCAGTCTGGGCCACCTTGGCTAATATTTTCCATGCAGCTCCCCTCATTCTGCCCACAGCCACTCGTAACACCACCAAGACCCAGTAGTGTCCCAGGGCGGTACGTGCCCGGCGCTCACACCTTCGCACCAAGCCCTTCTGACCTTTCACTGGCCAACTGGCCACCAACTCAACATTCGGCAACCAAATGTGGTGTAAGGGATACCAACACTTGGGCCAGACCGTGTCCTTAGGCTTTGCTCCAGAAGATGGCGGCATTGCAGCACGGAAGGGCCGCAGGAGGGAGCAGGCCGCGGGGCGCGGCTGCTCCGGAGGGGGGACATCGGGGTGCTGGGCTTATTTCTTCTGTTTGGGAAGGTTTTATTTGTTTGTTTGTTTGTTTAATGTGAGTCTGAAGACCAAAGTGGTGAGGCAGGTGCCAGAAAATGCCATTATGCATGGTAACTTTACCTGGGTGTACGTGGTTTCATGGGGAAGGGGTGATATAGTTAAGGATTATCTGTGGAAAAAGTAGTTGAATCATCCCTTTCTTGGACCACACCTCTCACATGTGGCTTTGACCTAAAAGACCAGGTTTGTATCTGCCATAGGTCACCATATAAGGTGTGAGGAGTATGAATGGATCGTGTCCCACCCCACGATATCCTCCTGATCCCTCCTTTGCAAGTCTGCTTTCTAATACTGTCCTCAATCACACGGCAGTGTCTGAGACAGTGAAAGCAGCTGAAGACATTACAGTCTCTGCTTGTTGCTGTATTGTGGCTGAACGTTGTTTTCCCAGCAGCCTCACTCTGTGTGCATCCATCCTGGCCCCTGGGCAGTCAGCCCCATAGCCGGCAGTTGATGGGCGCTGACATGGGCTGTAACTATGGCAGCATCTCACCTGTGGGGAAACACCTTTTCAACAAAACTGGGCAGATGAATGTTTCCCAGCAAATCCTCTCACAGCACACACCTGTAAGCCTGTGCTGCACCGCACCCTATGTCTCCTGCTCGTAGCACTAGTTCTGTATGAGCATATTCTCAGAATTGGGAAAACACCTGGTAGCTTCCTTCAATTTCTACTGTACCAAAATTGCAGAAGTCTTTGAGCTTCACCTTCTTTCGCAGATCTTATTTTCAATGAAGGACTAAATTAACATGAAATTCTAGTGAGAACATGAGTCATCTAGATACACTGAGCTGAGTGATGGCATGGAGAACTTTAACAGTGCTCTAGGAAAGTGCAGGTTGCTAACACGAGTTCAAGTCAAAACAGTGTCCCTGTCCTACCACACAGCCTGGGCCACAGCACAGAGCTGAGAGGATGCAATGTCTGGTTGTTTTCCTGCTTAGTGTCACCCTGTAAAGAAGAGCTGCCACTGTAGTAGTGATGCTATGCTTCAATTTTGTCCCTTCTGTGTGCCCAGAGAACCACAAGCACAACGGCCATGCCAGGAACAGCACACCTTTCCTCTCCAGCCTGCCTGAGACCCTCACCAGAATCTTCTCCAGGTGGGTTGCCTTCTCACACCCCCATTCACATGCACAAAAGGAGAGGGCCATGCAGAGAATGAGCAACTCCAATCTCAAGGGAAAAGCTTAGGCACAGTCTCAACATGGAAATTCTTCCTGGAGATTTCCTCCCACTCTGCTCCCTCCTATGGTTTCTCCTGGAGGAGGGGGCAACCAGGCCCATTATTTATTTAACACCAGATTGTTCAAAAAGAGGTTTGAGCTGACTGTATAAAGAAAAGTAGGTTTCATTACCTATAGCGCTTCACATTTCAGAGGAGCTTGTATTGTTACGCAGTTTGAATTGTTTGACAATATAATTATTATTATTAGTCCATAATGTACACTAACAGGTCTGGTGGTGAAAGGCTGTATATTAATGCACAGTAACTATGTTTCTCTGGAGGGGGTTAAACAAAACTGTAACTAGGGTCAAAGCTATGCCTTTACTTCCATCTGCTAGAAACCATACAAAGTCACTTAAATTTTAATTACAAATTAATCAAACAAAAATATGGCACATTTTGCACTGGAGGGGCAAAATTAGCTACTAATTTTGCAGCTAACCAAGAAATATCTAATATGGGAATGGTGTAATGCTAAAGGTTAGTGTAGTTTGCCTTTGAAAATGCACCTGATAAGAAGCTTGAATTTGAACAGAACACTAAAAGCCAGGAAAGAATGACATGGTCTGGTGAACTAATTTTTACACCTTCTCTCTTTCTGAAGCTTCAGATAATTTCCTGGCAAGAGCTGCTAAACCAATATTTTTTTTCTTACTAAAGACTGACAAGTTTCTGGAGCTCTTCTATAGCTGCAATAGTTTCTGGGAAGGGGAGATAAGCCCTTTCCTATTTGCCAAACAATGATGGCAAACAAAGCAGTATTCTACAGGAAGCAAAAGGCTTTTTTTAAAAAATGTGTTTTATTTGTTTGGCTCAAGGTAGTTGTGTGCTAGACCAAACAAGCAAATACATTATGTTCACATTTCTCTGTAACCCATGTTTCAGTGTAAAATACAGGCATTAAAGTACAGGTGCAGAACACATTTCAGGGCAATTGGTCCAGTTTTTTTCATGTAAAAATATTTTTTGTAGTAATAGTGCTGGCGCTACAGCATGCTAATAACAGTCTTGAAAGCATTCCTCGTACCTACACCTGCAACCTAGACTAGGGTTATAACTTTCAAAAAGTTAATGTCTTGGGAGATGCAGCAATTGGTCATGGTGACCACAATATGTTATTCCTTCTTCTGGGTTATGAAAAGCGTAAAAACATAATGCTTTCTGAAAAGAAGTGGTAACCTCAACTAACTAGTGAAACTCACCCTGATATGGGGTGAAGAAGATGGGGATAGTAACTAGATGTGAGTCTAACAGGTGGTCAGTCAGATTGATTCTTGAAGGATCTCTATCAAGACCTTAGTGAAAAATTACTTTTAGGAACAAGCTTATATTTAGGCCAATAAAAACCTTAATGCCTCTCAATCTGTTCAATAACCTGTTTAAAGTACCATTTGCTTCCCTGCATTAGGTAGGTTGCGTGCACACAACCCAGTTCTCCTGCTCCAGTAGAGCTGCTACTCATGCTGCTTTGGATTGTGCTGAACACCTTAGGCAGACACGACATAGGCTTGCCATTGGGGACCACCTTGTGCCTTCAATGTTCAACAAGTTTTTTTGTAAACACATCTTAGCACTGCAAAGACCAGAGGGAAAATGTATGGCAACTAGTGATAGTTGCCCCATCAGGCAGCTGGTTATTCTGAAGGAATCTTCCTTCCTGATGGGCTCTCCTGATACCTAGCACAACTCCCATAGATTATATAGACAAACTTGAGTTTCCTCAAATCACTGCTTTGCTGGTGACAAGCCATTCTGAGGAGATGTAATCCTCCTGGTGTGGCTATCACCACCTCCTCTTTGCTGGGATGTGAGAACTCATCTTCTTGGTCTACCAAAGTCCCACTTTTTCAGTTCAGCTCTATCAGTTACACTGTTGAAGATAAAATGAGAACTTCTGCCAAGAACCCATGGGAGTAGGAGGGAAGGGCACTGGGCTGTTGCATTTCCGAGCTAGCACTCAGACAAACCTGCCCCCATCCTTCCATTTGCTATGTGACTACTCTTTCCCTTGTGTGAAATTTCCCTTGTTTTCCATCCTTCCTGCGGCACACTTTCCTGCAGAAAAAAATAAAAATTAAAAAATCAGTCTCCTGTTGCTGTTTGCTATGGAATGTTAGGAAAGGGCTCACCTTTTGTCCTGAGGGATTTAGTGGATTCAGTGACTGAGTTGGCACTTTTGAAACAGGAGTTTCCTGAGGGAAGTGTAAGCAGTGATCTGTTTCTCTGTGTTCTGCCAATCAACCTGGAGATATGCTTTTAAACTGTGTTGCCAGAGTGCCTTCAGGCCTTATCTTGTTAGGCTCCGTTTCAGCATGTAGGAGGTATTGTCCCTGTCACGAGGATCAATCTGAATAAACTGACGTATGTAATGCTGTAACATGTAGGCAAAGCAGGAGCCTACCACAAAGGATATGTAACTGTTTTCTTCAGGTTTTTACTTGTGTTTGAGTTTCCCTCAAACTACTTCCCTATCCTATCTGTTCCTCTGTACTCTAGATTCAGCCAGTAACCGCTGCCTGATGAGTTGCTTGAAAACACATGCAGTGTCACGTGTGTGCATATGGGAGAGGTGTCACTGAAGACATCTGAGCGTTGTTAATGCTGGGAAAAGGTTGGTGGTATCAAAAGGCTTCCGCTGCCCTGCACATTCATCCCACGCTCCTATGGGGGACAGGTGTGATGTGGGAGTATAGATGAGGTCATGACTTCTCCTGAATCTGCAAATCTTCCTTGTTTTTATTGCAACCCTTGTTGCATCCAGCAGTAGAAGGGGACATATTCACCCCCCCCAATCCTTTGAATTATACTTTTGGTAATGGCAGGTGAGAGGCATGTGCAATTCACTTAATTACTACCTTACCCTCCTCTGAAGTGTGGAACAAGCTTTATTTGTAACGAGTTCACTTCTACAACAACTTTTTTTTTTTTTTTTTTTTTTTTTTTTTTTTTTAATAACACAAGGAGTCTTAAATATAGAGTACTTTCCTAATTGTATGGTAGTATAAAGCTGTATCTCTGTAATAGATATGCCCATAAGTCTTCGGACTAATGAATTAACTGTTTACTTTTACTAAAGATAGGGTCTGATCCAGAGAGTCTTTGCACTGATACAATAGAGAGGATAATTCTAGTCAGCAATACATAGAAATAAAAAGAAAGGAGGTTATTCCCATAACAGAGTTTTACATTCTTAACTTCCTTGAGCCACTGACTTGTGCAGGAAAAGATCTTAAAATACAAGGAATTATGGGGAGTTTGGTTTTGCGCTTTATAAGACAAGGTGGAGAATCTTACTGCACTCTCTTGTTTTAGTAAAAGAAAGCAACCCCGCATTTTCCCACGGGATTCTGCTCACCGTTGATGTCAGTAGTGTGTGCAGCAGTTGTACCCCAGGTTAGGTACAACTTGGTATCAAAAGAAAGTCAGGTATTAATGACATTGCAGTGTGACATAGTATCAAAAGATTTCCCTTGCTCCATGCATCCTCTCCTTGTCCCTAAGAGGAAAATCTTGGTAGTTTAGGAGCAAAAATGCAATCAAGACATCTCTTGAATCTGTGACTTCCTCTCCTTCCCACTTACTGATCATCGACCCACTTACACTACATCGACATACTTTCAGACTGACAGTACTACTCCTTAGCACCAAAGACCAGGCGCTAATTAGGTACCACTTAGGCTCTTGCAGGGGTGTGGGCATCTTGCATTCAGTGCTATTAGCACCTTTCAAAATTTAGTACTAAAACGTTGGTAGAGTAACACAGAATTTTGTAGTGGTTTTGTAAGAGCTTTTTGTTTTATCTTGAAAGTGATTTGAAGTAATCACTGGAGGTGCTTACAGCTACATGGCTATAAGTTGGATTTAAATTAATTTCTAGAGTAGACAATATTTTCCAGGTTTTCTATAGTAGAACGTAAATTCAGTTGATCTGTGCCACTTCTAAATGCAGAGGATAAAGTTCTCTAACATGCACCTGAGAAGTTCAAGTTATGAGATTTTGAAGCTGTATTCTAGGAAAATGGCATCGGAATTCCTTTTACAGTGGATTTCAATTAATGTATTTAAACAAAGAGTATGACATTGTTGACTACTATTGATGCTTTTTTTGCACTGTGGCTCTAGCCAGCTCTTCCTGAAGGAGGCTTTATGGCTCCTTGCTGAGTTGCAGAAGTAGCAACGCTCCTTGCTGACAGGAAAGCCCACCAGCTCACAGTCACAGACTGTACCCTCGGCAAGACACGGGATGCCTGGCAATGAACCCAGGTGTTTTGCATGAGTAGACGATGCCTCTGGAGCTGGATGAGGAGGTTGTTTTGGCCCACATGGTTGTAACAGACTCAGGTGGACAGGGCCAGAAGTGGAAGGTGACTGCCCAGATTGCTGCAGATCCCTGGCTAATCAGTTTGCAACTGGCAAGCCACCCACTAAACCCATAGTTATGGATGCTTGCTGGGGGGAGTTATTGCTTCAGTCCATTTGCAGGTGGCAAAAGAAGGGCAGTATTCCCAAAATAATTGCAGGCTTTCAGCAAGCTGCAATAGGGCCACTGAGGGCACACGTGAGCCCATTATCTGCTTCTCTCTGCAGAATGCCAGCAGGAAAGAACCTTGCACAGATGCTGTACAGGTGTTGGTGGAAGGCTGAGAGAAGTTTATGGATGCTTACCCATTGCCAGCTTCACAGTGCCATGAAATAATACCTGAGATACAGCTGTTTTTGCATGCTGCTAGTTTTTTACCATCTAATTCTTTAGGGCATGGTGATCAGCTTGAATTGCAGACATCCAGCTAAAGGTTTTACGATGCCCTGAGCAGATGTGTGGTGCTGGCAGAATGTCACTCAATGTTCCTGCCCAACCTATGAGAAAAAAAAAGGGGGAAAGTGTCAGCTATGCTGCTTTTACAGGCCAGAGCCAACAGGCTGTGGATGCACCTCGAGAATTCAGTCCACATCCAGGAGAAGGAGGGAAATGAGGCTATTCCCACAAGACAAGGCTAAGAGGAGAAGCTGCATTAGCACAGGTACCTTTTTTTTTTTTTTTTTTTTTTTTTTTTTTTCATCTAAATTAAAGAGGTATTTGAAAAGCTGGGTGAGGGCCAATGTTTCTTACTACTTAGTCACTTTGATTCCAGTTGCTTGAATTAAATGCAAGCCATTAATAAAATTATTTTACTAAGAGACTCTCATATAGAAGCATTTACTGAGCCCATCTGCAGAAAATAAAACACAGTCAAATAGACAAAAGCAATGCATTCCCTAAGCAACTGGAGATCTGGGAGAGCAGAGTGCTGTGGCCCATCAGGCAGTATATTGGTCATCCTTCTCCTCTGCTGGCAGGGGAAACTGGGTGGACTGGGGAGCACTCATCTCACAGAGACTCCTCTGAGATAGGGCAGTCTTCAGTGTGAGTTTCCATCTGGCTGCTATATCAAGGTGAAAAAGTGGTGGCATGGTCCAGACTCGGCTTGAATCCTCTTACGTGTCCCAAGGGATGTGCCACTTTGGCAGCCAGAGAGGAGGAGAGGCAAAGATCTGTGCTCTGCTTTTGTGTTTTCATCTCCCACTTCTCTTCACCTCCAGGATCTGTGCTGCTGTGGCCTGATTTTCCACCTCTGGTTTATATTTTGTCCAATCCTCTCTGGCATGTTACCTTGGCTCCTTTTCCTCTTGCTGCATAGATTTAGTACATGGTGCGCTGATAGCAACTCCAGGTAAAAAGTTAAACTCCACTTTCTGTTTAGTGGCTGTGAAAAGCAAAATGGCATCACATATTTAGGATTTTTTGAGGAATCCAGATGGCGTAACACTCTGTGTCACAGGAAGGCAAAACTTTTACCTTCTCATGCCTTACTCTTTGTCTTTGCTTCTCTACCCTTGTGGCTTAGACATGGATGATATGTCTGTTTATTATATATTATTCAATGTGCAGTGCAATTTGTAATATTCCATTACTGCTTTCATACTTTATTTTTCCTATGTGTCCTCCAAGAGGGGGCCAGGGAAAGAAAAGGGGCAGATTTCAGAATGGAGAAACTGCTTCTGTCAGCTGAAATGTAAATAACTCGGACAGCAAAAACTTCTTCCTTTCTCCTTTCACTGTATTCTCAGCAGTAGTGTGGAGATGGTATATTCAGAGGCAAACTTACACTGTGACACAGTATATGATGTGATACCGCTAGCTGCTATTAAGTGTATCTAATGTGGGTTGAAGCTGATGAGTCCTCTAGGTAGATTCTAGGCATACAATGTAAAAGAAGTGATTAAGCTTTTTAGGGATTAAAGAACTAGCGCAATAGAGGCCACCTGCCAAAGTGTTGCTCATATGAAATGCCATTGCAAAAATTATCCCAGGAGGAAAGAAGAGAGGCTTTCCCAGGAATGTCAATACAAGCACAAAACTAAGACTGAAAGTGATTTCAGATGTAGAAAGCAGCAAGGACACCTGGCCTGAATGGAAGCTAAAAGATAGAAACTGAACTCCGGTGATGGGCAGACAACTGGATGGGACGGGTGGACTGGAACTGTGCAGAATAAAATAGTCCATTTATTTCTTTTTCCTATTTTATTGCAGAAATGAGTCTCTAAGTGCAGTGTAAGTAAATGGGAATGCACCAAATAAATACCTATCATACTCCTTCATTTTCTGCTTCTCAATGAAACAGGCTGTAATTGCCTGTTCTTTTAACTCATTGCTTAAATCATGTAGGTAATTTCTAAGCAAGATCCTGAAGCAGGAGAGAAAAATCCATTGAGTCATGATGTAGCTGAATTGAGGGAATCCTTATGTCAGGTTGTAGAATTACCTGCAGAACTTCAATATTGACTCAAGTATTTGAAACTGAAACTGAACTTGCCAAAAGTAATGAAATAAGTCTGAAGCATCCCAAGAAGTGATGAAGAGTGACAGCAGATTGTCAGAGGAAATTTATGCCAGGCAAACTTTGGTTAATCTGGAGTTTGCTAACAACAATGATCTTTAGCAGGATTTACTGAACTGACAAATCAGCCTCTAAAAGAAATAAAAAGGATGACAGATCATAGGGAAAAGAATCAGGAAGAGAACCCCCTAGAGAATGTGGATGAAATGGGACATCGCCATATGCTCCTGGCCTTTTTTTAACCCGTGGAAAAGCAGGAGGGGAAAGGTCAGATGATCCCACTTCCTCTGAAGGGAAAATCCAAAGCTCACTTCTCCAAACAATAAGGCTCATTTGTCCCAGATGAATGGCTGGGAAGGTAGGGAAGAGAAGGGCATTTCCCTTAGCCAGCTGAAATGGCCTGGCCCTGCTAATGCTGCAGAATTCACCCAAGGAGGAATCAGCTAGTATTAACGCAACTCTGTCACGGGCAGTTTGGAAGAAGCCATCAGTCAGAGTGGGCTGAAATACATCCAAAAATCACTAAAACTGTCTGACACATGCAAATATCAACACAGAAATCTAGGATCAATGGACTAATACCACCAAGGACTAACACATGGCTGCCTACCTTGACCTGAGACTTGTAGAATAGATCAAGACAAGAATGCCAAGGATAGTCCCACAAACTTGGAGCATGGATTTTTTTAATGTTATTTTTTATTGCTGCAGCAGTAGAGTACTAGAAAGGAAAATACCTCCTGTGAGGAACATGGAAACTGATGTTCATCAACCTTGTGAGTACAGCTGGCTGGCCAATTGTACTGGAAAGGGGGAAAGGTGGTACTAAGCTGGTTCATCTACTTGCGAATGACTGGAAACAAAACATCAGGTTATAATTTGAAAGAAGAAAATTAAATTTTCAACAATGAAATCTTTATTGGTGACCCTCACACACCCTCAAACCTCAGTACAGCTGTTCTAAAGGAACTACAGTAGAGCATGGGGAAGACTCTCTTACTATTCAGGTTTCTATTGCAAGAGAATAACCTGAGGCTTCGGTATCAGATGGTATGGTAAGATGACCCAAACCTTGCCCTCAGCTTCACCCACAAACCAACTTGTTGCAACAGCAAACAGGTACGAGGAAAGGTTTTGAGATGGGTGGGTGGAAATCAAAGTAGCAGAGCCATTTGTGCTCATGCTCCTGTGTCAGCTACCACTGACCCACACCCCACGCTAAGAGCACAAGTCACCACCAGCATCTTCAACACTAGCTTTTGAAAATACTTCCCACATTGACCTTAGGCAGTTCAGAAAACTCCTAGTTTTTGTTTGCAAGTTAAAGTTATATTTCTGTGGTTTATTAACAGAATACATCATACTAAAAACTGGGTTCAAGTTAAGGCAGTTCAGCATCTGTAGCTCTTTGTAGACAACATTTGAGAGAATTGCTTTGTCCTGGGCACCGTTCATGTAGCAGTGTTGTGTGTATTCATACAGCTATTAGAAACTAAAACAGAAAATATCAAAGAACCAAAACCAGTGAAGGAAAATGTCAATGAGTTAATACTTAGGCACACAGCTCCTGGAAAAGCGTGACCACAAGTAAATCTCAGATTTGTTGTTTTCTTCTATACCTTCTGAGATGGTGAATTGCCCTGCACAGCAGAACAGATCTTGGCCTTTCTTTTACACTTACTAGAGGATTTGCAGAGCAGGAAAAGAGGATTACAATTCCTCTCAGCAGAAAGTAATCCTTTTAAGGTAGGTATGTCAGCATTCATTGAGAAGTGTGGGAAAGTGCATGCTACTTAAAATGCTTGACAGGTCTCAGAGAAATGTGGTGGCAGGAAGATAGGAGTGAAACCCCCAGTTGTGATTACAATGGCCCCCAAATTAGGGACTGTTGGAGGGGGCAGCGAAAACAGAGCTCAGGAGTGACAACTGATCTTTGTGTTTATCCCAGCTTGGTGAATTTACAGCACTAAAGTCCAGAATTATAACCTATAAGGGTATCTATTCACTTGAAACTAACAGCAAATTTCTCATTTACAAGGTCTCTTGTAGAGACGGCAGTCCTATCCTGTAATTTTACTGTGCATCTGCATGTTCGTGAGGTGGTCCACATGAACTGACAGAAGTGCTATTCTGGATTCATATTCAGAGCAGCTACTAATTCCTTCAGTCCATATTTGTTCCATCCAGGAAGTTATAGTCCAGTTATAATGGTCTCACTGAGCCTGCAACAGAACTTATTTTATAAGTTTCATTATACAGTTTAAAAGTCTGAAATCCTGGACTGAGACATTAGATGAGCAAGGTCAGAAGCTATTCTGGACCTGGTCGTTGCAAAATAAAAATAATAAAAAATAATAATAATAATAATAATAATAAAATAATAATTTTAAAAAAATCAGATTTAATATATATGGCTGAAGGTGAAGTGTACCTGGAATCTGGCTGAACCTCATCTCAGCAGATGATTAGATTCCACTTGCAGGACAAAAATATGAAAGCTAGCAGGGATTAGAAAAAAAAACTTTGAAGTAATATGAAAAGAGATAAAGAAAAAGGGCAGGAACTCAGTGACAGAAAATCCACACTGATAAGTATTTGCAGTACAACCTCAGACAAATTAAACTAAGGGAATTTTCAAAACCTCATTTCTAAAAGAGGAACAGAAAGAGCAACAGCTGGCACAAAGGGCTTGAAAATGCTGGGAAGGAGAATGGTTGTGAAAGTATAAAATGAAGTGGAAAGTTAACAGAAAAAGAGAAACAAAGCACCAAAATGCATAAAATAGCACAAGATATTACCAGGTGGTTCATAATGTATTTGTAGCAGCATAATGGCTGCACATCTCTATTGTAACAGAATGCAATTTTATTCACTCTAGTTTAGCATGGGACAGTCAACACAGTCATTTCAAACCTGTTGTTCACAACCCAAGATAGCATCTTGACAGCTTTTAATAAATGAAGTGCTTCATAATGTTGACTGTTGAGGACAAGCAAAAGAACCAAACCCAGGGATAGCAATCAAATACATAAACCACACATCTTTCAGGAACGTGTGAGCTCCAAATCGCACAAGATATTTTTATTCTTTCATAATTTAAAAAGTCTTCATTTCAGTTTTGCTGATATACATAATTCCCACATTTTGTCTGCTACTGAACTCCCTCCTCCTCACCTTATCCCCAAAGCTTCTTATTCCTGCAGTCTGAGTGACAACTGCAGGTGCCTCTATAGTGGACATTGCAATGCAAACCCGTATTTAAATGGCCTGCTTTGGCTAAACGGTTCTTTGTTTGCATGTAACTACTTTCTTCACATTCATTTCTAACAAATACACTCCACATGGCCAGAATATAAAGGCTTGGAAGTACTTCAATGGGTAGTCCACCTTGGGAATCTACTAGTGAGTGTTACACTGAGGATCAGGTATTATATTGCACGGAGGCAAATGTGGCAGCTCTTCCTTCACACTTTAGAGTGGTTGTGCAGAGAAGGGCAGAAAAAGATCATTTATCATCTTTCCTTCACTCTCCCACAAGACAATTACTTTTCTCTGGCTTTTATTGTAAGTCAATGTTTACAGAACAGTATTTAAAATACCCAGTCAGGAGTGGGAACCCATGATAGAAGGCAAACTGCACAATGCATTTTGGAGTTCTCCCCTAAATTAAAACATTATATATAACATATAATTCAATGATATTCAGAAAATATTAAAATAGTCAAAAAACTGAATTTATTTTTAGTGTGGTAATCTACCACTGGGTTTGAAGGCAAGCCATGGAGGAACACAGTTCATATGATTTGTTTTTATCAATGCAAAATCTCTAAGATAGAAGTAAGCCTAATCATAGGCTAATCATACGCTTACTTCAGCTAGATTAGAGGGCAGATGAATGCCTCACTTTCCTAGTCCAAACATCCAGACCAGTGGGGTTATGGAAGCACACCGCCATGCTGCTAGACAGAAACCTGTGTGTGGAACCTGCCCAAAGACCTCATCCTGACATCCCCTGGTTTATACATAGCCATTGAGTCTTCTCCTATCTTCTCAAATCCCAGGGAGAGAACGGTAAAGACATGCATTTCATGGCACTGGAGACACTGAAGGTACTTTCCTGCTGACCCCGAGAGATCAGCCACCTGTCAGCAACCTGCAGCCACCATCTTGGTGAGATGGTTGAGGAGCAGCTGGCTACAGCCCCAGCAGAGGAGGTGTGTGTGTCTGCAATACCGTCAAGATGAACTACACTCCTCAGGGTCACCATGGGAGGAACATTCAGTTGCAAGAACGGGAAAAGGGAGGGAAACTTTTAAAAACGTGCCCGAAACATAAGAGCAAAGTTAATTGCAGCCACATTGGAAATTGCACCATCGGAAATTGCAGGAAGATAAAGGATTTGGGGGTACTGATTGATGCTCACCTGAACATGAGCTAGCAGTGGGCCCAGGTGGCCAAGAAAGCCAGTGGCATCCTGACTTGTGTCAGGAACAGTGAGGAACAGCGTAGCCAGCAGGACCAGGTGAGTGATCGTCCCCCTGTACTCTGCTCTGGTGAGGCCGCACCTTGAGTACTGTGTTCAGCTTTGGGCCCCTCACTACAAGAAGGACATCGAGGCCCTGGAGCATGTCCAGAGCAGGGCTACGAAGCTGGTGAAGGGCCTGGAGCACAAGTCCTGTGAGGAGCGGCTGAGGGAGCTGGGGTTGTTTAGTATGGAGGAGGCTCAGGGGAGACCTTACAACTACCTGAAAGGAAGGTATGGGGAGCTGGGGGTCAGCCTCCTCTCACACGTAACTAGTGATAGGACAGAAGGAAATGGCCTCAAATTGTGCCAGGCGAGGTTTAGGTTGGAAATGGGGGGACATTTCTTCTCAGAAAGAGTGGTCAGGCATTGGGACGGGTTGCCCAGGGAGGTGGTGGATGTCACTGTCCCTGGGGGTCTTTAAGGAAAGGTTGGACGTGGTGCTTAGGGACATGGTTTAGTGAGTGACATTGGCAGTAGGGTGATGGTTGGACCAGATGATTTTGGAGGTCTTTTCCAACCTTAATGATTCTATGATTTATGATCTCAGCAGGCTTCTGCTGGGCCTGTTTCACACTGCCTTGAGCACCCCAAGACTTGCAGCATCCATGGGACAGGGTGAAGGGGCTCAGTGATGTCCACCCCACTGCCCAGGGCATGCAGCTGGGACCAGCAAAGGGCTGTTTCTCTTACTGAGTTACTGGGCAATCATCGGATAAAGTGCCTAACCTAGTAGCAACCTTTTGGATTAATACATGTATATGTGAAATGCTTCCAGTTTCTATAAAAACCAAACCTCCTAGCTGGGGAATACAGAAGGTTATTCAAAGAAAAGTAGTCTCCATGTCTTTGTTTATTTTTCTTACTGCTAGATGAATACTGGAAGAATATAATAAAATGGGAAATTGCTTGGAGAAAAGATATTTTAAAAAATTGTATGGTCCCATTTTTCCCATTTCATTTTTTCTAATTTGTTTTCCATCCCACCATTTGTGGCATTACAGAATCTGCACTCTTGACTTGCTGCTGGTTTCATCTTCACATTTCACTGGCTTCATAACCGTAAGTTAAAGGCGCTTGACTTGGGAGGCTTGGGACCGCTGAACTTTTTGAAGTAACATCATCTCCTTTTATAGCGCTTTCCAGAGGCTAATATCTCACACGTGTAGCACTGAAGCAAACATTTTAAATCAAGGGAAGACCCGAGCCAGGCAAGACCGCAGCTTTGGCCTCACAGGGTGCGTACGAGCCAAAGGAAGGGACTGAGGGGCAGCGCCTCGGCCCCATCCCGTCCCACAGACACCCCTCGCACCACAGGAGCACCGTGAGGCGCTGCTGGCTGCCCCAGCCCCCGCTCCCCGCCGCCTCCCCGGTCCCTCCCCACAGCCCCTCAGCGGCCGCCCCTCAGCGCCGGGCCCACCCCCGCCTTTCCCGCCGCCGCCGGCCGGCTCCACCCCGCCGCCGCCTCGCCCGCCTCCCGCTGCCCGCGCAGCCGGCGGCGGCGGCGCCCCCCGCGCTCCTCCCTTCCCTTCCCTCGCTGCCCTCCCTCCTTCCTCCGGCGGCTCCCT
>CM021766.1:32993470-33047089 GCA_011076525.1 Nettapus auritus | reverse complement strand
GCGGCAGCAGCGGCGGGCCCGGTGAGGCTGGCGGCGGCGGGCCGCGGCAAGGTGAGCGGCCTTTGTCCGCCGGGGCGGCCGCGAGGAGCCCGGGGCGCCCCGACCCGCCCGGGCCCTCCACGTGGCGCGGCCCCGGCCCCGGTGCTGGGGGAGGTTCGGGCGCCGCGGTGCTGTGGGGTCGCCCATAAACCCGCGCTGCGGGCCGGGGAGGAGCTTCCTGGGGGCTGGGAGTGGGAGTTGTGGAATAATGGGTGTTGGGGCGGGGGTGCCCTCGCGTGTTGTCCGCAGGGCTGCGTCGCGGGCTGCGGGCGGGTGGCTGGGGAGACCCCAGCGTGCCCCCGAGTGTGGCTTGGCCTCGGCGTGGATGCGCCAGGCTGCTTGTACGGCCCTGGTCTTGGGGCATAACATGCACCAGGATCCTCCCAGGAGGTGGGAGGCAGGCAGGATAACCAGATTTAATTATCAGCACGCTAATCAGCTTTTGCTGATAGAGCAGGTAAGGGGGCTGCGTGGCTGTCTGCGCAGCAGAAGGAAGCGGGAGTGTTGTGGAGGTGCCTGTCGGTACCTCTGACCTCCCAGGGACTCGGTGACCCTCCCAGCTGTGCACAGTCCCACGTTCTGCAGGGCAGAGCGGGGGCAACAGCGTCACATGCCGGTCTGGGGAGCCCTTCTGGAGCCCTTATCGATGGCACAGGGGATGCACCTGGCACTTCTCACCTCCAATCCTATAGCAGTCCTTCCTGCTGTACCTAAAGGCTGCTGCATCACCTTTACTTAAGGCACAGCGAAGGGAAGAAGGGTGCAGTCTGTTGTCAGTGCTCACAAGTGTCTTGTGGGGGGTTGTTTTGGGCTGTGGTCTTCTGCTGGCGCTTGCTGCTCCTTGCAACACTCTGGTGAGCGGTGGGTGTCACTCGGGCTTGAGCCAGAAGGACTTGGCAGCCAAGGCTTCCTCTCTGAAGCGATGTGGCATCTGCTGACTAGTAAATTAGTAAGTAAATTTGTAAGTAAACACGTGTCCCCGTTGCAAGGAGTCGCCAAGTAAGTCAGTAGTACAGAATTGGTTTGAACTGCGAGACCTGCGGCTGGATCTGTTCCCTGTCCTGGGGGCTGATGTGAAAGGTTTGGCAGCACCGCTTCAGTTCTTGGGGTTTGTTTAAGGGGCGCTGATGGACTAAGCCTTGGCACCCAAAGGGCCTGGGCACTGTCAGTCCGGATACAAAGAGGAGATGTGTTGCATGCTTGAATTCCCGTGAAGCACTGTGGTTTTAGAGAATCTCTTGAACCACTGTGCCTGCTTCTGCGTGTGCTGTCAAAATGTTGATGGTGGCCAAGTCTTCGTGGCAGTGGCATCATACAGAAGTGTTTTGCTTGGAACACCAGGACCTGGGAAACAATTAGGCACCACAGATAAAAACGAGTGATCTTGAATTAGGCAAAATTAATTCAGAAATAATTGTTACTGTGGTTTGGTTCAGCAAGTTTCTCTCTTTCTCTGAACACGTGCTTGCCTTTCATCATGCTACCTTGTGCCAGGTATACTTCATCATCCAGGTTCCAGGCTTTTGTTCCCTGATGCGTTTGAGAAATTGCTGCGATCGTCTGGTATCATTCTTGTCTTCCAATATTTTGTTGGCGCCAGGGTTGTTCCCTGTCTGCCTCAGGCTGGTCGGATGGTGGTCACGGTCCTTCTGACCATGTGTGTAGTGGGGTGATCGTTCTGCACAGCAGTACGTGACCTGGCTTCCCTCTGCCTTCCGTTTCTTTGGCATGTTTGTAGGATGTTTAAAATTAAGCTTTCATACAAGGCTGTTGGCCGTTATGGTTCCAGTGGAAAGACTGGGATCTTGACTTGTAAATAGCTTTGGGTTTTGGTTTGGCACTTATCAGCGTTCTGGCTGGGGCCCTCTATTCTTGCAGTGCTGGTGATAATTGTCAGCCTTGGAGCGCTTCTCTGCTCAATTGTTCTGGGGATGCGCGCGCCGAGTGCAGCGCTTGTAACCCTTGGGTGGCGTTCCTTGGGCTCGTCTGCCTACTGAGCCTGGAGCAAGTCGAGAGGTTTTCCAACAGGAGATGGAGGTGCAGGTTTGCACAAGTTTAGGTTGTGTGAATATTTATTTGATATTAAACTGGGATTACTTCAGTTTGACTAAAATGAATAAACAAAGTTTGAACATTGCTGAAATTATCCATCCTGTCCTTCACAGAGGAATGTCCATGCATTGTATACATTTCAAAGAGGGGAAAACACCCAAAATATTTTTTTTTTTTTCCATAGAAGAAGCAAAAATAGCGAGTTACATCGTTCCCTGCTCTCTCACCCATTACGTTCTCCTGGTATGTTGTTACAGAAGGATGTGCTGGTGTGGGACAGGGCAACAAAACCAGTATTTTAAACTGTTAAGGGGTATTTGTGCATGCAGCTGGCAGTGGCGTTCAGACAATGTTGATGACTTCCACCAGAAGCCAGGGTGTGCACAGGCAGCCCGCTTCTTGGCCTGCCAGGGCGCTGGCTTGCAGGAGGGGAAGTTGCTTGGCTTGTCAGTAAAGCTTGAGTTTTAAATTGAGACTCCAGAATTCTTCCTGTTGATGTAGAAAGTGAAATGTCTCACCTCGGGCTCTTCTTTTTCTCCTTGCCTAACGAGACAGGTGGAATTTGTGGGGACGGCGGTGAGAGGAGCCGTGTTGTGACTGGTGGAGACCTCAGGTGCATTACTTTCTGTCAGTCATGTGCTGAGTGCCAGAGCATCGCGGAAACAGGTCTGACATCCCTCTCAGCCTTGTTTTCCCTCTCTGTCATGCTTTGCCTCTGGTGACAGGTCTGTCAGCCTGCATGGACACAAATGAGCTTCAATGCTCCCAGTTCCCAGTAATTCTCACTGCAGGCTGCCAGACTCGAGGGCAGCCTTGGGTGTACTGGCAATATTTCTTCAGAGAGAAGAAATGACAATGGGAATATAATGAACTTTGATCTTCTGCTGAAGAAACATACTTAGGTGTGGTTATTCTGGAAGTTGTTGGATTGTATGCTGTTCGTAGCAGGGAGTGTTTTCTTCTGCTTTTGAAAAGTGCCTTCTGGGTGCTATAACCAAGTGAGTGTAACTTTATTTGCAAAAATAACTCGACAGGCATACAAATTCTTACCAGGAATGATATTTAGACTTTTTTGCAGCTGTGAATTATTTCCAGCTTTCACTAGGCTTCCAGTGCTTTTTGTAGCTGTTATCTTCAAAAGACAATATTAATCAAATCTGCAACATCGCAGCAGACTTCCATTTTCTCTGAACCTGTGGGTTTTCTAATGTTGAAATATTTTCCCTGTGCGAGCTTGAAATGTTCATCACCTCTCTGCTTTCCTGTCACTTTTTGTAGAGGCTTAGCAGCAAAAAGACCCTGTCTCGAAGTGCCTGCATCTTTCGAGTGCTTAGAACAGATTAATATTTAACATCTCTCTTTTTATTCCTTGGTATCTGCGACTTTGTTGACAGAGTTACAACGATGGTCTCGGATGCTGATTATAAATCAGTTTCTGAATGTGCTTTAATTGAAAATTAATGATGAAAAAGCCTGGGGCTTCCAGGACTGCACCGTGAGTAATGGAGGATCCATCGTGGCAGAGGTTTCCAGTGCGAGCTCCTGTTTTCTGCTGATGGCAGTGGGCTTATGTTGGGAATGACCTCGATTTGTGATTACAGATGCAAGATGTTGTCAATGAGCAAGCTTGGTCACGAGGAAGGTGCAGAGGCGTGTGTGTGCCTTGCCTGGTGTGGGTGAGCAAACCCTCAGTCTAGAGTTTCAGGATCAGCAAAGTCCCATTCAGAAGATCAGAGACACAGCTTTTTTACAGCAAATAAAAGCTATGTCTAAAGCCTGCACACATGCATAAGAGCAGCATAATTCAGTAACTCACATCCTGTTACCTTCTGAGGGCTGTTTAAAATCAGAGTCGTGTTGATCACGTTTCTGACGTTGCAGATAGACGCGGTGCTGTAGGAATGTAAGTCTTAAATGAGTCTTCTGTAAATTAGCAGTTGGCACGTTCAAGAGTTCTGCTTTAAAACTACCAATATTTGTAGGAGATAACTGAGGTTTTGGTCAAGCACTGTATTTCAGTATCAGCCTTTTGTCCATATCCTAAGCCTTCATTTTCCTATGTGTATTTTAAAAAAATGAAAAAAAAACTTGCTATTTCTTTGTTTTTTAGACACTGCAAGAACAGACTGGAAGACTAACTTCACAGCTAAGCATTGTATCTGGTCTTCACAGTACTCAGTAAATCGTGAATAAACTGAATAAACAGGTCAAAATATCTTAAAGCATATATTTTAAAGCAGTCAGAGAAGAAAATGACAGCTCTTGGCACTCAGAACACAGATTTTAATGTGTGTTGCCAGGGTACTCTTTTCAAACTCTTGCAGTATGTCCACCTTATGTGTGTTGGTGTGTGTTCCCTGCTATTAAACTGAGCCATTTTTGTGAAATGAGGGCTCACCAATGACTTAATGGGATTCTTCGTAGTCAGAGTGTGGGGAGCAAGTCGCGACCTAAAACTCTTGGAAGTTCTGCAGTAAGTTACTTAAATCAGTACCTTAGTATTTGGGAATGCATAAAGATCAAAAAAGGTCTAATACTGGGAAAGCATTTTTTTTTTCTTCAGAATCAGTAATTACACCCCCATAATGGCTCCTCTGGTGCAGATGCAGAAGTAATAGACGAAGAAGAAGGAATTAGTTAGGCATACAGTAATCACAGCAGTGGCTAACTCACTGTACAATAGTGTGAGAACTAATGCAGTGGCTCCTGGAAGCAATTTATTCATAGCAAGGAGGCTCACAGCTCCTTGTGTGTTTTGCCATTAAAATGCATAATGCTTCGTTTTTCAGGCTGCGCTGTATTGAGAGAATCCCATCACAGCAATGGGGCTGGATTCTGGCTGTTCATTTTAAGAGGCGGGGGTAAGGAAATAGCCAAAAGCTTTCGAACACAGACAGCAGGACTTCTGCAGCAGTGCACTGGGTCGTGCTGTTATATGCCTGCAAGGGTCAGTTGTGTAGAGGTGGATTCTGCTCTTGCTCAAGGAGTGGTGAATCAGTTTTGAATCAGTCTACATCGGTTTTGCAAAAGCAAAGCAAGACTAAAATCAGTTTTAGCTTATTTGAGGGAGCAAAGCTTTGGTCGAGATGCTGCTTGATTTTCTAACAGAAATGGAATCTCGTCAGCAGTGGTACTTTTGGAGAACGATTTGCCTTTGGGCAGTTACCTTGGCACAAAACAATGCCTTCTGCCTTTTTTAGTTTTATTTATTTATTTTCGTTATGGCTGTCTCTGCGCATCCTGTCCTTCCACACACCAAATCCTGAAATGGCCTCAGTGAGAGCTGGCTTGAAGGCTCCTTACTAGCCTGTTACATAGAGAGGCCTGCCTGAAGTGGCTGATGGAGTACCTGACGGTGGGAAATGTTCAGCTTTGGTGACGTGGGTCTCCTTTGGAGCTGGGGCTGAACTTGGCGAACTCTTATGTGGTGAACTTGCTCACCTCCAGAAGTGCCCCAGCCCGCCTTTGGCAGTGCCTCCTGAGGGCTCAGTCTGGAGCTTCTGGCAAGCAAGAGACGTTCTTGATCAGTGTGGGTTTTCACTTTCTTACTGAGTATCTCAGAAAGAACCCTGGATAAGTGCTGACGAAAGACGAGTTGCATTGGTTTTATTTTTAGAATTAGCTAAGTGTTTGCTAAAATAAGTAATGGTACTGTTACCAGATACAATGGTAAGATTCCTCTGTAATTTTTCATCATTTCGTTGTGTCTGAATGCGTGATCCTCAGTTCTGAGCCGTCGTGGCTCAGTGAGATGAGGGGTAGTGATAGTGAGATGGGTTTTGCTGCAGAGAAAGGTGCCCTGATCATGCTCTTGCAAGGGTGCACACGCATTTTTGTGTATGAGAAGTGCTGTCAGTGAGTTAAACAGACAGCATATTGCATCGCCTCCCTGGTCCCAAGTCTGGCGTCTGCATTTAGGGATTAAAAAAGTCTGCACCAAATATCCTGGAGTTCAGCTAAATGAGATGCAGTTCTGCTATGCGTGGCGCATTTTGTAATACATACTTGCGCTTGAATAGGAGCATAAAAATAACAGTTGTGCTCTTGCCAGTTCATTTTCCTGTGAAGTTGGCGTCTCCAACTCGTATCTTCTGTCTTGTTTTGAATCGGAGACAGATACCAAGGAAGTGGCTGACGTTTTTAATGCCTCCAGTGACGATGAAGATATTCTGGGGTTCCCAGAGGATGCTCCCAGACAGAGGTTGTTGTCAGAAGACAGCTATGGTAGTTTTGATACTCAAGAGTAAAGGTAGGAAGGGATTGCCATACCCTAGATGTGCTCTCCTGGTGCAGTTGTACTCAGAGCCTGCATCCAGGCTGCACAAGCCATAAATTCACAGCAAAAACAGGAACCTGCAGTCCTCATATTAAAAAATACATTTATACAAACTTTCTGTTCTTTTTTGTATTGATGATTGCTTTTTAAAACTCTTTCATAATATGAAAAGGAAAGTGGGCTTCAGTGGAAGGGAAGCCTAGGTGGAATAGGTAAGTGTCGCAAATAGGAGAGAGAAAATGATCGTCTTAGACATCGGAAGACATTGGAAAGGCATGATAATAGGTGGGTTTTGCGAGTATCCCAGCAAACATCGAAGTATTTCTTTCAGAAATTAATATCCCTCTGTTGCTGTTTCTTCACTGAAATTGCTGTTTTAGTGGTGGTGGCCCCCAGAAGCCATCTCTGTGAGATTTGCTGGTTCTCTGGTGTCTTGGTGGTGAGATAGCATGGATCATCATAAAAAAAATGATATTTTGCATTCTTTTTAATTTGGTAACTGGAAGTACCAGCTGAATCTCCCCCAAAAAAGGAGGAGAACTGGTGTGTTGTGTTGGCTGCCAGGAAATTCAGTTTTCAGCCTTTTAGGAGCTTATAATTACATACTTGATATGGTCCAGTGTGCTAAGATACCTTTGGTGGCTGTCATAGCCAAGGTCATTCCATTCCAGTAATAACAAAACTGAGAATGTCTGTTTGTTTTGTTTTTAGCCCATCAGGTTAAAAGTTGCTCAAGTCAATGGCTAGCATTAGCTAAGGGAACAAGCAGAATGAGGCTTGTTCAAGGGCCTTCAGAAGGAAGTGCTGTCAGGAGAGCTTTGTACAAAGCATGGAAGTGGTTTCAGAGTAGAGCCGCAGTCTGTGCGGTGTCTAAACCCAAGTGAAATATACCGGGCTCTAAGTCACTTTGTGACCTTGTTGCTCAGTGGCAGTACCAGGGAAGGTGAGACAAACTGGAGGTGGCTTGCTCGTGTGCAAGAGCCTTGTGCGGCAGCCTGCGCTTCTGCTGCCTGCTGGGTGACTGCAGGCGCCTTGCATTGCTTCTCTCTGCCTTGGTTTCCAAATGTGTGAATAGGAGATTATGGTAATGATCTGTGCAGTGAAGCACTCTAAAACCTCTGATGGAAAATGTTTTGCAAGAACTAGGTACTATTAACATCTGTTAATACGAATCCTATAATATTCCCTGCCCCAAGTGAGACTTGTTCAGGATTTATAGCTGTCAGTGTAGCCTCTCACCGTTTCTTTTTGCCTTGGGCTAATGATTATTTTAAATTGCTGTGAGCTTAATTCCTTTACTACTAAATGTTACCTTAAAAAACTTCATTTTTCCCCCGAGTTCCATCTATTCATGATGCCAGACACCACTGTTCCTGTGAAGGACCGCAGGTACTTTATCTGCAAGAAACAATGAGGTTTTGGTGTGAAGAGCAAAATGATGAGAAGTTCAGAAAAAGCATGGATGGTTAGGAGGAGGCAAGGATGAGTGGGATGTCCGTGCATTGGGTGTTCTCTTGGGCATCGATGCACAAATGCATTCATAAGTATTGACCTGTATGTGTCTGTTTGTTTTTTTTTTTTTTTTTTTTTCCTTCCAGGCTTTGTGCAGACCTGCAGAAATCTCTCTGCTTTGTTGAGTTTCAGCAGTTTCTGCTATAGGTATCCCTGATGCTTGTTTCACCATGCATAGGCCATTATTAGGTGTGCTATTTTCAGTCACTTTAGCAAACAAACAGGTTAAGATTTTCCCCACCCCCCCACCCCTTAACCTTCATTGTGGAATTTCAGGAAAACAGAACACATACAAACTTTAGTTTCCCTCGAGAAATGCAATTTAACTTTAAAGTAACTTCCCTATTGTGTTTGTTCCTTTATCAAGCAGCTGCACTGCAGCTATCAACAAAGGAACAAAGTAATTTTGCTCAGAGAAAACTCATTCCAATTACCCCTAATAATTTCTAGATGTTTAAGTGTAAAGAAACAGCACATGCAGTAAGTAGCTCCCCCTCCCATTCCCCTATAAGTTTTTCCACTTAATGTATTGTATCTGTTTTTCGCCAGATATTATCTTAATGTAAAGAAGTGTGTAATTAAAGTCAGGGAAGGGAGGGAATTGAAAGGAAGAATAAAGATATTTAGCAATTGAATCATATGAAAGGTCATTTTTGCATCTTGCGTGGGAGGAAGAAATAGCAGAGGAAAATTGGGGAAACAAACTGAAATGAATGTTGCAGGCTCTCAAAAAGCAGGTGTGGTGTGAACACACGTATGTGCCTACTATGAACACATCTTTCAGGGGACTTACAGGGACGAGTTTTCAGATGGCCTTTACTAATATTGATTAGAAGTATGGAAATATGTTTCTGATTTAGTAAATGTGTTCAGAGATGTCAAAAACAAACGCTGGATTCATCCCTTCACGCATGTACGTGTATATCCTGGAAAGTGTTCTAATAAGACTATTTTTTCATGGACTGATGTTTCACTTCCTAGTCTGTAGGTAGAAGTTTGGGATCTGTCTAGGCTATGACATGTATGAATGATAAAACAGAAAGTTGAGAATTGGGAAGGTAGAGGGATTTTAGTGAGACCGTTGAAGGCTTTTTGCTTTTGTGTTGGTATCTGTTGCTCCAGTAATGGTGTTAATGGTGTGAGAAGGAGCAGACTCCATCTCCAGCAGCAAACCCAAAGATTTTGTTTCTACTGTTAAGTGTAAAGGGCGGGTTCTTTCTTACTATGTTCGTGGCTTGTTGTAGTTTTTTTTTTTTCTTTGATGCCTGCTTTTTTTCTTTCTTTCTTTTTTTTTTTTTTTTTTAATCCAGAGGAAATGAGCACAACAATCTAGCAATTCATAAATAAGAGAAAATAATGATTTATTTTTATTGAGTAGTAGTGAAGAAGAGGAAGGAAGAAGCGAAGAAGAAAGTTTTTTACCGTGAGATGCAGCTCAGTTTGTCCTGTGCTCAAAATGAAGGAAAAAAATCCTACAAAGTTAAAATAACTGAGTGCTGAAAATCTGAATGTTGTCTTATGCCTTTTTTTTTTTTTCTTATTTTGACAAGTATTCTCAGCAAAGTGTTCTCACAGTATATGCCATCTAGTTGGTACCTACTTAAGCCTTGGAACCTGTTGATTTTGACTGCGTGACTACTTCGTATGGCTGTTTCTCATACCTACTGGCTGGTATTTTTACAGGGTGTTCAGTATCAGCCCAGATACCTTACAGAAGAACTGCAGAAGATTTTCACTGAAGACACTGACTCTGAAACTGAAACATTTGAAGGCTTTGCTTCAAGTGAGGTGGATGTGAAGAAAAAAGGAATTCCAGTAAAGGCAGTATGTATATATTATTTTTTTTCTGTTTCTTCCATGTAAACTTCATGTTCCAGTAAGCATGTTTCTAACAGACTATGATGTTCATTATTCATGCTGCAGAAAAATACGTATTATATTGAAAAAGTAAAAAGCCCTTTATTTAACGCAATATAACATCAGAAATGAGAACTTCTCTCCCTGCTTGCAGACTGACTGTGAAAGGCAATACTGTTCTTCTGAAGACAACCTTGTCTTCAAAACAACATTAACATGACGACATGTTTGGTTGTCTGCCAAACAACATTGACATGAAGATTTTGTGCTGGGAGAGCTTGCATACTAGTAACTCTTTAAAATCTGTTGATTTAGGTGAATTTATAACAGTGTTCTAGGTGGTGAGACTGCTGCTTAAAATTAGTGATTAAAAATGCCCTTTTGTGTATCATGGCAGCAAAATGTAACGTGGATTAATTGTTGCTTCCTGTAGCCGATGGAGTCAGACATGAGTGATGAAGAACGTGATAATTTATTGGGTACTGAGGAAGAAGAGGAGGAAGAGTCAAAGAAGAAAGTTTCCCCCAAGAGAAGAAGCTTTGGTCTTCGTGTTGCTTTTCAGTTTCCAACTAGAAAGTCGTCTGAGAAAAAAGTGCCTGAACAGGATTTTTCTAAGTTACCTATACAGGACAGTAAATCCCCCACTGCTCTTTCAAAAGAAAGAAATTGCAAGCGATGGGACAAACTAGACGGCTCTGCTTCAGAATCTGAAGAAGACATTAAAGAAACACAGGAAGAAAGTTCCAGTGCTCTGCTTAAAAGAGCTATGAATATTAAAGAAAATAAAGCCATGGTAAGACTTATGAGCAGTGCTTTGTTCTCAGACATTGGCAACTGAGCACTTGAATTTGGCACACTTGAATTTTAGGGTCCTTGCTGGTGATGTGTGGGGACTCTGGGAAAATCTCACGGTGGTTTGAGGTAGATATTTATTTTTCTTAAACCAGGGAGGACCCTAGAGAACAATCAGCACTCAGACATTTCCTGCTAGAACTGTCTCAAGTAAGACTAGTCAACTCAAGTTTAAAAGCAACGTTGAACCAAACATTTTGTATGTGTATGTGAACACAGCTAGATATCCCTGTCAGTCTTAAATTCAGAACCTGTCAGAAAACCAGCTGGTCCCTTCAGGTGGTTCAGTGTTGTTCATGCAGTAGAGTTTCTACTTTCCACTTGTGTCTGAGAGATCTTCTGCAGTTACTGATTGGAAAACTGACCCAAAACCACTGAGGATTATAAATGCTTCAGTTGTGTGGGGTGTGATGCTTACAGTTATACTTTGCTATATAGCTATTCAAAGTGCGTATTTATGTGCATACAGATAAGGGAGAAGTGAGACTCTGATCATTCCCGAACATTTTTTTGTTCTGTTGTCTAAAATTCTACTAGCTCTCTTAATTATTACAGTACTGTGCAAATTGCATTCATTTTGTGTCCTCTGTGACTCCTTCAGTGTTACTGTACTGAGGCTATGTTGCAGCCTCCAGGCAGTCTTTTGTACACCTCTTGGGTGCGTGGGCCTGCAGCTCCCATCTAAAACTTGGATTTAATTTTTATCTATTTCTAATCTTACCTTGTTTCTTTACTGCTGTTGTGTTCTTGCTGCTGTTCATTCTCACCTCCCAGCCTTCCTTCTCGTTTCAATTCAACCACTGTAAAATTCATAAGCCTCCTAGCTGAGGACACTCTTAATAAAACACCACAGTGAAGCATTTACTGAGAAGTGCTGCTAATCTCGTGATTAGTCTCGCTGTGTCAGAGACAACTAGTAGCCTGGCTAAACCAGGAGCTAGTGGCTAGTAGCCTGGCTAACCCTTTCTATTGCTGGCTGTTTGGTAAGTAGCCTCATTCTGGCCTTCCGGAACAAGGCCGTATGGTTTTGGACCTGTCAGCCACCACTTCTGTTGAAATTCACATCTGGGACATCTCCCACATGATGCAACAGGCTCTTCCTGCTGAAGTACTTCTGATACTGCACACGCCATGGTTAGGGACAGGACTAGAGGGCCTAATTGCTCTACAGCTTTGCAAATGAATGTGCATGCCTGTTGCTGGGGATGTATGCACAAAGTGATTGGTACTTAACGTTACTGTCTGGAGCTGTGAGGTTAGTTTTGTATGCAATTTTTTTTTTTTCACCTGGGGATAAACAAGCGCCACCTCCATTCAACTCAGTGCACAAAACCTCACTGTAGGCACTTCAACTCACTGTGTTAGGATGTAATTCAGGGTGTATACAAAAAGAGGGGATGATGTGTGTCAAATATATGCAAGTTTGCAGTGACTTCAGTGTGGTATCGCTGTTGCTTTCAGCTCGCCCAGTTATTAGCAGAACTGAATTCTGTACCTGACCTGTTCCCGGTGAAGACACCTGCCTCGACTCCTTCGGTAAGTCTTCGTGCACTGGCTAGAGATGGCAGACATTTGTGCTAGACTTGTGATTAATGTTTCTTCCTGAAACATTTTCACCAAGTTGTAGCAATACTTTGTATGTATTTGTTGTTGGTCAGTATTCAGGTGCCAAAGGTTATGTTGAGGAAATGGACTTTGAAAAGATGTGTGAAATACAAAGACCAAGAAAAGATGCTATTTTGTCATTTTTGCCCCATAAGTTCTACAAATGCCTGTGTATGTGCTGATTAGGAAGAGTAGTTGCTATATTTTGTGTTTAGATCCTTAGGCGTGTTCAGATTGTGGGAAAATCAGAACCTTTAGTGCTGAAGAATAGCAAGAACTACCTTCTGTCTTAATATGAAATCTGTACATTTTTTTTCTTTTTCTAGAAACAGAGGAAAATCCCAAGGAGGACATTTTCCGAAGGTCAGATAACACGTCGCATGAACCCAACCAGAAATGCTCGTCCACCAGAGAAATTTGCCTTGGAAAAATTTACTGTGTCGGCCGTCAGATTTGCAGAACACTTCCATAGTTACAAACAACAAAACCTCTTAAAGAAGAGACTGAGCATGGTATTTGGCAGACTTGATATTTCTACTAGTCAGATATTAGGAAACATTCATATAGATTATTAGCCAGCACTTAGAGCAAACATTATATCCTACAGAAAGTTAGTTGATGAGAACCTTTTGTTTGGAATTAGCAAGAGGAAGTTGTCTTCCTGCCCCATCTTTCATCCATTAGTGGGGCTCTACTTGTGACTTGTCCTGTCCAAGCATAACAAGGCAATTTACTTATTCTAGTGTTTATTACCTGAAAATAGTGGCAGTAGAAATAACAAGGATAGAATGATGGGAAAGAAGAACATAGAATAGATAGCATATGGAATAGAGAGAGGATTAGAGAGGAGAGGGAGAGGCAGAGAAGAGAGTTGGGGAGATGGGTTGGATTGAAACGCAGCTCTATTCCCTGTTTTTTCCAGTGGTCCACAAACATGTAGTCTACCCCCTTTAGGCTGCATATACATTATAAATGAAAGAATTTGTCACCAAGTGTGGTGACAGAGTCTTCATGCCACAGAGGTGTTGAGATGAGTTTGTTTAGCAGGGGAATTGTGGCGTGAGGAAACGGAGGAGATCATCAAAGTATTCATCTTACCGTCCAGTAGAGGATATTACTGATGAGGACTTGGACAACATTGCAATCACTGTTAAAGACAAAATCTATGACAAAGTTCTAGTAAGTAGCTGCTGTTTTTTTTATGGGATCTGTTGTCTTCTAATAGTTCCTCTGGCGCTTGCTAAAAGGCCTGCTTTCCAGAAGTTTTGGAGAGGGCAGCTCTCGCTATTGCACAAGCACAACTTGAAAGCTTTGCCAGACTTCTGTGGGCTTGCCCATGCTGGTTAATAACACCTCAACAGTTTTTGCCTCTGGAAAGTGCTTCCTTGCCATAGAATTAAGTGGAAGTTGTTACAGCTATGACTCATCAGTGATAAGAGTTGAAATCCCATTTATCTTTTATTCTTGCTTAATTTATTTTTTGCTGTTGTGGTGGCCGTACACTTAAATGTTTGTGATCTCTGCTGCTCTTTGTACCCCTAGAAACTACATTTCTGCAAGGGTTGGCTAGTTTCCAAAGCACTTGTTGGAGCTCCTCTTCCATTCTTTCACCTGATTTTGCTATTATTAATGGTCATCAAGAGCTAGACGATCATCTTACTATGTTTCACACATCTCTGTATTTGCAGAGCTGAGTCACAAAGTCATTTTCTGCGTATACGATATGCATACATTAGCTTTTTGCCAGACTGGGGAAGGAGGGGTTATCAGAACTGCAACAATATGTTTCCTGTAGTCTGAGACTCCAACTGAGGACAGGCACTGTCTCTGTAAAGTCTCTATCGTTTTATGAAATACTATATAATTGATTATAATGACAGAACTTAAAGGTCTTAGGATTTTCACTGCTGGATTTGGCTTTGGTTTGAAGTCTGTGCTTTGCTCTTAGCAGACTTATTAGGAAAGTTTGGCAACAAGCATTTGAGGTCCTTCAAGTGTACTTATTTCTCCTTTCCAACTTCTTTAGGGTAGTACTTGCCACCAGTGTCGTCAAAAGACAATTGATACAAAGACCATCTGCCGCAGTCAGGGCTGTGGAGGTGTAAGGGGACAGTTTTGTGGACCGTGTCTTCGAAATAGATATGGGGAAGATGTGAAATCAGCACTGCTTGATCCAGTAAGTATCATTTATTGGATTTGGAAAGAAAGTATTATGAATATGGGTTTGCTAGTTGTGGTAAGTGTATGCTTGGTAACATGGTGTTAGAAGCTTTTTGCCATGAAAAGGTCTGTAGTACCATTATGACTGACACGGATCTTGTTGGAATGCAAGTTTTATCCCCCAAGGTGCTGAGCAAGGAGCATGCACAATGTGTTCTCATACGGTCTTTCCCTCACATCTGCTTTAGAGACTTACGATCCATTCTGAAAGGCTAAGAAATAAGGTCTCCAGTGTGTTAGCACAGATACGCTGTAATGCAGGCTGTTAGCACCTGAACATCTATGTTCAGTTGTTGAGCAGCTGGGAGATGCCCGACTTCATGTATGTTCTTGTTAGTTTGGTCTCAAGAATCATGCTATGCAGCAGGCAGATCTAATGGAACTTCTAACAGTGGGTACCCATCTCTTTCTGTGAAGCTCACTATGGTCAGTCTAGCACAGGATGATTATCATTAGGCAGTATTACAGCTGCTTTTAGTCTATTTTGAATTAATGTTGAGAAATTCATCCAGGGACTCCAAGTCTTAAGTGTAAAATGTATTCAAGAAAAGAGAGTAGTACTTGATCGTATCTTTAATTCTGCAGAATTTGGAAACTGTAACAGGTGTGGTTGGCTTGCTGATTCAGACTTTTAAAATCTTGCCCTGAATAATAATGTGATAAAGAAGCCGTACTCTTGTCTGGTAGAGCAATGCAAAGGAGAATGTAACCTTACTTTTTGCTTGCCTTTAACTCCCCCCACTCCTCCTTGCAGGACTGGATCTGTCCTCCTTGTCGTGGGGTGTGTAACTGCAGTTACTGCCGCAGGCGTGACGGTCGCTGTGCCACGGGGATGCTCATCCACCTGGCAAAGTTCTATGGCTACAACAATGTGAAAGAATACCTGGAAAGGTGAGGGTTGTGCCTAGTGGGCATCTTGTGAGCTCAGGTGTCACTCCAAGACTATTGCCTAGGCTTGAGTTGAGCTCTTTTGAAATGTGTCTTCGTTACAGACATAGTTGGGTACAAGTGTCTCTGATACTGTCACTCCAAAATAGCTTTACAGGTCCTTATTACTATCAGACATTACATTAAGCATGAGGATTAGTCTCTGGGACAGCAAGTAACTGTACAGAGTATTTCTTTATTTTGGAGTCTCACTGGAAACTTAATTGTGGGTGGTTTTGTTTTAATATCAATTATTTACTTTCTAGGCATTAAACCAAGATGAAAATCGTATTAGTTCATTTTTTAAAATGTTGAAGCCCTTTAACACTTGACTTCTGTGGCCTGAGGCAGATTCTGTACCGTTACAAAACAGTTTCTTCAGATTTCTCCTAGGCTGAAATCAACTTTGTTGGAGTGAGTCATATCCCTGTGCAAACAACTAATTTGCTATAGAAATTGAAATGCTTTTCCCTATTTTGAAATCAGTGTAGGCTGCTTCTAGCATATAGCAGCGTTGTTTTGGAAATTGTCATCTTCAGAAATGGAAAACACCAGTTCATGGGGAATCTGAGTTTCCTAAAAACTACTAATACTTTTCTCATGTCTTCTAGTTTACAAAAACAACTGGCGGATGGCAATTGAGAACACTGAACTCGAGCTGTGCCTGCAAAATATCTTCACAAGTTTTTACTTCAAAAGGTTGTTACTATGTTTTATATAAGATAGAATGTTAGAGTATAGTATATACATTTCTGTGTGTGGAACTTTTTTATTAATGTGGTCTTATGCAAAAGATCTCTCAGGAAAATGTTTGGTAGAGAAATCTACGTGCACAGACCTATACGTTAAGTGGAATGGCACTCTTGAACCTTGGAGTGGTTAATTTCTAATAGGGCTACTACACAACTACATGATGGAGAACTTTGGTGATTTGAGCAATATTTTTATTTATGTAATTGTGCGAATTTGCAAAAAGGGTGTTTAACAACTACCTATAAAGCCTACCCTGTTTTAAAAAAATAAAACACAACACCCCAAAACCCTTTCTGTTCCAATTTGACCACAAAGTCTTGATTTTCCAATCCTTGCCTTCTGAACCTATTCTTCCACTTGTAATATTTAGAACTTAATCCTGCAAAGAAGAGAAGGGTACTTTCATCTGATTGTCATTATATTCCAGCCAAAGCTGATGTAACCTACCAGTGGGAGGATTAATTTTTTTTTTTTAAACCCAAAGTGCAATTAACCACTGAAACACAAAAGTGGAAGTGTTTTGTAAAAAATAAAAATAAAAAAAAAAAATCTCATGTGATATTCCTGCTGCCTGAACCAGCATGGCAATCATAACTAGTTAATTGGTGTAAACCACAATGTTCATGATGTTCTTTTTGAAATACAGTTCATAGTTAGATCTTTTTTCATTTGTGCAACTAAGCTTTCAAACAACTTTAAGCAATATGTTTGTATTGCAGTATGATTATGGTAAAATTTATGTAAGATACATATTTCATTTTATGTAGAGACAATAAAGAATAATCAAGAGGAACATTTTATGAGTGAAACCACACTCAGCTGATACAGTGTTTTGCATTTGCTTTCCTATAACCGGTGTAATGAAGGAATGTTTGTAGATCAATAATTATATAGAAAAGCATATGAACACAACACTTGAAGGATTAGGAAATACAGCACCTAACTGTCATACTAAGGAATGTTTTTCTGTGAGCACATTTGCCTTCAGCTGACTGTGAAAAATGTTTATCTCCTTTTGCTTTAACTACAAGGCAGATTGAGAAATCAGTATGTACTATTGAAAGCTCAGTCCTAACAAGCCAAGAGTAAAGCTACACCCGCCACAACCCATTTATCTGGCTTCTCTTTGCTTCTCAGTTTAAGAGTCCAAATGTTTGTGCTTTTATAAATCGGACATTCATAGACCTTCTTAGTTTCCCTTTGATCCAGGGGAATAGTTCTTACAAAAATGACTGGCGCTGCTTGAGTCACTTCCTTGAGCTGGATTTCAGCTATGGTCTCCAGCTGGATGTCCCACCTGGCACCTGCAGTAAACATAGGCAGATAGTTTACCAGAATTATTTAAATCTAAACAGTTGCATATTGCTAAATATTTAAAACTGCAATTGAACATACACCTTTAATGTGGAATATTGTAACGTGGACTTTTGCTTCATCTGTTGTGTGAAGATGAACATGAGGTTTGGACTGGACTTCTGATTTTTATCTGTGCCCTTTGGTTGAAAGCAGGGACTGCAAACTGCCTACAGCTGGGACTATGATGTGCATACTTGGTCACAGGCATATACAGTTGAGTGCTCAGATTTTCTCCTAGCTCTTCACTAGTGTGTAGATAAGTATTCCTAAAATTGGAGAACTACACTGAAGTGTAACTAGAATGTTTGATAGTGAGACATTAACTGTGCTTCAGTGTAGTTATGTGCTACTAGATCAGTGCTGTACTGCTGAAGGGCTATGCGCTTTATAAATGGTACTAGGTTTTACTGTTCTTCTAATATAAACCTGCATAGAAAGTGTTGCTTGTAGGGGATTTTAGCAGTTTACATAGGAAATGTTTGCAAATACCAACACAAGCACAGAGACTGCAGTCTCACATGGTGCCTCATAGCTGGAGGTGGAATTAATAGTATTGCCCTTTGAGTAACCAAGTTATCTTTTCAAAATCACTAGTTGAATTACATGCTCATCATCACCACAATCTCCCACCCTGGGTTTTCCCTTGTGTCTTATCTGCTGAAGAAGCAGCTTCCTTTCAAAAGAGTTGCTTTCCTTTGATTACATTCACGCCTAGTGAAGAGTGTGAGTAATGGTTATGTTTCTCTAATTGCCTGTTGGTGTCATGCACCTTTCTTGTAATTAGCTGTAACTTAGTTGACAGCCTTTCTACGTTAAATCTAAAACCACATTTTGACTGCTGGCCTTACTTGTCATTCCTAAACTACGTACTTCAGTATCAGGAAGAATAAAATTCCAAAAGTGCAAGCTACAGTGTTTATCCTCTGCAAGTTGTTAAAACATAGGTTGGAGCTCTACAGCAGAAACTGATTTCCAAAAGTTCAGGAACATCCTCAAGCTATGTCCTAGCTCCTGCACTAATTGACTCCTTAGAAACCCAGGTAAAAGCTCTACGCTTGCTGTACATACACATCACCCGTCTGGGTGTGTCATACCTCATGCTAATACAGGGTTCTCAATTATTTCCTTGTTTCCTGGTATGTTGCCCCAACAACCTGTAAGTACTATAATCTGGCAAATGAAAAGAGTTAGATCGGCTTTGTTGAGTGATAACTTTGTGCCCAGGGGGAAGAAAAAGGATGATCTTGTAAATGGGGGGGGGGGGGGGTTGGGCAGGGCTGTGCAGATGGTTTGATCCAGGTTACTAACTTCTGGTAAGACTAAGAGCTGCAGAAAATAGGTGACCAGTATCAGAGATTAAAGTTTTAAATCTCTGGACTTTAGGCTTCTAATCCTCAATCAGATCAGAGCTGCTGCTTTTCTACAGTGCAGACTGTGTTTAGTCTCAGTTAACAGTAATTTAAATGCATGAACTCTGGACAGTGACAAGGACGCCAAGCTGGTATGAAATTTAAAGTCAAATAGACCAATGCTGACAATCCACCATCATTCCTAAACATCATTAGTGCTGTTCATAGGATCACAGCACTTGAGTCCAGCTCCTGAAGAATGAACTTACTTGAAGGGAGCTGCAGGCCCTGTAATAGCTTACTGAGATCAAGAAATTGAAACTTATTTCTCATTTTCTGTGAAAAGCTGGCAGATGTAGGCTTCTTCCCTGTGGCCATAATCTTCTTTAGTCTTTTTGGTAACATCTACCATCAAGCAGACCTTATCCAAAGTCAAGTTGTTCTTAGATGCCATGCTCTGCTAAACAGCTTTAAAAATAATAATCACAGTAATTCAGTATCTGGACAATAATATTGATGCCAGAACTGTAAACGTCCTTCTCAGGCCTGTTGTGCACAAGAATGACTGTTTTTGTCTGTCTGCTTTTTTTGTGTGTGTACTTTTTTTTTTTTTTTTTTCCTATTTGGCCATTAATTGAAATAAGGCAAAAAGCAGTATGAATGCAATTATTTTAAAACAAGTTCTGCACAGTATAGAACCAACCAACCCTCCAGCTTGCTGGCAGGAGGACAGGATTGCTTTGCGATCCACAATCAGGCTTCTCTCTAGTTGTGTCCCTGTTCAGAGCAAGCCATTGTTAAAATGTATTCTAGCCTTCATATTGTCCTTACATCCCTCCATCCCTTAACAGGAAAAAGAACCCTGAACAGAAAGTTTGGAGACAGACGATAAGAGGAATGAAAAATACCCTGGGGTTTCTTTATGCCTGTGGCACCAAGTGAGCACTATTTGGGGACCTTGGCACAGAGCAGCAGCTGCTGTCAGCCCTCGAGCTCCTTCCCTCTTTGCCTCCATGTACAGGGGGAGATGTTTCAGTAGCTGGGCTGCAAACATGGCCTTGAACCCCGCTTCCCATCTTCTCCAGGGAACCATGGCAGCCTGGACAAAGCATCCTGTAAGCTCCTGGACCCCTTTTGGCTAGGCTAGTGAAGGATTATCTAAGTATACATGGAATAATATGTGGCCACTTGGAATTTGCGATGTGCTGCTATCAGTACGCTGCTGGAGATTTTTCATTCCATACTGTAGGAACAACTGCACAAAGTGGATGTGCAGACTGCTTGGCCTTCCCTGCTTACTCTGGTAACTGTCAGTTAACACTAACAAATAAAACAGAACGGTACTATAGCATGCACACTGAATTGGTTAAATGATTCTGGCAGGAAAACTTGCACTCAACCTTTTTAAACTATGAAATCGAGCATGTATTTACTTAGCAGCTTCGTCTTCTTGCTTCTATGTAGGACTGAAGGCTAGTTTGAATGGGTGCCCCCTGCTTTTAAGAGATAATTATTCTGATAACAATGGGTCTGTCTACAGGAGAAGAACTTGGACTATAGGATTTTAAAAATGGGACAACTCTCTGCTAGGAAGCCATGATAAAAAGGAGTCTCTTTTTAAAGACAGACTTACTAAAGAAGAAAAAAAAAAAATGCTGTTAATTTACAGCACATGATTACAGCCAAGACATTTCAGTCTTAGTTTTCCTGCCATTTTGTAATTTCTTAACTTTTCTTCAGCTTAAATATTTGGCTTTTTTTTTTTTTTTAATTTAAACTGCACTTAACTCTCCAAACAGCAGCACAAACACAGCTAACACCAAAGGTAAAAAAAAACAATCAGTGTCTGGCAGTGAAACAACATACCTGGTTCCTTAATAAACATCACTGCTTGACTGTCAGAAAGGACTGAGGATTGAACAAGCCAGAAAGCCACACCACTGTTGGCAGCACAAGGTCCTGTGTCCAGACGTCAGGTTCTCCATACCACAGAAAATCAGCCACCCTAACAGAGAAGCAGCAAAAGCTTCTGCCTTAAAGTCTTTGTACTGTGATTTTTTTTTTCTTTTTAGACAAAATATATTACAAACTTCCAGTGCAAGAGTCATTATTCCTTTGTCTATGGAGAAGATGCATGGCTGAAGTAAGCAGAAAGTATATCTTTACACAAGCGTAAGGTCACAGTTTTAGCTATTTCCCTGTTGTCTTCATGTCTGAAATCAATTGTAGAAGGTGATCAGCATGAGTGAGGTTGCTGACCATAGGAAATGTGATTGTACTCAGTTGTGTAATGTTTGTCTAAGGGAGACACCTGAGCATCACCAGTAGTCATATTAGCACATGCTCAGAAACTGCCTGAAATTGGTAACACCAGTTGATAGCTTCTTAAATGCAAATTGTCTGGTACCATTTTCAGTTGTGCACTTAAAATCCTGCAGCACATATTGCTGAGAGATGTCAAAGGAATTTCCAGAAACAGACTAAGAACTGCCTATTTTTCTCCATGTCATTCTGCCTTCAAGTAAATACTGCTGCTGGCAAGGGGAAAAGGAATTTTGCAAGATGCTGAACAGCCCTTCCACTAGCGACAAAAGGTGGTGACAAAGCCTTGCTTTAGCAAAGTGCTTAGCACTTCTGCAAAACTCACTTCAAAGTGAAACTGATTCCATTAAGACAAGTGTTAGACAAAAATGAAACGAACAGCACTTCCCTGGAATAACTGCGTACTAGCTAAACACAGTTTGCTGTTGGCAGATAGGGCAGTGTACTTACCAGTGGGCAAGGCTGTATGTGGATGGGTGCTAGCTTAGTCCATGTGTCTGGCACAGCATCACAGAAGAGTGCAGACTGCAGTTCTTCCATGTGAGAAGAAAACATCAGCTCCTCCTTTGTTTGGAGAACAATACAAAGCATACTGGCATCATAAAGAACAGCTATTCTTTCACTTCAAAAACAAGCAACAAAAAGTCCCAAAACTCATACAAGAGCAACAATACCATTAATAATAAAGACACTTGCCTTGAGACAGGTCCAGCTCTTACGAGACTTACAGATGTCTGAAAGGCAGAGGTTCATCCTTTCACATTCCTGAAGGTAATCAAGTGTGCAGGGGTTCATGGCAGTATTGTTCTGCATGATTTCTGCCATGTTAAACTCCTCAGGAAGCATCTCCAGAATATCACCCAGCGCATTTCCTAACCTTTCCAGGCCAATACAAAGAGACCCATTAAAAGTCACTGCTGTCAGGAGCTCTTTTCAACTCCTTTTTGAAAGTCTAATTTATTCTACAGGAGTGAGCAAACATCCCACTTTCTTAAGCAGATAAAAACCAGAAGTGCTCTCCCACCTTTGCTGACTCTTCAGCAACCAATTAACACTCAACAACCTCGATTTACCTCCAAGTTTTCTAGTAATGTTACTCCCTGCCAACATGTCCCTGGCCTTGAGATGACCATTGCTGCAATGGCGTACCCTAAGATCATGTTGCAAGCATGATTTATATTTCTACAGCACCTAGTAGCTTCCATCACTTCCTACCTTCCCCCCAGTCCTTACTGTCTTAGGCATTAGGCAGAATACAGCGCAGGCACGCACATGCATGTCTCATCCCCAAAAAGAGCCTCTCTCCCCTGCAGGCTTGCTCTGGAATCGAGTCAGAACACAAATGAAAAACAATTCCTAACAGCACTAATGACCAAGAACTGAAACCAAAACAGTAATGCAGCTCCATTTCAGCCCTTGGCTTTAGCAGAATTAACGATGAATGCCATAAATAATTTTCCACACTCTAAAGGGAGCAGGAACCAAAAAATGTACAGCAATGTACAGCACAAGCTCCCCTGGAAAAAATGTGAGACTGAAGCACATTTTTGCTGCTTGTATCCAGAGCTATTGCATTCACATCTGCAAATCCTCTGTGACCTAATGGTGAAAAGAGGTGCCCAGAAGAATAAGGGAGTAAGACAAGGGTTGGAGAACCATAGAGCAAGAATGGCAGTCATTTAGGAATTGCATTAACTGGTGAAGATGAGAAAAAAGGAGCTGAAGGCTCAGCCTCATGACATGAGCTTTTGGGGCATCTGGGCATTGTGTCTCAGTGCTATGTTCAGGAAGGTACAGAAGATGGCAGGGCCTGAGAACAGAGCTAACAGAGATTTCTAACTACATTTTTTTTTTTTTCCTGCTCATCCTTTTTAATTTAGTCTGTTAAGCACAGTAGTAGTACTGTTCCATGCTTAAAACCAAATATTTCACGTTTCTGCAGTCATTTTGGCTGCCCTAGGGTATCTGGGTATGTGAGATACCAGTAACCGTACCCTTCAACACAGAATCCATCGGCCTGCAGGTATTGATGAACTCCACGTGTGCTATAAGGGAGGCACTGAGGCTGAGAAGGTATCAGACTCCTTGCTCAGATTTCTCCCATTAAGACTACCAGAAAACTAAAAATCACGGAAAGCCTCGTCCTCCTCTACTACAGCTTGCCAGGGAAGCTCCTTTCAGGCTCAGAGCAAGGGCCAAGGCTGGGCGTGGTGGGAGCATGCTCTGCCCTGGCTGTTCCTCCCAGCATGGAGGCCTGACTTGTCCCAGCCAGGCCAGGCAGTGGATCACAGAATCATTAAGGTTGAAAAAGACCTCCAAGGTCATCTGGTCCAACCATCCCCCTACTACCAATGTCACCCACTGAACCATGTCCCTAAGCACCATATTCAGCCTTTCCTTGAACACCCCCAGGGATGGTGACTCCACCACCTCCCTGGGCAACCCCCTCCCAATGCCTGATCACTCTTTCTGGGAAGAAATGTCTCCTCATTTCCAACTTAAACCTCCCCTGGCACAACTTGAGGCCATTCCCTCCAGTCCTATCAACACACAAAGATGCATGACTGATTAATCTTTTGTTTCACACCCCATGCTAAATTCAAAGCTAAAAAGAAATAGTCTCCATAATGAGCTAAGTGTTCCTCTCATCCAAATTCCTCTGGTCCCAATTCCTCCCTAGTGCAGTCCATCACGCAAGTTGGCACATTGTCACCACTACTGTTAACATTCAACTCATCTTTGCCATTCTTTCATTCTTCATCTAAAAAGTTTCAGAAATATGTCTGGAGTCTATTACGGCACCTATACATTCCACCACAGTGAAATAAGGTTATCAAACTATTTTAGGATGGTTGCTCTTTGCACACTTTTATGACATTTCCATTTTCTGTAGTATCAAAGGACTGATACCTCTTCCTTTTCCTTTATGAGGATGCTCTGATTTTAAGGACTGCCCCTACTGAGGTGAGTGTTATTTTTAGTACTGAATTTCTGCATCCCCTCAGAAAATGAGCAAGGATTATTATGCCATTTTTGCAGATGAGGGCCTGAGACGCACTGGTAACAGCCACACAGGACACCTGTGGGAAAGATACGACAAGAGTCTCAATCCACCTGAACCCAATACATGAGCCACAGGTTAAGTTCTGCTTGGTGTGCAGCTAATTAGGGGTGTTGCACAAACACTGTGCTCACAACTGCCCTCCACAACTGATGACAGACCAGCATAAGAGCTCTAGCAGTCTTGTTTTCTAGTCTCCCAGCTCTAGTGCAGTAATGACTTCACTGGATACAAAATGTTTCTCTGAACTAGCCTAGTCTAGCCCAGACTAGAATGGTCTGGGATTTAGGCTGGACTTGCACGTTGTTTTGGCTGCAACCTATTTCTGGCTATAAGTAGTGCTTTTCACAGGAGCTATTTCTTCGTGATGCAGGGTCCACTCCACAAAATCACAATAAAATTTAAAGGCTTTTGGCATTTAGAACAGTCAACAACAAGCTGCTGCTCCCACTAATACCAGTAAGCACTTATTTCTGAAGTCATTTTGGTTCTGCAACCAGCTATTTACCTGCACCGGAGCCGCTAACCTCACCCACAATAAGCTGTGCCTTAAGACCCCACTTTGAAGCAGTGCCCGGGTGTTGAAAAAAGCCCCGCTAATCACCTCGAGTGAAAGATCAATTCCATCAGACAGTCAGTCGGCACTTACCACTCTCTGTGCTGGCACTTAGGATGTGTTGTGCTGTATTCCTGGGAGCCACACATGCAACGGGAGGCTAGGGGCTACCAGAGCTCCTACCAGGAACTCACCACCCTTGTGTCCCTATGACAGATCCCACATGTGGTCAGCAAAGCCAACCTGTAGTGGTTTATTCTAACATACCTTGCAGCATGGGTTTTTGCAGCTAAAAGAATTGCTCCTCAACACAGGTAGGTAGAACAGGCAAACTGTCCAGCCAGTGCACAACACCAGCACTGATGAGATGTGCATCCATCCTGTTTGCATTCATTTGCCACCAGTCAATGCACGGGTTTCTGTTTTTGCCAGTAATTTGGTGCTGTAACAGTTCCAATTAAGGCAAAATGCTTGGAAAGATATCATGCTGTTTGAAATACCAGCAGATCCCTGCTCAGGGTTGGGTCCCTAAACTTTCCAAAGGCCATACAAATAGCAGTGATTCTCCTCAGGTTTCACCACCTATACTTATTTTACAATTATTTGAATGAAAGTTCAAGCTTTTGAAGGTTAATGGACTGCCTAAACTGGAAGCAGTAATTCTTTACTCATCCACAGGCTGGATGCAGAGCAGGGACTGCCAGAACGAGCTTCCCAGCGTGCCCCTGCAACCCCAGCTGTCATTTGGAGAAATCAGCCTCGGTGGAGGTCACAAGTACAGTGGAGGTTATCCTCCCCATCTCCATGGCAACTCGTGCTCGGGCCTCTTCTTCGGAGCAGTTCCTTCCAATTGTGTTAATCTGCAAGTGGCTCTTTGACATAGGAAAACCCACTCGGTATGGGCGGGGGAGACCCAAGCAAACTCATCTTGCCCAGAGCCTTAAGGCAGGCTTCAGCAGCATGGCTGGGGGTGAAAAGTGAGCTTTGCCTAAGCTAGCAAGCCTCAACAAATGGCCTGTTCAAACGTAACGTGCTTCTCCCCCCCCCAACCCCCCGGCCCCCTTTCTTTCTTTTTTTAAATTTATTTATTTATTTTTCCTTCCAAATAAGTTCTTTACCTATGGACACAGAAAAATAAGTCTGGAAAGCTCTTGAAAAAGCTCTCAGCTGATTTTAGCAAACTGTGTAGTAAATTCTCTGAACCGACTAGTTAGCAGCTTAGGAGAATCAGCCAGGTTTGTTTTGTTTTGTTTTCCTTTATATATATATATAGTATATATATATATATATATGATACAAATCTATCTATAGGTATGTACACATGAAAACAGATTAAAGTATTTCCCATGCAAAGCTTCTAGAACAAAAAGCAACATTTTCTTTTGGTCCTTAAAAGTTCTGGAACTTCTTTCCAGCTAGAAGCAGCTTTGGCAGTCTTACACCTTAGACTCATGGATGCTCCACATGCACTGCTGTCCAGGACCATATCTCAAAGATGAAATTCAAGTCATGCAGTATGTGTCCTTTGGTGATGATCTGACAAATCTGCAGCTACAGAAGCAGATGTGTGAGAGGGACATGAAGAATGATGCATAGTCTTACAAGCTGTTTTTTCTATTTTGGGAACAGGAAAACACACAAGGAAATGTATAATGTTTCCATGCTATTTTTTATCCAGAGAAGATGGCATGCAAACAGTTACTGGCAAGTTTTGAGGATTGTGCCATTCTGGACTGCTGTAACTGGTGAATCTATCAATTACGTTGGTTAAAGCACAGTTTTATAAAAGACACCTCCTTATACCTGCCCAGAGATTTCTAAACAGCAACTCCTTAAAAGAGAGTAATTAAACTAGGAAAATGGAAACCTAAATGCACTGAACCCTCATGTCATAAGGCTGGCTATACAAGCCATGTTACAAAACGCTGAGCTGAAGGTGCCAATTAAGTGCCTGCAGAAGTGTTTAAACAAGCCACGTGCCAATTCATAAACCCTTGAAGACAAAATCTGCACATGACGAGTCATGGTACTCATTACAAGTTGGGTCATTTATTCCACGACAGCTAGACAAGACCTTGGTATGGATGGGACCGCAAAGACAGGAAAGCTCATGGGCTTCCCAGAAGGCTCAATTTCTGAAAGATAAATTTCCCTCTGAGTTAACAAAGTATATAGTCATTCAAGAGCCCTAGCTATGCATATGAAAGATATTATCACAGATGAGGCCTTGACTTCTTGCAGATACATACAGCAGAGACTGTGGTCCCAGGCATCAGTGACCACTGTACAAAATTTCACCAAAGAGAAAACACAAGACTATGACCCAAGGTAACAGCATTAAATAAAACAACAGAAGCTTTCAAAAGAACAAACCAAAGCTACTCAGAATAAACACTGTTATGAGAAACAAAAGAAAATCAAATACTTCCTTCCACCAAGCTTCGTGGCTATGTATTCTTATTGCTGTTTTTTATTGCTGTTGTTTAGAAAATACCTACTTTGAAACAGTTTTATTTATTTCTTCCCTTATTTATTTTTATTTATTTTTTTTTTCCAATTCAGTGACTGGTATCTATAAATACCTGAGTAAAAATATCAAGTATATGACTAAAATTGTCTAATGGTATAAAGCAGTATCATCAGAGCCTTATGTCGTTATTTTTTACCTTAACCCTTATAAAAAGATTTTAAAAGAACAGTACATTTTCAAAACACTGCATGATATACAAGAACATAACTCATTAACAAGTGCATGTATTTTCCTACACAGATCTTTAAAAACATAATCCTCATGAGTGACAGGAAGGTAACCTACTGTGCCTTTCTTAGAGGAGAAATAAAAAACTTGTATCTGATTGCAGCCTTTTATATCTCCTCACTAGGAAACACTGAGTAACTGAAATTCTACATTATTTGAATTTGGGATGTATTCAAAAACTTCAGTAAAAATTGAATTAATATTAATCCCATTACTACCACATCATGTAAGCACTATGTTTATTGTAGAGCTGTAGCCATAATGCTGCTTTTATAGCTTGTGATTAGCAGTGGTAACACATTTTATTCCACGAACTTTCTGTCTTTCTGTTTTATTTGGCTTCACAGAGTTTGAAGCTTCTTTTTGCTACCCTTTGGTTTGCAAAATATGCCAGTTTGTGATGAAGTCTTTCCAGACGGGAACCTTTACGCCCTTGGGGGCAGCATTTGCCTTGCAACAGTTCAAGTAAAAACTTAATTACAGGCTTTAAATACTGCGTGATGTGACAGAACAGAACATGTAAAATAGCTGCAGCTATTCCGGTGTGTTTGTTACAAGATTATTTCAGTTTGAATATGTGAAACTCTAATCCATCTTTCTTTTAAACTGGGTTGAAGAGAATGGAGAAAAAAAAAATAAAAAAGGAAGAAAGAAAGAAAAAAAAAGCCACCAGGATATAATGGACAATGCTGCAAGCTGGTGATGAGAAGCCCAAACAGAAAATCCCTGTAAAAAATGCCAACTCAGATTTAAAATGATATGTTCCTTCAGTAAGAAGAAACTTGCTTCTCTCTTTGTTGGCAATACAAACACATTTAATATTTTTCTCGTTTCATATATATTTATCTCAATAAATGGTTGTTTCCCTTCATCTTTTAGAAGACAATATTCTATCATTACAAGCTCATTCAGCTTCATACCTTTGGGGACATTGATAACACAAGAATAATCAAAGCTTGCAATAGAAGAGAGACATTTTTACTAATGTGAGAAAACTAGGGGTTTTGCATTAGAAATCTTTTAGGCTGTCAGGTTTGCGTAACTGCTGTTGTAATCTGTGTGAAAATGGTCTGCTTGAACTCAAAAAGCCCTTGACACGTAGCTTGTTGGATGGACACAGAGAGGCCGGAGTCTACATTCCCCTCAACACTGAACGATGACTCCATGAGCATGCGTATGTAGACAAGAAAGTGGAGGGAAAGAGTGGGACAATGAGGTAGGATCATGCATCCTGCACTTCACCTCAAAAGACCTTAGCTATCAGAGGTGACAACAGTGGAGTTCATCTTAGCAATAGAAAAATGGGTTAAATCAAACTGAGATGCATGGAGGTTAAATATTCACAAGGAAAGAGAAAAAACAGTACCAATGATGATGGAGTTAAGACACTCCACTAGCTGATGGGCTAGCTAAAGTTTTCCAGTTTATGTTTTCTGGTCAGTCCCTACCTGTATTAAATAAGTTTGTCCCCAGAAGGTACCAAATGAGAGCTATAGCTATAGCAATATATATATGTGTGTGTGTGTATACACATATGCACACATGTATGTACATACAAAGTTTCATCTTGAAAATCTGTTCTCTCTCCTCTCTCTACAATATCTATGTTTAAAATGCTTATAAAGCCACAATGTAATGAATCACTAACCAATACAATGAGAAGGGCCAATAAGCAGCATTACCAACAGGAGAGCTGAAGTGATTCTTGCTCTTACAGACCTTTCTAGCCCTTCCTGCCATCAGAACCCTCCCTCTCATTAATTAGCAGAATTAATTATCATGCTTATGAATTGTGGTTTGAAAAGAACCAAGCTTAAAGAGCAGCAAGATTTATTAGCAAAGAAAACTAAGGGTTGGAATAAGCTGATTTTATAGACTTGTTTTCTAAATGGGAAGCATTATTAAATCATCACTATAAAATTAAGCAATTATTTCAATGTGACACCAAGTACCACAGAAAGGAAAACCAGTTTCAAGTCCTATTAGCTAAAAAAAAAAAAAAAAAAAAAAAAAAAAAAGGTCAGTAGGGGAAAAAGAAAAAAGGAAAATTAATTTCCAAGACTAATTACAAGTTGGAAGATACAGAGAAAAGCCTGATATCACCAAGTGGGAACATTTCTCTCTCTTTTTTTTTTTTTTTTTTTTTTTCTTTAAAGCTATAAATATCTCTTAGATTTGTTTAAATTATGAACATGGGAGGACCTATTCAGTAGTATCTACATTATTCAGTGATAAATAACTATTGCAATTATTTAGATATTGTTTTTGCAGAACTTACATAAATGACCTCAACTGAGTATTTAAACTATACAAGTGTAAAATATGCTGTAGCTCAGAAATAAAAACACTCATCTACCCTTAACTTCGACTCAAGGGGAACATTACTGAGAAAGTCACAACAAGGTGGCATCCTTAATACATAATAATGACACATGCAGGAAATGCACCATTATTTATATATGTGACGTGCTGTAAATTGCTTCCATCATCAGAACTAATTGTAGTGATTATTAATGCAGTGTTATGAACTGTCAAAATTGCTGTATGTAATTACATTTGTGTAAATGCTTCATTACCTGCTTAATGAATTTGGCATATATGCACATGTAAACCACTGTTTTTGTTAACATAATGAAGGGCATTTTTTTCTCCCCCTTAGCTACTGATGTGGAACTGGTTTGACCTATATTATAAAGTTCAAGCATCCCCAGCCAGAAAAAGAAGAAAAAAAAAAGGAAAAAAAAAAAAAGGAAAAAAAAAAAAAAAAAAACTTTGATCTGGTTTATTTTCATACTCAGCAACAGAATCACATAATGCCAGATATTTAATAACAGCTTCAGAGAAAAATTGTGTCTCCCTTATTCAGTACAAACAGTTAAGCTGAAATAACCTTGGTGTGTGGGTTGCTTGACCACATCTTACCTCCGTATGAGTCTCCAAATAATTGCAGAGGACATTGAAGCAAATGGTGAGATCTCTAGTACTGAACAGGTATCTTTGATTCCAGCCTAAAGGGCCAAACCAGAGACTACTAGCAATACAAGTGTGAAAACAGCAACGAGAGAAAAGGATGCTTTTAAATTCCCGTTCTCTGCTACGCAGTTCAAGGGTATCCTGCCAAAGAAAAAAAGGAATACATTTATCCACTTAACAACTGGCAATGTAATTGATAGCTGTGCCTGCCTCAGCTGCCGAAAGGGAGCACTCACAAGCCTGAGGTCTGAAGAAGAGCGAGATACTGTGATAATCAACTATTAGGCAGTATTTTTGGCAGTATTTCCCAGAAGCAAAACTGTGGATGGTTACCTTTTTATTTACAAGTGTCCCTTAGGAAAGAGACCTGTTGTGTGACTGAAACCAATCAAAGTAGAGCTCTATAAATATCACTCAAATAAGCACTATAGTTTCTTAGCAGAAAACTCCATAGACTTTATTCCAAGTATAATATTTACCAGTTTAACATTTATTGAAAAGCACACTGTTCCTTCAGATTTTGCACTGTTTGAAAAAAGTCATGTTTGAAAGTGAAGTTTAATCACTTTACTTTTTCTTTTGCTTGTTTTATAGTGTTGTCAAAGAGTCTTGGCAAAATGAGATTCTGTGAAGGGCTTTAATTGTTTTTTAAACTACTGAGACAAATTGTAATTTTCCTGTAAAACCTGCAGAAATTCATTCTTGGTTCTTTGACAGTTTTCTACGTTCTTTTAATTTGAGAAGAAATAGACATAACAAAAATGACTTTTGATACCAATAAAAACATAGATATGTGGAAAAAATCTTCAGAGGGATAATCAGATAATCTCTTGGCTGCCCATAGAAAATATATCATCCTTAACTGCAAAACAGGTAGCAAAGACTGAGCAAAAGTGAAGAATATGTCTGACAAAAAAAAAAAAAAAATTCATAAGGTCAGAATCCTGAGTTTAATCATTCAACAGAAGCTTCTGTCCTAAAGACACAAAACATTAAATTTAAAATCATAGAATATCATAGAATCATAGAATATCCTGAGTTGGAAGAGACCCATAAGGATCATCAAGTCCAACTCCTCGCATCGCACAGGTCCACCCAAAAATTCAGACCACGTGACTAAGTGCACAGTCCAATCTCTTTTTAAATTCGGACAGGCTTGGTGCAGTGACTACCTCACTGGGGAGCCTGTTCCAGTGCGCAACCACCCTCTCAGTGAAGAACCTCCTCCTGATGTCTAGTCTAAACTTCCCCTGCCTCAGCTTCACCCCATTCCCGCAGGTCCTATCACTGGTGTTTATGGTGTTTATGGTCACCCACTTCACTCCCCTTCGCAAGGTAGTTTTAGACCATGAGGAGGTCTCTCCTCAGCCTCCTCTTCAGGCTGAACAGGCCCAGTGACCTCAGCTACTCCTCGTATGTTTTCTTCTCCAGGCCCTTCACCACCTTTGTTGCCCTCCTCTGGACACTCTCTAACAGTTGAATGTCCTTTTTGTACTGTGGTGCCCAGAACTGCACACAGTACTTGAGGTGAGGCCGCACCAGCGCAGAGTAGAGTGAGACGATCACTTCCCTCGGCTGACTAGCAATGCCATGCTTGACAACTAGCAATGCTGTGCTTGAATCGATTCCATTTAGATCCATAAAACCACAGACATTCTCCCAAGAATCTTTCAGATCACCTCATGCTACTGTAATTGATGCATTTATAGCTAAGGTACCTTTGACATGGCTCTTTTAGCTCATTGCTTTTTTTTTTTTTTTTTTTTTTCTGAGTATTGGTTAACATAGTTCCCTTTAGAAGCAACTCTTATCCTGCTCACATCCAAGCTTGCCTTCATGTGGAGCTATGTTCACAACAATATATGCTAATAGAATCGCAGAATAGTCCAAGTTGGAAGGGATGCACAAAGATCATCAGATCCAGCTTTTGGCTGCTCTTTGGATCCAACTTTTGGACTACCTAGAAATTAAACCAAATCCAAGAGCATTGTCCAAACGCTCCTTGAACTCCAGCAGGCTTGGTGCTGTGAGCACTTCCCTGAGGAGCCTAAATACATTACTAGATGGCTAAAGCAAGGAGTTTTGCTTGCCTTTATCATGGTATGCTTTGCTGACATGAGTAAGCTTGTTATTGTGGCACCTCCACAGCTGACTTGCACCAGATTTAGAGATCTGTCTTCAAGTTCCTCAGAGCAGGGATAACCAGGGACTAGGAAGGATGCAAGCTGAGCCCATCCAGGGACACTCCTGTTCCCCCCATTCTTGCCTCTTCCTTCACCTGCTTCTTCCTCTCACCAAGCAACACTCGCATAGGAAAAGAGCAAAAGACAGTAACAAACAGTGTGTTACCCTTGCTCATAATTTTCGTTCTTTATGCCTAACTACAGGAATTCATACATAGGGTAGTGAGGCATTGCTTGAACATCTGCATAAATCCACTCCATGGGAGAATGTATATGGTCAAACCTACCAATAATGAAGAGCTGAGCAAAGTTAGCAAGTACCATTGAATGAAATAGCATGGTCAGTTTTGTTGTTGTTGTTTTGTTTTGTTTTTCATAAGTGCACCCACTGGGTAAAGCTTGTGTAAAAAATGAACCTTTTTCTATCTTTCTAAATATACCTGTGCACGTCTATACCTTGATATTTAATAATATGCATGTAGGTACTGTTGTCACACCTTTATTCCCAACATTGACAGAAAACATGGAGACAGCACAGGACAAAGACAACACCCTGTAGCTGCCATTTAGTTTGGAAACACAAAAATCCCAAAGTTCCGGTCTGCTACACAGCAGTCATGAACGCCATCAATTCTCCCCACAGAGGAAGGAATATTTAAAACAAACTGGTGAGAAAAAGTGCATCTTACTTTTTTTTACCTGGTCAAAACTGTAGAGCGTAGTGTGTAGATTAGTATCTCCACAGGAGGTTCACTGGTAATTTTAACTGAGTTTTCCAGTAATCCATGAGGAATGACGTGCTCTTCTGGAGTTGGAGCTGGTTCAGCACTAATGAAGACGTGGAAGTCAGAGTGACTGTCTTCACTGTATTGCTTGAGGAGTTTTTCCAAGGTTACTAGCCACTTGCCTACCAGATGAATATCCTGTTGGAAAACAGACACTATGTTTAAGGTAAGAAAACAAATAAATTTGTTATCCTTAAGACACAGTTATTGTGGGTTTATAATGAAAAACAGTTAAGTTACTTAATTCAGAGAATCATTTTATTATTAAAAGAATTGATAATGCATAGAAGAGCTTTAAATAAGAGCTTGACCAAACTGAGGTAATAAATTTCCTACCTGTTTCAAGGGCATATATCTGAAGCCAACAAAATTTTATTTATTAATTTATTTTTAAAGTATTTCCCAGAAATGATGCCAGGTTAGTCAGAATAGCAGAAAAAAAAATTTAAGCGTAATTATACAACACAATCCGCAGTAAAAAGTTTCACCTTTTTGCACATGTAGTTCTCTTTAACGTAAAGGTGGAGGCTATAGGTATTTGAATCAAAACCCAGAAGACTAAAGCTTGAGAAGTATTGAGTACATCCAAATCCCATTGGCTGCAGTTGGCATACCACCACTCAGGAGTTGGTTCAAAATCTTTATCTAATCTCCTTTTGGATCTTCCCCAACCTTTCGCTACCAAAAATCTTCAGAGCAGAATTGTCACCTCCTTCTTTCCTTAGAAGTGAGCCATAACTGACTAGAAAATGGAGAGGTTCTGCAATACCAGAAGCCTCTTACTTGTTCCCAATTTATTCCTGTAACCTTAGATAAGGAGTGCTGCTGGTTTAAGGTCTCTGCTGTCTCCCATTTTCTTGTTCAGTCCCCAGAGCAGCTAGGGACTCTGAAATACATCTGAAAACCATCTCTGTTCTTTCTTTCACAGCAACGCTTCTACACTCACTACAGAAAAGCCAGGGTATTTTCAGAGCAGTGCAACTAGCTTATTCCTACAAAACCTGGTTAAAGATTTCTTTCAGCTGAAATGTGGATGAAGCAGTCAGTTTGCACGTTTGCACAGTGCTTGGCATGTTAAAACCCCTTGGTGACATTATTTCAGTCGGCAGACAGCCCTGAGTCCAGCCTGTCTCCTCATTCATTGTGGGCGACCTGGTTGACAGCCAAATGTGTGTTGCTGAGGTTAAAGCAGAGGAGCAGGCTATCACCTGGAATAACCTCCTAAATATCAAGATCTCGAACATGCATTTTTCCTAGGTTTCTGGACAAAAGGATTGTTACAAATATCTACTGGCTATTTAGCATGGAACAGTGGGAGGGAAGCACCTTCTTTCAGTAGCATTGACAGTTGTAGTGTCTGTGTCAACACCATCATTAAAGCCAGGAGTCACGGTTTGCTAGGGCATTGCACAGGTCTTTTTGTCTGCTGCAGAGTGGGTTCTCAATCCATACAATGCTGGCCAAAGGTATTGCTCCTATCTCGGGAGAGCAGCACTCCAGCAGTAATTATACAGTTTCCCAAGGGCAAGTCAGGCCTGTTTTATTAAAGTCTCCATCATGGCCCATTGAACGGACCAGTTCTTAATTATGTGGGGGAAATGTATTCCCAGGGATAGTTCTGCCTACCCACCAGAGGCTCAGTTCTGCCTATCCACCCGAGGCTGTGCTATCTCTCCTGCTCCTCTTGGGAGGGTGCGGACAGTGTTAAGCAAAATATGCCAACATATATACAATGTTTATCCTTTTACAAATTCAAGATAAAAAGATTATTAGACATTTAACACTTCTGTAATCTGCTGTATATTTTGTGTGTAATCTGGAAACTTCCCTCCAGCTGAGCAGACACCCACCATTGGAGAGGCCATTGAACACTCACTTGGAGAAGAACTCAGTGACCATGTGTGGCATTGACTGCCTCCTCTGCAGCTATCTCCTGCTTTTGTCTTAAAGAGATGTTATGAAATCTTCCAGAGTCTAGAGTGAAACCAAGCTTTTCGCCTGTAAAAGAAGTAACTGGGGGAGAGTGAGTGACAGAGGGGGAGGAGATAGGAAAATTAGCAGAGCAGAAAGGAAAAAGAATGATAAAGCCCCCATTAATTTCACTATCACTTGTGCAATGCATATTACTTCTTCTGAAGCACTTCACTAAGCCCTTACAATTTCAACAAGCAAAATTGCGAGCTCTCAACAGCGGCCTTATTGCTGGTATTAGAAAAAGCCTGCAGAAATCTGTTCCCTTGGTTTTAAGATAATGAACCTTTTGACATTTTGATAGATGCTCGGCATTGTTACTGAGCTTTAGAAACTCTTACAGGGGGTACAGAGCAATTCCCTTATAAAAAAGGGAGCAACATGTGGTAGATATCACATCAGTTTTTTAACTGATTGGTTCAGTGGATAAATGCACAAGCCTCTCACCTTGTGAGGCCTGAGTTTAAATTGAGCACAGTGAGGTCACAGCTGTATTAACCTGGTATTCTCACTATTGTCTGTAGGGAATAGCAATCCTAAGTATAAAGCGACGGAGCCCTATACAATTGAATATAGTTTGTATAATGACCATTATTTAGTCACAGGGGGCACAAGATTACATGAGCATGGAGAAAATTGCCCTCTGGCCCTCATCTAGTCAAAAGGTAGAAAACAGTACAAAGGAAACCTGCATTATGCCAAGCACAGGAATGCTCAGTCTAAGAATTTCTTACTGTAACACTTATGGCCTTACACTTTTCATCCACCCAATTTACTGTGAATATGGTGGGGGTGGAAGAAACTTTAGAACTTGAATCTTCTGCTGAAAATAAACCCTGCCCAACTTTCACATATTAATGTGTACTCCGTTTTAATGAGAGATGATTCCAGAGCCCTTCGTTCTGTTTAGTAAAAATACACTCATACATACACGTGTTTATAGGCACATACATACAAACATATACATAGATATCACATATTGCTATATCTACATATATGACCCTGTATGCTCCATTTCAACTGGGAGCTCAATTTTTCTTATTTAGTTGTAGCACAGTTGAGTGATTTTTGCACCTGAAGCAAATAAGAAGCTTACCTAGTGTCTCCATGTCTTCAAGAGGATTCACTCCTGGAGACAGAAGAAAAAACTCAGGAGTGGCTGGACTGCTCCCTTCGTATAATTTTTCTAAGTCCATCTTCGTGCCTTCCACATATTTTGAGCCAAGCTTTTCCTCCACAAAGTTCCTATATGTACAGAAAATATGTGCTAAAGACCAGAAATGATCTCTGCTACAGGCTTCTACCCTGCACTATTCTTAGACTGGAGCTGCCGACAGCGATGGTCTAAGTGGTTTCATTAAAGACAGTGTCAGGGAAGTGAACTGAAGGCAAAAAGGGGAGCCAGATGGTGAAGTGAGATGGAGGGCAACCATTTTGTTTTCTCTGTGGGATAGAGACCACATGACAGAAACCAGCTACTTTTTAATGACAAAGGACCACTTCAGTAACTGAATCCAAGAAGTTATTATATGCAGGCAATGCTGCCATGTAAAGCTATGGTAGCTGGGCAGAATAAATACCCGGAACAAAGAAACTGCTTTTGCAGAAGGCATCTAAATAGGTAAGAACAGTAATGGCGTGGTGTGGAGGATCAGGTCTATGAGAACAGAATTTTAAAAATGGGAGACCCCCAAAATTGTCATCCCATGTGGTTAGTTAACAGTTCTGATATGATAATGAGAACTAACACTTTCACCTATTAACAACATAACTTACTCTATTTTTGTTTATTAATGAGCACACTCCTCGGGGTACCTAGATGCAATCTAAAAGAAATCACAAACACATCTCTCCAAATACGCCACAACTTGTGTCTCACTATACTATCTCTACATAAATTCATCACCAGCAAAATATTGTCTGTGAAAGGCCACAGTCACTGATTCCAAATTCCGGTTGACCACTCAGTTTTGTAAGTTATTTGCCTGCTTCTTAAGATCTCTGTCTTCACTGATACACAGAAGCCACCCTCTCACACACTCACCCTGGCAGATGTACTGTCAGATTTCGTACCTGAGAGCATATGTCATTCTGTCCGGATTGAGCACCCTCAGTATGATTAGTTTCTCTAGAGAGCTTTTGTTTTTCCATATCTGGACATTCTGAGTCCACCCACTTCTTCTACCTCTTGGTGGATACTTCAATATCTTTATCTACCCCCTTGAGCTCATCCATCACTGCCATAGCCTGGAAACATACCAAAGATATAAATTCAGAAGATGTATCTTCTCTGTGAAGGCTGACAGAGGAAGATAAATATTGATATTTTGGGGATATATCAGAAAGTCTCATTTAACCAATTACAGGGATCTCAGGACTTACCTTAAAATACTAAATTACATATATATATATAGTATTTATACTATATAATATTATTTTACTATATAATAGTATTTATAAGAGTTTATTTTGGTCAGTGTTGCCATACTGTCTGCTTACTGTTAAATAACAAGATCTGACAAACTGAAAACCTTGTAAGGGACATTTACTATAGTAAGAAGTGGTATGAAGATTGATATTATATTTCTAGGTGACTGGACAAATTGTAGTGTAACGGGATTTTCTCATAAACCACAACACACAATGCCTAAGGAAAAATATATTCAAAAAGCAAAGACAATTCTTTGAAAGCATCACTATTTCTACTACAAATTCCTGTGGAATGTATTACTTTATCTGAGATTGTCTAGTTGTAGCTTGCCTCCAGAAATAACATCCAAAGGGATTTAGAACTAAAAAGCAATTTTCACAACCTGCCCTAATGGCACTCCATGACTGAGTAGTTAAGAAGTCAACAGGACTCTTGTAAGTGCATTCAACTCTGAATCGAAGAAGGAAATCCAATTCAAGTGCTTCTATCTCGTTACTTCTTAGAAGAATCTTGACAGTGTGCAAAATTGAAAAAGGTCATCAGACTTGGTTCAGAGCCACTTCGGCCTTGAAGTATTCACCACTCAAAGTCTCATTGAGTAGGGAGCTCAAAGCCACAAGAATTCCTATTGCTGCATTTTCTGAATTTCTGATGTAAGAATTAACATCTTGTTGTAAGGTTGCTTTAAAACACTGATTTGAAATCTATTGCAATTAATCTTATATATCTGCCTTTAAAGGTTGTGACGGATTTTCCCCAAACCATTCCTTCACACACACAGAGCTGAATTTACCTTTACTGTTAAAGACACCTTGAAAATCAAACTCAAAGGGACAGTCAAAGCTTTTTGCAGAAAATGTAATTGCTGTTCTTTTATGTACTGAATGCCAAATTCACATAAGTTTTAAAATGAACTGAACAATATCAGCAATTTTTTTCCTGTAGCTTGTGGGAACATAAACAAAAATGTAAGTCTTTCACACTGAAGTTAACCTTATGCAAACTTGGCTAAAAGTTATTTTACTACTGAAAAAGTTAATATTTCTGAATTCCATCTAATTATCTCCATGTGTCCTTTTTATGGCTCAAAAGTTGGAGAGGACAAATAGTACACTCCTGTCTCCATCTTCATTCTAGGCCCTCTGTATACTCTCTCACAAAGCTTTGGGGAATTTGCAAATCCTGAGTTGATTATTTTTTTTTTATGATGATGGTGGTATTTTTTTTTTTTTTTTTTTTTTTTTATTAACATTGTTGGAGGGATAGATTCAGTATTCTTCTGATGGCAATTTAGACTTTGTAGAACAAGGCTGCAGAACTATTGCAACTGAATGAATCAGTTCTGGTACATGATCTGAATGCATACCAAAAAAAGGCTTCTCAGTTTCTAATAGGGTTTCTTCTAGTTGTTTTATCTCTTTAATAACATATATTAAAGAAAAAAGTGACACCTTTGCCATGGCACTCTATAATCTCTCTGCTTCCTGACATGAATACATCTTTTTCCCTTTGTTAATAGCCCCTTCTCTTTCCATCTAAAAACGTATTTAAAAAATCAGAAATTTATTGTGCCCCATACTCTGGCTTCTGTTTACGCTATAATTATGACAGAGCTTATTTTTCAATTCTTGTATAGATTTCCATTCTTCTTGATCCATCCCAGTACCACTGGTATAAAAAAGGCAAAGTTAAGCATCATTGTGCTACAAGCCTGGGTGATACAAAGAAATTCATTTGTACTATGATGCAGAGAAATCACCAGTTTTCTCTCCCCTCTCCCTTCTCTCTCCTTTCTCTTCCAGATATTTTTCTTCCTTTTACTCCCATTCATACACCCTCCAGCTTGATTCCCTTTTTCCTATCATCCCCCCTAAGAGGATTCCCGAATTTATAACTTTTCACTTTCTTCATGAACGGTTAGCTTCTAGTTTAATCCCCACCTTTGCTACTGATCAGCTCTGTGGGCTGATCAAGCTCTTCAGGTCAAAATCTACCACAAAGAAAAAGTAATCCCTGATTTTTTTCCAGGACTTATAGATTCTAAAATTAAAAGGAAAAATAGCAGCCTGAATGTGATACATGTATTATTAAGAGAATTCTTATTTTACTATACCACATCAATTACAATATTAATTATATAACCACAAGCAGTTAAATCATGTCATCTATCCTCAATGTAGCTTCGTAAAGTCATTGCAGCATTTTAAATAAATAGAGTTAGATAAAAGCATCTTTGGAATTTCTGCAATTCTGATTTATATTGAAGCAGAAATCACACTATGTGAGAAATGGCACAGCCATAAGGCAAAGAGATAACTTGCTTAGGCAGAGGCATCACCTTCTAAGGTACGAAACAGAAACCAATAATATCATCAACATCAATCAGAAAATTTTTCCTCACCTGAGAAGCAGTTTGGGCCAGGAGATGAGCTTATCCTTTTCAAAAAGTCCTTGGCTCATGAAAACATGTTGAATATATGACAGCTTCTGTCAGACTGGAGGTATATCACTGAATGTCTTCAGCCTGCTTAATTGCTTTGTGGAAGACTGCTTTGGAGGCCTGAAAATAAAGGAAATTATTTTACTTTATTTAATTCCAGAATTCTGTTTGTTTTCCTGCATGCAAGATAACCAATCAGTTTCTGACTGTAGGCTTCTAGAAAGAGATGTCCTTAGCAGTCTAAAATGCAAGGCACTAGGGGCTGAACCATTTCTACCAAGAAGCTTTGAGGAAACTCAGCAATCCAAGAATGAAGGCTTCAAACAGCAATACTCTTCCTCCTTATTTAACTTGGCAGGCATATCCCTCTCACTGAAGAACGATGATAATTTTGCAGCGGGTTATCTTCCTTATAGCATCAATTTGGATGATTTGCCACAGCAGGTTGTTTATAGAGAACCCCTGAGAACTCTACCTGACCCTGAAGGACAGCTGCATGAAAGGCAGGCAAACTTCAGAAGCACAGTCAGAAAACACCATCAGAACAGAGGCAGCCAACAACAAGAGACCAGTGGGGAGCTTCTGTGCTAGGAATCAGCAGGAAATCACAGTGCTCTCCTTTCTCAGACATACAGCGTTGCCAACGTAATGTTGTACCACCTCTGCTACAAATAATAACCAACACATTGGGCATCACTGCTGGAGGCAGGATTTTGCCTCTTGTACTGTGAAACTAAGTCACAAAGATAACTGTTTACCTTCAGTGAGTACTGGTAGACAGGGTTGATGCTACCCAGGCTACTACTAACGAATTAAAGAGACGCTCTTATGGCTGTTGGTCTGTAAAGCTCTCTCATCACATTAATTTGAACTTCATTTTCTTTGGCTTCAGCTATCTATAGGATGACAGTTGCCTCATTTTTTTTTTTAATCCATCATGATTATCCCACACAATTACCAAAACATTCCTATCAGTACAAGAAAAAAAAATATGGATACACTCTACCAAACTGACTTTATTTCAGAAAGCAGCAAATATTTAAGGTAAGCTGGCTTCTGCTTGGACAAACATTAGGGAATAACTTCTCCACAGCAATGTGCCTGTTCACTAGTAAAAACATGGAAATGACATATGAATACATTTATTCACATTTCATGCTGTTATTTCTCTTACAATTACTAACTCAAGCACCTAAATCAAAAGGAAAATAAAATAATTGTGTGGCAGCTACATACCTTAAGTAAGAAACTGTGAATACGTGGGTGGACAGCACTTGCTGGACAGACAGGAATTTGACAGTTTCTAGTTCATAGAACTATTTCACTAAAAATAATTAACAATACACATTTTACAAGTGACTTCAAGCTGTTAAAACCAGTTCAACCATTATTACATTACACTGTATTTCTGCTGCAGCTGACTTTGCTGATATGAGTTTTTCTACAAGTTTACTGTCATCTAAGAAACTTTCCTGGCAGCTGACAGACTGAACAGCATGTCCTCCTCCAGCTACTTGAACTCAATCTTGCAGCAGTTCTGCTGCTTGACCAGCACTGACTAGCAGAGAGAATGAAAACACTGTATTCAAACAATAAAAAATAGCCATAAAAATCTGGTTCATAGCATTTGTGAGCTATTTCTATTTAATGGCACCAGTTGATTTAATTTCTGAAGGAGGTAGTTCATCTTCTGTCCTAGTACATTAGAATTAAGGTTCTGGGACACCCAAAGCAAGAATGACCCTGAGGTCATGGTCAAGGAAGAGACCACAGTCACCATGAACCAGAACTTCAGTTCTCTCCTAACCTCCTTCCTCCTCAGACTACACAAAAGGTTTGGGATCTTGCCAGAGAACGTGAGTGGTAGTTGAGAAAACCAAGAGTAGCATGAAGCTGGAGAACCCCACTAGGGGAGCAAGCAGGTGAGGAAGTATGGTCACAGTCTGCTCTGCTGGTTGGGCCCTCTGACACAGCAAGAGTTTAACCAGTCTTGTTGGGAGTTCTCCATCAGAATCTGACCCTTTTACCAAAAAAACCTAGATGATGTAGGTGCTGTAAGCATACAACCCCATGTGGAGCAACATGCAGATGCAGAAGAAAACAAAAGTTGTCTCACAAGGTGTTCCCAAGTATATTGCTTTCATTCTTCAAGGGGTAATTAAGCTCTCTGACCCAGGTTGTCCTTGCATGAAACAGAAGTACCTCATAGAGATGCAGCTAATCTTTGCCAATGGGTTTTTTAAAGTGCATGAGCTAAATGGACAGACAGATAGGAAGAACTCTTACTATTCATTTCATACCCTTAAGTATTTTTTCAAATTTTTAGACCAGTCTGCTCAAGTCTTTATAATCATATATAAAAATATTTCTGTTCATAGAGTACATTGGCTCTGACTGCAAGAACCATCTTTGTAGGAATAAATTATGATTTATTAACCAAGTACCCCAGGTCCTAACCAAGTGCCATCATATCCTCCTATGGACATGAAATTTTATTTGCACTTATTGGCTAAATATCACTAAAGCAAAGGCCTGTACAGGGTTTTAAACCTGTACTATAAAATAATTGCAATGCACAGAGCAAACTGAGCAGTAGAAAGAAGTGTGGGAACAAGATCACAATACATCTAATTTCTAGAAAAGCTTTAGGTCTAGCACAGCCCTCTTGGAGCACCAATTTGAGCAAATCTATAGAAACACTTTCTACACTTTGTGGTATCTGACCCTTAAAAATCTTTCTAATATGCAGGTTATTAGCAATTACTGTACAGCAGATTCAAACAAGCACATTAAAGTTAGCCTTAAAGTCTCAGAAGGAGCAACAGAGACATCAAAAGATAGTCTTTACCTTATGATTGTCCAGGTCTGGCCTTTCAGTACCAAGAAACACAGCCAGCTGCTGTTATTCCAGCCCATCCCTGGTGATAGTGAGATTAATGAAGGTGGTCTGAGCCTGCAGCTCTGGCTTGTAGTGAGAGTTAGCCAACTTAGTGTGAAAGATGAGACAGAAATTCCTGTTGAATTCACATTCTTTTTTCTTCAATCTGGATATATCTGAGAAAGAATAAAATGCACAAGAATTGGGAAAAAAATCATAAATATCCTAATTACAAAAGATGGGCATGATCTTGGCAGCACAAGAAATAAATACAACCCAAACTTTATGTGCCTGCACCTTAAGGAACAAAATGATGATGACTGAGCACACCAAAACTATATGAAGAATACACACAGCACTTCTTAAATTGGCATAGCTTCCTTTCCCCATACAGTTGACATCAGTAGATTATTCACTGCTGTGCTGAAGAGTCTTAGAGAGGAGGCTTAGGGGTAAACTTCTATCTTTATTGCTTACGACAAGCTTAGGAGAGTTTTGAAACAATTTTTTATCAAATAGCTTACAATTGTTTCTTTAAATAAAGGTTTATTTATTTATTTGTTTATTCTGTACAGTGATGGCTGCTTTGAATGTTTTCTTCTAAGAAAGGAGTTCCAAATATTGGTTTTTTTTGTTTGTTTGTTTAAAAAGAAATCTGTACAGCGTTTATGCAATGGAATGCAAGTAGATGGAAACTCATTTCATAAAACTCAAGTTCACATTAAGTCCAAACAATTTTTAAAGTGATTGCAATACTACAGATTCTTAATATTAAAACATAACTCATGAAAGTCACATCAGAATAAAGCACTTCTCTCTCAAAAAGACAACATTGTTGTCTTTTTTATCACAGTGCACTGCCAGAGTCAGGAGCATATATTTCAACTGTCAGCATTCTTGCCTGCATCTGACATCCTCTTAGCCAGAAGACATAGGCTAAATAAAATGGTGTGCTGAAAGCACTTTTGCACTTCACCAAGGACCAGGATGAAAAGGCAGTCACTGCAAGTGAACTCCTAAGAATAACTTAATGTGTCTGGTCCTAGGAAACCCATGACTCTGCAAGACATCGCATGTGTCCATGCTGTATACTAATGCAATGCAAGCTACTGGAGATGAGCATTCCTGTCTTGTGCTTGCATTAATAGCCACATTCAGCTAGATACATTCAGCCAAACAGTTTTTTCCTTCAGGTAATTCAACCTTCCTTAGATAGAGCTGAATTCACCTTTCAGTTCTGCAACTTGGATTTCAATTCCAACACTGTGGTCCCTTCATACCTTTTTAAATTGGCTACAGCTGTAGAGAATGAAACACAAGAGCTTGACACAGAGCAATTCTGCTGCACTTTCAACACACATACACACAAAGGCAAAAGACAGAAGCAGAGATCTGACAAAAGGTGAGTTTCAGTTTGCTTTGCCAGTGGAAAAACTTTACTAAAAGAGTCACACTACATTCCAGAAGGTCAATGTAGTGATATAATAAGCTTTCAAGTTCTGGATTCGAGTACTAACTTTATGGGTTCTCAGTTCACAGGACCAATACATTACCAAGTTCTGTGATTATCATCTATGAAAGGCAAAAACTACATAATGACTCAGTTTTATTACTGCTGCTTTTCTAGGCTTTCTGTTAATTACAGATCTGGGAAAAATAAATGTTTTGTTATTGCTCACACACAGTTCAAGGAGTATAAGCAACAACTATTTAAACAACTGCTTCATTTTTTAAAAAATGAAATGCAACCATTTAAAGGTTGACTCTGGTTTCTGAAGAAATACAGCAGGTATAGGCACTATTTGTGGAAGCTCTTGATAGAAAACATAGCAAAACATTTACTCCAAAGAAATAACTCAAAGTAGATTTTGTCTTTAGTAAATTTTTTCTTCTTAATCTCCTATTCCACCAGCAGAGGCTGCTAGAATGGGCTGAATTAATGTACCATTCTAGTTAGGAATAAACAAAGTATCTCTCATATAGACTCCATCTCTCTGTTATTTAAGAACATGCAAAGTAAATTAAAGAGAAAATCTTATCTGCTGGTGTTTTCCTGCCAAAATACTCATTGAAAAAATGGATTAAGAGTTTTGAAAGAGGTTCCCAAGGCACTTTTAAAATGCTGTGTAAATTTTAAGGAATAACTGATTTTTAACAAAAGCAAATATTAAGAATGAATATATTACAGAAGCTTATCCATGCACCAAACTATCATTTGTGAGTAGTCTATGAATGAGTCTGCCAAAACTGGAGTTACAGCACAAAGAACTGCTTTTCCCTTGTCACATACTGCCTAAGGAAAAAATGCCTAGGACTTTCAAAGAGAGCACCTGATGACGATGAAAAAATCTTCAGCATACAAACATGACCTCTTATCATGAAATGGCTTGAGTTTATGCAAATGCTTTTTGTAGCAAATATTTTCATGCAACTCAAAATTAAAAAGAGTACCTTTCAGGATGGATGTTCTCCAAAACATGCTGTGACTCTAAATGGCAAAAACTAGGATAGTTTCCTAGAAATAAATGTTTTGTATCAGCTCAGCAAGAATGAAAAGAAGTGATAAATTCTTGGATAGAAAAGGAAAGGGAAACAATATTTTTCTGTTTGAAGAAAGAAGGATAAATACATTTTCCAAAGGAGCCTTCTTTCACTTCCTGCTGCTTAAAATTAAAAGCTTCTGGAAAAGACTTTCAAACTCCAACAAGTAATGTAGAGAAAGCAGTTGAACAAATCAGGTGAAAACAAGTGCAGAATGGAGCTGTTACTAGGCAATCTCAGTAGGCAAACTGTGTAAGTTGGTCAAACTAGTTCAGTTGGAAAATGCTGCCTTAAAGTTGCACAGCTGGTGAGATGTTCAAGGCAAGGAAAGCTATCCCTGTGGAGAAACCAAAGGAATTGTCTTGCTGTGCGTGTGCATGAATAATAGTCATGCCACATAAGAATGGAAACTTGTTCATACAAGCTACATTTGCACATAAATCAAATTTCAATACATCTTAAATAATCTTGAATAACCTAATCTTTCAACTGAAGAAACGTGACTACCACTTTGTGAAGGCACAGAGGAGATGAGTGGGTATGACAATTGATATGCTGCATATGGTGCATCTTATGAACAGCAAATCTATTCCTCTACCATCTCCCATATGAGTCAAAATGATATAGATCTGTACAATTAAATGACTACATCTAGTTATCTCCAAAACAGTGGTTCTGGGGAGACAGCATAGGAACTACAGAGATAAAACTCTAATATTAAAGTCTGTCCAGACCAAACCTATTCAATGGCATCACTTCTTTCCAGAACTAGAAGGTTAGTGCCAAAAAACCTGTACAGAATTGGCACCTGTTTACTTCCATGCCTTGATTTATCTGCTCCACTAGATCTCAGTACGTGCATTCTGAATCACTTTTGCATACCTTGCTATTAAGTAACACCTAATTATTTTTTCCCCCCTTATGCCTTTCATGGTTACATAAAAACATGTACCACAACAGATAGTTTTTGAAATTATTTTATTCACTTTTGTCTTTTTTCCATCCTCTCAGAAAATATACTAAATTATTTTAATAATAATCTTAGCAATTTTTAGCCGTTGTCAACATAAGGTCACAGTATAATATATATTAAGACCCACTGAACGGGTTTGCAGGTCCACAAAACTGAACTGAACTAAAATATTAAAACTCCAACACCTAAAGCTTGTTAGGTTTCTAACTATTAACTAAGGCACTCAAGTAAAAAGTCTGATTTGCGGAGATAGCAAGTACCTGTAGTTCACCCTACACTACACTATAATCACCCTATAGGTTCACACGATAATCACCCAAGTTTTGATAAAAATGTAAATTCATACATATATCTGAAGTTCTCTGAAGCTCAGAATCCCTTTTGCAGATTTCATTCACAAACAATACCAGAAGCTGGTGTTACAGAATATCAAGGAGTCTGACGCAAGTACAATCTTGGTAAACAATGTGGGGAGGAATATAATTTTATGAAGTTGCTTCACAGATCAGCAAGTTCTCTAATATGCAGGCTAGTAAATTTGCTTTGGAAGGAGTATAAGTTGATAAATCTCCCTAGCTATGCTTTCTGTCGATTGATATGATAAGATATATTTTACTTAAAATTAGGATTGTCTGAAGCTCAGTGGATTTAATTATTTGTAATTATCCAGTTGTTGTCAGTATGTGGCCATTTTATGACAGTGGTATCTACTGTGTGGGTCAGGTTCAACTGTATATCTTTTCAAACACAGAATTAATGTACTATTGATGAAACCATTACTAGAACCAAATTAAAGTCTGGGCTGATGTATTGGTCCACAGGGTGCTGTCAGACATGAAAGGAGTAATTAGTATTCATTACTTCATACTCTGCAACATTCCAATTATTAATGAACTTCAACTGCTGGACTGCACCATATCTATCACAAATACCTTTCTAGTCTTTCTTTATTAGGAAGAAAAAAAAAATCCAAAGTGCCTGACACAACTGCTAAGATAAACAAATAACAGAAATTAATCCAGAATGAGGAAAACTCTGTTTATTTGGTAATAAAGGGGTGTATATATTACTATTGCCCCACAAAGGAGACCAGCTACATCTTCAGTGAGCAATGGAACATTAGGTCATGTAATGTTGCTAAAATATTCACCCAGAGAACTTCTATTTGTTTCAGAACAGCTTCATACTTGTGTGAGTGTGTACCAGTCTGCTGTAATACATGGAAACCTCTGCTGAGTAAATGCAGATCTCTATTGCTGTGTCCCCCATCCTCTTCAGTCCAACTTTTTTCTACCATTTTACATCCCTCTGTCTTGAGCCTTAAGCCTTGTTATACCTTGCAATCTGACTCTGATCTCTCTTTTAGACCAGTATAATTCTAATTTTCAGTAGAATGTCTTCACTGCAGATTCTGAAAATGAAACTAACTATATGGTCTTACACTGAAGTACTTCAGATACTATTACCATTACACAGAAAGGCAACAGTAAAGAATCACTTTAAGAGGACATCCTTCAGGAGCTTCAAGTATTCACAGAGATGTGAGCTGTTACTTAAATTTACGGCGTGAAACCCAAAGCCTGAAATTCTGGAGGGAGGAGGAGGGAGAAAAGCTTGAGTAATCTGTCCAAAACTAGAAACCACTTTTATTTAATACATCTTTCATATTTTCTATTTTAACAATCTCAGTCTGTGCAAGTAGTCTAAATGGTCTTTGAGTAACATTTGAGAATGATCCAGAAGTGCTTCGGGGGGTACTTCTGATTTTTTTTTTATTTTTTATTTTTAATTAGAATGAGCTTCATATTCTCAAACATGAAAGGTCTAGTTCATGAATATGTTGTTTGAAACAGGAATAGAGCAGAAAAAGAATTTAAGTCTTAGAAATAAATCCATATTTGAGTGGAGAAAATAACATAGCAGTTCAGTTCACCAGATGAGGTATTTAATGAGGTTTATCAGGTTTACTCTCATGCTACAGAAAATCAACATTATTCTTTAGGTTCACAGCTGCATTGGGGACTCAGCACTAGAAGCTTTCATGAAAAGTGATGGAACACAGTACAGACTGAAGTTCTCTTGCACCGAGTGCTTGAGTACAAACTCAATTACTTCTCCTATTATCCCTGAAAATATATTTAGAGGTACCTTAACTAAATCATAGGAAATATTTTTGATGATGGTTTCGAAAAAATTTGACAACAAATGGGATTCACAGTCAAGCCCCCAAAAGGACAGAATATGGTGTCTGACTGCTTATCTGGTACCATCTACCACTCCCTGTGTCTCCTCCTACAGTTTCAGAGAGGGAAGACATAATAAATTCAGTCATGCTTTACCTGGTTCGAACCTAAATTTTTCACTTGAACACCCACCTCCAGACCTCTGGGCTGGAGTTCACAGGGCTGTGGAGCTGCCATCAGGAGGGAGATGTGGGGACAGCCTCTGTCCTCAGACATTGCGAGCACTTGCATGAGAAATGGGGCATGGGACTTTTGTTGACAGTAGACTGGGTTTCTAGGTAAAGCTGAAGAGACATTAACACCACTACGTCTCCCTCAAAGGATTAGAGGATGCTGTCAACTGGTTGGTTTGACACACAGGGCGTTGGCAGCCATATCAACCAAAAACTGCTGTTCATTTCTGCTCCTTGTTGTAGCACATCAGTTTTGCCTCATCAGCCTTTTATTTTATTTTTTTTTGAAACCAGTTCCTTGATTTATTTCATGGGTTGCCACAACAAACAGCTATGGCAACACACTGCAAAGTGGAGGTATGGTTTCCTTAAACTGATATTCCAGCTTGAAAACCCTATATTGTTAAATCCAAATCTAGCCTGTCATTTCCAATACTAGCTCTCTTGCTATAGATGCCTAAAATGGAAGTCAAGAAACACGTATTATATTTTGGCCCAGAAGAAAAGAAAATACCCTTATACTAAAAAAAAAAAAAAAAAAAAAAAGTTAACATGTCTATATTGTATTTTTAGTCCAATTTGAGAAATGAGAAAATAATTTTATCATCTAATCAGATGCAGATACTAACATTTTAATATTTACTCATCAACAGTTTTAAAACATAGCATTTTAAAAAGGAATAAATAACTTCATGAAGTGCTATGAAACAGTAAGCAAAAAGTAGAAAATCAAAGCATTGTAAGACCAGTCATCATAGAAAAATTCTGATTACTCAAGCTATACTTACCTTCCCTTTTTAACTGTATGCCTTCCAGTCAGGGGATCAGGCATGGGATCAATAAAATCACCATGGTTTTGATTAGGATAATCTCTCCACAAGACAAAGGTCTTCAGAAAACTTACCATGAAAAAAAAAATCACATATTAGATAAGTGATGCTTATAGAAAGACATCTATAATAGAATTGAAGAAGCTTTTCTGAAAGAGAAAATGGTTTGGTTTAAACCATACAAAACTGTTTGCAAAGACTTTCTCAGTTGTTAAGAGTTCTATATCTTTGAGTTCAATACATTTATGTCATTTCAAATAGAAAATATACTGTTTCAAATAGAAAATGATATTATGGATAAATAAGCTGCAGTGTTGTAATATCTCAAGTCTTCAGGTAAACACATTCCAAGATGCATCAATCCCTTACAAAACTTAGAGGAACTTCAGTGTAGTGAATGCAAAAGACAATCCTTCAGCATGCACATACCCTTTCTGTCCTACATGTATGACTTGAATGTCAGCTCTGTATTAGTTTTTATCCATTTAATTCCCTGTTGCTGGGGATATATCATTAAAAAACAGCACTTGCAGTGTGCTAGAATGGTGGCATTTTCTGCTGACATCCACTCAGCAGGCAGTCTCTTGTTACTCCATGCTGTAGTCGTAGCATCATCCGTTAACGTGGCAATGAGGTCCAGGCCCTCCATCACAGGAACAGGAACCTTTGAAGCAGAGTGAAATATAATAAACCAGTCAGGTTACCAAGCAGCAAGGCATGACTCGGTGCAACAGACAAGATAGCTAGGCTGATATAAATTAAGATTTCGTGGGCAGAAAGTAAGGAGGACCCCTGTAGACTATCAGATGCAAAACAATATACTAGGAAATGTGATGAGAATCTGTTTATTTTATTTATTTTGGGTTTAAAAAATGTTTTCATTTAATACATGTAATTCATAAAATATATTTGATGAAAAAACATGCATTACAAATTTCAGTGTATCTGGATTCTGGTATTGCTAATTCCATGCTCAAGTATGCTCTTGAGCAGGTATTTCTGTTATATAAATGTGTATTTAATAGCACAAAAATTACAAAGAGCATTCCCCTGGGATCTTATTAATACAGCTCAGCTATGTGTTGACGAGGTCACCTGCAAAACTTATAGGAGAGGGCAGAGGCAGACCTGTGTAGCACCAGCAGCAGCCCTCATGTGAGTGCCTGCTCACTGAGAAGGAAGCTGTGAGCTCCATGCACACTAAAGCAGCCATGAGACAGCCCCACTTGCTGGATACCAACATATCACTGGTTTTTACTGGTAGCCCCTAATTTTTCCATTCTGAGCTAAAGGACAAACTCTCACCTATTCCATCACCACATTATCCCAGCCTTCCCTATTTGTCATTTCTGGATTGAATTCTAAAAGCATAAATTAAAGGAAAGAATAGTGTCATCCGTATTGGTCTATCTTCAACACCATTCAGAAGTGTTTTAAATACTCCTGCAAAAATTTTCCTCCTCCTTAGATATGTATAGTCCTTGGTGCTGGCTTGTAGATTTGAGATTATCTTAAAAGTGCACTCTAAAATCAAAAAGCATACAAATCTGATGGTTATTTAATAAAGAAAATTATTTCTTCTATTTAAGTTGAGCCAAATTTGCACATTAGCATTAATAAGAATAGCACAATGCATCCAGAGCAGTTTCTGTGGCACAAATGTCATAGTTAGCATACTAGGAAAACAATTGTCTAAACATTGATTCTAATCACAGTCCAAAATAAACTTAACATTTGATGAACTTGCTGAAAATCCAAGCACAAAAGCACCAGACAGACGTACATCCCTGCAAATATTTAACATATTAATTTCCAGCATATAATAATTTATTTATATACCAGAAGACTGACAATGTGCTTTCTTTTATACCTGGACTGTAAGGCAAGCACTATGATCAATTCCATGAGCTGAAATACTTCCTTGTAGAAAAATCTAGCTTTGGAGTGTTATCAGAATTTCTAATACACATTTTGACACAATGCAAGAAATGTATTTTAATATACTGATATGTCTACTGTCCCCATATCTGCACCAAATGGATACTTCCTGACACAGAAGTAGTTGCTGTTCTTTCTAAAAATTACTATTAATAATAATCTATTTTTAACATCACTTCCTACATGCTTTTCTCTCTTCCTTTACCACTTTTCTCCATTTGCAGGAAAACAATAAAATCTGAAAGGAAGTATTTTATTTCAATACTGTTCAGTGAAAGCATCTTAAAAAATACAAAGTTAGAGTATGAACTATTTTTATTTATAAAGGTGTTCCATCTGTGTCAGGAGATTCTTAAGAGAATAATGAATGATTGTTTCCAGGGCCCCACTAGTGAAAATAAATAAAGAGAGGACATTTTTCCTCATACTAATTCACAACTGTTAAACTACTGCAAAAAGCAAATAACTGCAAAGAGATGTCATTGAGTGCTGAACTTGTGAAGCTTGGATGTGGCTTTAAATACGTATTTCTAGAGTGTCCTCAGGCAGCTCAGCTCATTTGCTGTGCCTTAACTTTGTGATTTGAAATAGGGGAAAGCCTTCCACCCTTTACATGTTTCAGAGAATCAACTGCATTGTTTGTGGCAGAATACTGTGATTTGTGGCACATGCAAAATATGAAGCAAGCCGGTCAGGAGCACTTGGATCAGCAAGGAGGAAAGGAACACATCCAGAGCTTCATGAAGAAGGATTATCGAGGAAGACACAGTGACAGAGCTGTGAAGATGGTGGCATGAGAACAACCTAGTACAGAGTGTACAGAAACAGAAGCATTTGAAGAAATTTCATGCTACTCATACCACATTATGCTACAGCCATACTATTTGAGCAATGTTAAGAGAGATGAAGCAGCAGCATTTGGTGAAATAAGGCACAAAGGCACATATATTTAGGAGGCCAAAGAGTAAAACACTGAAGCAACCAAGAAAGATTTGCAGAGACATCTCTAAGAGTTAGAGACACTCTGCATTTATTGAATACTGTCATGGTTTCCTCCATGTATGGAGAAAGGAGCATTTGCTATTACACAGGTGTCCCAAAGAGCAGAATTTCACACACAGACTTGGAAAGGGAAGGAACTTACTTTTTCTTACCACCCCCGCCTTCCATTCTCTTCAAATAATGAGGAAAGTACATATGTACTGGAAAACAAACAGACTGCAATAGGTATTTTATAGACACTTTAAAATATGATCAATAATCAATAAACATACTTCACATATGTGAAAGATCGTGACTTTAGGAAACCAGACCCTTCACTGGAGACCCATATTTTGTACATTTATTTATTTATTTACCACTTGTGACTTCAGAAAGGGAATTCAGAAATGTTCCATCAGTTCCTGGAGAGATGGTTTTGTGAAGGGTCCAAAGTAAGACACACATGCTGCTGCTAACATGACACCACCACATAAAGTTTTCTTTTGTGCTTTGAGGTTTTCAACAAATTGGCTCCAATGCACATTTTCAAACTGCAAAGCCAAATTAGAAAATGACAGCTCCTGAACAACTTAGAAGTGACAGAACATTTAATCTCCATGTTAAATAAACAAAAGCACTATAGGAAATGTACTTTGCCAGTGAGGGATAAACTTCCTAAGGCCATAAGGCTAAAAACAATCTATGCTTTCTGGTGGCAATTTGAACCCTATGAATCTGAAAAATTAGAATGGAGCTCTTCATCAAAAGCATTTTATGTCATTCC
>CM021766.1:32962217-32993370 GCA_011076525.1 Nettapus auritus | reverse complement strand
CCATGCTAATTGGTGCTTTTGTTTAGTGCAGGTACAGTACGGCAGACATACTGCAATATTGGCAACATCTGGTATGCTGCTGGCAGCTGCAGCATGGCTGTGGGGTTTTGTGCAATGTGCAATCATTTCCAGACAGATTCAGAAGTCAGAATAAGGCAAGAAGACTACTAGGAAAAAAATAATAATTAAAAAAAAAAAAAAAAAAGTTTAAAGCTGTTTCAACATCAACAAAGATGTGGCTTATATTATTATTATTATTATTATTATTTATTTATTTTTCCCAAGAATTGGGCAGGGAAAAAGAGTTTCTGTATTTTTTCCTCTTATTTGTCTGGCTTGTTTTACCTATGAGTTCCAGAAATTTTATGGAGCTAAGAGCTGTAATGATCTGGAATTCACAAATTTTACCTTCTTTCTGATACTTGCACCTATACCAATTATACTTGTGAGAGAAAAAATGAGTAAGTGCCAAATACTTAAAATAAACACATAGGAGGAACAGGTCAGATTTAAGCATAAATGAGAGACAAACCCTTTTATTTTATGGGACATTTATTTTTCAGTGATGACTAATCAAAACATATTTTTCCAGTCCTTTATATTATCTAATCAAAATCAGTGAAAACCATGGAATAGAAAGTATCCCCCATAGTTTCCTTCATTAAAAAAAAATAAAATTCTATGTGTACAAAAACAAACAGAACAACTGCTAAACTTGATATTTATTCTATCTATATGTTTTTCAGAAAATCAGAAATATTTACTAAAATGGTTAACGAGACGATTCAAGCTCTTCTAGTAGGGAATATAAAATATTAACTAAGGAAATTGAATTATCTTTAAAATTCAGTGCTTAAGAGTTAGCACTTAAACTTTTCACAGGGAAAATGCAGGAGCTCAGTACGTGGAGGCTTCCTAAACCCCAGTTATATCCAAAAGAGCTACCCAGAAAATGACAAGTAAAGAGCTACTCCCATTGAAAGCTCTAACAACAATCTTTGTAAGGTAGCGGTTTTGTTTTAAAGTATTTCAGACATCCATTTTTCCTACAGAAGTCATTGGATTCTTCTTTAAATTATTAAATGAAGGCAACAAGAAAATAAATCCATTAATTTACAAGAAGGCTTTTTGATTTATCCATTCTCTCTTCTTCTTGTCACTGACTGGTAAGTCATAAACAATAAAGAGCACCCACCTCATTCTCCAAAATAGCTTTGAAATTTGAAGATTTACTAAACATAGAATGATTGTCTATTTAAATCTTCAGTAATTTTACCATACCGCCCAAGTACCATAAATCACTAGTGACATTGGCTAACAAGGGTTTAAGAGTTGGAACATGCAGTGTAATAAATTTCCAGACAGTTAAAAATCACTGTAATTTTATTCTAATGCATTATAGATTGCCTGTAATGTCATCTTGGCCGGGGTGACCCATTTCTAATTTTGAACAGCTGTTCGGCTCGGGAGTTAGTTAATGATTAAATATAAATTGCCTGATTTATTAGTCTGAATGGTTGAGCTTCCAGGTCAATGCTATATAGACAAAATCATCAGTCTTGATGCTTTTCAGAAGTTAACTGTCTCCTGTTCTAGTCAAAAAGAATTTATTCTCAGCAGAAAAGATGTGACATTCTCAATTAATCCTTTTAAATATTTTTCCCCTTAACTTACACAATAAGATTGCTAATAAAACCTCATCTTGGAGAAAAACTTTTAACCACGCATAAACATTCAAAACCCAAGACTGAGAGACTACCTATAGGCAAGAGCCATTGGCTTCCAAAGGCTTTGAGGGTCTGCAGGGTCAGGTGAAAAGTGACCAATTAAAGCATCTTGAGACAAACAGAAATTCTCATATGCAGAAAACAACACTGCACATTACTGACTTCACTGTTTTTTTCTACCAAAACAAAGATTATTCACATGCTTTAAATTTCTAACTATACTCATTTTAGAAACAGGTATAAAAATTGATGTTTTTTTATTATTATTTATTGTTGTTATTATTAATATTAGTTCTATATTCTTACAACACTTTTCTTCCAAAGTGATTTAATCTTTTTAATTGCTAAATTCTGCTGAGAGATTTGCAGAAACAAAAATATGTTTTCTAAGATCACAGAAAGAAAAGTCACAGGAATCTTACTAAATCCATGTTAAAACATTTAAGAAAAAAATATTCAGACTGCTGTGGAAACTCATGTAGTAGTGTTATTATTCTTTGTAATTTTAATTTAGTGTTATTTATATTTATTTATCCAAAAAGAATTGTTAAAATTCTAGGTGATGAACCAAGACAGCACGATTTCTGTAAAGACTTTGGAGAGGATGCACAACAATACTGTGGATGACTGGTTAGTGACCGTTAAATAGGCACGTGTTAGCTTTAATGATGTTTGCCTGCAAATAAAGGTAATAATCACATTGAAATATGTATAATTTTAACACAAATGCATTTCATTCTTATTTAAAAATGAATGGTTTCTGCAAAAGGAAAAAAAAAAAAAAGCAAACAGCAAATATCTGATTGGTGCCTTGCACTTATTTATAATCTAAAGTGCAGTGGGGGCAGACGCAGGGCAACTCCATCCTGACCTACAGGATTATTCAGTCTTTCTGCTCATTAACTAGAGGCTGCCCAGGCTGTCACAATGTGTTCTCAGTTGTGTATAGATGTGGTGACTTAGTTATCGAGATTTCTCCTTAGCAATCTTGCCAATATCAGCCATTCAGTAATACCTGTGGTTTTTGGCTTTTGTTTTTAATGGGAAATGCAGAGTAGTATTTCTCAGGTGTGGTGCAGCACACCTTACTCCTCAGATTTTTTTTTTTCATTCCATTTAAATTATTTCTAATGAAGGTCATCTTGTCGCCTGTCACCCCAGATTTTTTTCCACGCTCTATCCCCATAATTTAACTTCATGCTTAACAAAACACTTCAGATATTTCAAAACTCATGCTAAAACATTCAGGCAATCTTCTTACCTCAAGGCCTTTGACCAAAACTTTGGCCAGCTCAATAGTTCGGGTTGGTTGGTTGACATCATCTTGACATCAGACTTCCTCTGCAACTGCTTTCTCAAATGATGAAGCTGTGAGTTTACACAGATTGCCACCCAGGACCTATTTTGAAAAAGGATGGGTAAAGTGTTATAGCTTAAGGTTGCTTTTTGTTTTTGTTGTTTTGTTTATGTTTTAAATAACATATGAATGACAATACTAGTAGATAGTACCTTTATGTCTGAAGGATACAAACTTCTCAGGAAAGGTTTATTTCACTCTGTTCTTTCTACAACTCCTGGAACAAAATAACTAACAACAATGGATAACAAAACCATCATTAGAATCCATTATCAAATATTTATTTAAAGAGTGTAGATTAGGTGCTTGGATATGATTTTAAAAGGGGAAATATTTCTGCTTGATGACAATGACCTGAATTATTGTAGAATCTGGAGATCTCAGACAGAACTGCAAGTTTATTGTGTGAGATACAGTACAAGTGTCCTAGGACACTGTAACTATGTCCTGCACACTCTCGGTCATTTAAAATTGTACCAGAGATTAAAAAAAATAAAATAAAATCAATGCAAGAAGAGACATTTTTTTTTTTTTTTTTTTTATTTTTTTAATTTATTTTTTTATATGGAGTCTGATGGCATAAGAAGATCCAGCAATTGGCTATTGGGCAGACAGGATGGCTTTACTAGTGGTAGGAAAGAAGGCAGATATCCTGCATGCTGATCCACACTTGAACCATGATGGCCTTATGCATTCTGCTCAAAAGACAGTAACATGCCATCTCTCTGCTTTCAGAGACTTCCTACTGAATGCACCTTAACTCAGTATCAGCTAAAGATGCCACATGACTAGTTTTTCACCGAGTTACAGCATTTTATCCAAATTTGCTCAACTGAGCATATAGGATGACATGGTATTTTTAGATAAAATATTTAATATACATATATTTTTCTGTGAATGCCTATATAACTATGTCAAAAGGCACTTGGAACAGCAGTTATCTTTTTTATTCTTGTTGAAGTTTCAACAACCTGTCCACCTGAAGAAGTCTAAGAAATATGGTAATAATCAGTCAAGAATAGCCAACAGGAGAAGGAAAAAAAAGCAAGTTTCTTCTGATTGTGAAAAATAAAAACTCCAAACTATTGTTTTTTTTTGTTTTGTTTTTTTTTTTTTCCATAAAAAGAACAAGAGAAAATGCACTCCTGCTGTATTTATTTGTTTTCCTCTCATCCGAAGATAAACATTTTCCATTCTTTCCATTCCTACTCGGGATTAAAAAGAGACTCCTTTCCAGCTGAGCAAACAGCTTTGACTCTCTAGAGCAACTACAGACTAAGGATGGTAATTTCCACTTTAGAAGAAAAAAAATCTCATCTCAGGTTTAATGGAAGAATAGCAACCAGAGCAACAAGAACATAGCTCCACAAAGCTTTCCCACAGCTTTCTATTTTATTTTATTTTATTTTATTTTTTTAACACAGCGACTATTATTTACAGCATTCCAAGTTTGCCTGCACAACAACATAGACCTGACCAGTTAAGATGCACTCATTTAAAGACTCCAAGCTCAGGTAGTAAATAGAAAGATAGATGGCAAGAATCTTCTGCAGTGAGCAAAGAGCAAGGTCTCTTGGATTTGTTTTGGTATATAATAATCTCATATATCAGGGCACTTTCTACATCATGACTTCTGGATAAGCAAGGTGTTACAACAAAACACACCATTGCTGTTTGTCAGTCTTTCATAGGATGTTACATAAATAAAATTAAAGGGTAACAACAGTAGAATTACATACTGCATTTTATACCCCAGTAGTCTTTGGGATAATACACATTTTAAAACCAGTTGTTACTGAGAAAGTTATTGCTGGGAACTATGCTCTCCAACTCAGAGCAGAGAGCCATTACTCCCCATACTGATCCTGCTTGGATTGTGCCCTTGCTTGCACAATTATTCTCAGGCACAGAATATTTCACTGTATTCATGTGACCACACATAAAAATAGTGGTAGTTAAGTACAAATTACACAATCTTTCTGTGAAAGGGTTAACTTGGCCAAATGTTTTTTAGCCTTAACTCTAATAAGCATACTACTTCACCTTCTCTTTTATTTTTGCATGCAAGTCATACTTGTTATAAGTGAATGTAAAATCATAATTATCATAATTTTCACAAATATTTTTTGTAGATAACTGCAGTCTCTAAAGATGGAAATCACATGGATGGAACAGAGATCACTAACAACTGATACTCTCCCTTCAAAGTCTATTCTTTAGAAAATCGGAGAGAGAAAGGTGGGAAAGAGACAGGCAAATAAGTGACCAGAAAGAAAAGGGCAAGGAATGAACTGAAGGATAGGGGGCAACTGAACATAGGGATTGATGTCTGGATACTGATAAGAAAAACTTTAATGCCGCTTTAATGTGATGAATTGAAAGAGACAAGATAGAAGAGTAACTGGTTCAACACTCTTACAGAATTTGTTTAGCTTCAGAATGGAGAGGACTACTGGAAGGCTAGCATCAATAAACGACAAAGAAAATCTCTCTCTTTGCAGTACTGCTTGATTTGATGCAGATGCAAATGGATTTACACTGGTGGAGTACCTTCCTCCCGTGAGCTCTGCATACTGGCCTTGTACAAGTTTAAAAGAAATTCGGTTCCTCAGAGGACGGCCGATAGGGCAGCACAGCATGTCTGCTTCTGAAGAAGCAGTACTGTTAAGATGAAAACTTCCTGCAGATCAGATCCAGCCAGCAGGCATCTCAGATAGAGAGAAATATATAAGAATGTCTGCACAGCACTTGTGACCTTCCTTCAGCATTAGAGGACTTTTTGTTTTTACAGGCTATGGACGCATGCAAGTGAAGTAAGGAACAGGAGTTTTCTAGAGGCTAATGGTGTACATAGGGTTATTAGCAGCTAAGGTAAACAAAATCTAGGCACTGAGAAATGCCTGCACTGTACATTGTTTTCCAGAATAAATACAAGTTTGCCTTCTCTGTATGCTCATTTCACAGACTCTTTTCCAGTTAGTTAAAATGCCTGATATGGCATTTGGAACTGTTTGCACAGGACAGAGGTGCATATTACAGAATAATGAATGAAAATATTAAATGAAGCAGATCAGGAAGTTACCACAGTTGGAAAAACGGAGCTGATGAAAGTTTGCTAGATGTAAGGCTCTCTGGGAAAGTGGAAGACATTGGTGAATATTTATATAGCATGCTAACTCTAAAAATGGAAACCAGCAGAAAGGCAACATTTCATTCTGAACTTGTATCATTTCATCAGCTAATCATGCTTAATGCTGCTGCTGTACATAACAGACCTCACCATGGAAACTGTATTGAACATCATGTCCTTTAGCTTTGGGATTAATACAAGTTTCCAGCTGAGGAACTCAAGCTGATTTTAAATGTAAGGCTGGACACTGCAGTTCCTAAATCACGTGTAGAATCATTTAGTAGGGATGAAAAACTGCAAACTAAATTATTCCTTGTTGACCATGTTTTCTGCATGTTTAGATGGAGAAAAAAAAACTAAACCCTGAAAGCTACATGAAGGCTCTATGAAATGCCAGCTGTAACTACGGTTAAAACCAAACCAAGACTATTGTTGGATTTCATGGAATTAATGAATGTGAATTCTGTTAAAAAGCAAAACTGAAAAGGCAGGAAAGGACCCTGCTCTGTACCTACCAATCTGCAGGGTTCAATCTACCTACTGAACTTTATTAATGTTTCAGCCTGTCATTATCCTCAATCCTCTACGTAAAAAACTGGGCACTAAATACCGGATGTCAGTGGAAATGCATCTGTCAGCCATACAATTTTATTTTTTATAGTTGAAACTTCTTGGATTAACATTTTGTAAAGTGGGTGACACAGCCCCAGCTTCTTATAATTTCAGATGTTTAAACTTCCTGTTAAGATTTCTATTTTTTTTAAAGCTCTGCTGCATGCTAATTTACAACTTTGTTTTCATGTATTTGCCAGTCATGGGGAAAAACAAATAAACAAACAAAGGCTTTTATACATGTCTTCATGATATGCACTATGCTTTTATAGCCACTTTGCTCATTGCCACAACTGGCACGCAGCTATCAGATAGGGCATAATTTAAACATGTAATTAAAACTAAGTTACTCCAATCACTTTCAAGTCTTTTATTGAAATGACATTTTAAATCCTCTCAAGGTACAAGAAATTACACTCTTTCCTTTCTATGAGTACAATAGATATATAAATCATCATTAGTCCAAGTATACATAAGATTATGCATGATATGCCCTATTTGGATACAGAATATGTATAGGTAAGTAGTTTGTGGAAATAAGCAACTTCAATCACTACTTCAATCAGTATAGAAAGCGGCATGACAAACAAGATAAGAACCCTATTGCCAGCTGGAGTATTTGCAATACATTTGAATGATCATTTTGCATTGGTCTGTGCAAAGAATTATGCTGTAATTGAAGCTTTTGAAGTAAAGTATTTGGAGATTACATGGCAAAATATTAAAAAATGAAGGACGTACATTTTTCTTGAGAAATGAGATACAACATGTGGACTGAGAAGCAAACAGAATTTTCCAATAGGAATAATATGCCTTCCAAACCAAAATTTTACCAATATCCTCAGTAGTTAAATGGTAGATTAAAATCTGAATTATGGAAGTACGTATATATATAAGTTCCTTCACATATAAAAATTGAATACTATTTTGCTATCTTCAGATTTCTGGACTCAGTCACAAGGCAAATTTCTCCAAATAAAATGTGTGCAGCGTTTTTTTACTATACCAAAACACCATTCTCTTACCTTTCTCTCTTGTTACAAATACATTTTAGCACACATTATTTACAAACTGCATAGACAAATATTTCTTTTTTATTCTTTTATGGAAACTCATCTTTTTTTTTTTTTTTTTTTTTTTTTTTTTTCCAAAATATTATTAGATGAACCTCTGGAGGTTAGTGAACTGAAGTTCCAGCTCAAACCAAGACTACAAACTTGCATCTGGTTGCACTTGACTTACATGATTTCAGCCTCATTGATTGATGAGGTTAAAAACACCCAAGAATAATGAATAAACAATAATCAAGATGTATTCACAAACGGCTCATTTTTTTTTCCTTCCAATATACACTATTTCACATTTATCAACAGTGAATTTCACCAGCTTGGGCAGATAATGATAGGAAAGGGGGAATGCTTTTAAATGAAAAGAAGAGAGATTTAGATTAGATGTTAGGAGGAAATTCTTCACTCAGAGGGTGGTGAGGCACTGGAACAGGTTTCCCAAAGAAGCTGTGGATGCCCCATCCCTGTAGGCATTCAATGTCAGCTTGGATGGGGCACTAGGCAACCTGGTCTAGTGTGTGGCATGGCAGGGGAGGTTAGAACTAGATGGTTTTCAAGGCCCCTTCCAACCCAAACCATTCTATGATTCCATAGCACTCTCCATTCAACAGCCTTGTGAGCTCAGGAGCTCATACTGTTATGAGTAATACCTACTGGAAAATCACAAGTTATACGCTCTCTAAAAATGTTCATCAAGTTGATCAGCTATTCTATGAATCAGTTATAAAAATAATACTTTTAACTGGAACCTCCCACCTTATTAAAGGAAGCCTGTCTGAACTTGCACTATGGGTTGTATAAAGTAGTTAGGAAAAATACTCATATTAAATGACAATGTGACAACTGCTAGCCTAACACAGGAAACAGATAACTGCAGAGGGAACTATAGCTTTGTCTGTGGTGCAGAATTCTTCCTAGCAGGAACTCAGCACAGCTAAGAAAAAAACTGCTGCTAACCATCTCCAGAAAAATTTATGAAGAGATGAAAGGAGAAGTAAATAAATATGAAAAGACAGGACTAAACTCTAAGTTGGAAGCTTACTGAACAGCAAGATTCCTTAAATAAGAGAAGGTGCTTTGAGATACTGCCAGGAAAGGAACAGAGATAGACTAACACTCTTCTCTGAGGGACATGTAAAAAAATGTTTTAGGGGTGACAGCAGTGTATTAAAACTAACAACAACAACAACAACAACAAGTAAAAGCAATAAAAAACAAATAAAAAATAAAGGTATTTTTTTGTCCAAAAGTATTTGCACTTAATGGACATACATTGGTATAGATGTGTGAAATAATAAAAATTATTTTTCAGTCAAGCTATTTTTTAGCGTAGATATAAGCTTCATTAGGGCAGATGTGCTTTGATCTGAATAGGCAACTCCAAGGTTACAAGGCTGTATAACATGAAGGTAAAATACATGTTGTACCAGAAGACGAGGAGAAACGAATGCTATCTTTGCTTAACCATTCAATCTGCATCTCCATCAGAACAAGAAAAACTGGGTACTATGATAGCAGGAGGAATAACAGGGAATTGTTGAAAGAAAGAATGAAACTTTTAGATTCAATTGCCCAAAGATTTCTAAGTGTTTCAGTAAAAGAAAATCCTACTCATTCTCTTAAATTGATACCTGAAGATAAAACAGTGAGAATAATCCCCACATTACAAATTTGTTCAGCCTTCATTTCTTGCTTGATAGTAAAAGGTGTAAGATTTCAAATCTAAATATTAAAAAAAAAAAAAAAAAAAAAAAAAAAGTATTCAGGCAAGTCAAAGTCTTCTAAAGCCTAATAATGCCATGTCTTTTGAATGATTTAAAACCCTGTTTGCTAAGCCGGGGTAATTATCTGCAGTAGAGGAACTCCTTCCACCTACCATCTCTCAAGATAGCACAAGGTGTCTGTCTGTTTCAAGAGTGCTTTGTGTTGCAGTTACTCCATTAAATGAATAATTAATAAACAACAACAAATAATCCCTCTGAAAAATTAAATGGATACTTGACGATAAACCTAGTCTTCTTTCTATTCAGATAACAGATAAGACTTTCGTTTCCACTTATGAGTGTGGAGATGTGCGTATGTGTATGGAGGTTGTTTAATAAATCAGAGGAGATTTGATGACATTTTAATATGATTAATGACAAGCATAAACACAGATGAGCATGAGGTACCAAACCCTTTCTGGAAGTTATTCTTATAGTTCAATAGGTCCTAATTCACATATAACACTTGGCATATATACCTAGTAAAAATCATAGTCAGCTAGTTATATCAATTCTCATTTTGGTTTATTAATCTATTGGGTATAGTGTGCCTACATGGCTTTGAGGAAATTCCATCAATTTCTTATGAACAATTTTGTGTACTACTGCCAAAACCATTGAAAGTTTTTTAGTAGGTTTGCAGGAAAGAATAGTGACAATGCTTAATGTGAAGGTATCCTTAATATTTGAAACTAGGAAGTAGTAAAATCAATAAAAAACAACAAAATTAAACAACAACAACAAATCAATAAAATTAAATGGTTTCAAGATATTAGAGAAGAATGCTTATTAATAAAGCAGTACTTATAAGAAACTTTTTCCCAATCACTTCTAGTTTTTCTGTAGCCACTGCAAACTGAGCATTTGCCTGGACCAATGCACGCTTCAACTCTACCTCACCATACAGTTTGAGAAGGCATGCAAGGTAAGTACATTAGATAAAAATTTGGTCTCACATTCATTATTAAAATTGCAAATAACTCCCAATGAAAGTGTTTCACATAATCCTGCTAGTCTCTTATTACGTATACTTACTTTAGAGTCCTTCTACACATTAGTGAAGCATGCAGAGATTTCTTTCAGTATTTACCTAAAAACTACAGGAGGTTTAATTATAGTTTATATAAGGATATCTTAAGCAGAACTGAGTACATCCCTCAGGTGGGTCTACTCTCAAGCTAAAATACTTTATATGCAGCACTTTCATGGTTTTAGAATACAGGTAGAAGTCAGGCATTAAGTTTAAGTAGATTTCTAAATTGATTAGCTGCTTACTATTTTGTAATTATATGATATCATGATGTATATGGTACATCTATACATGATGTATATGGTACATGCTACCATACGAGGTATGTATATACTATCAAACTAGGATGAATGGAGGAATCCTGCTACCAGGTGCTCAGGGGAATCAATGCTGATGAACTCTGTGTCTTACATTCTGGACAGCCAGACTCAGATGGACATTATCAAGTGAAACGTACGTCTGGAGATGAGTATTTCCCAACTGCTGTGTCATAATGACAATTGAAAAGACCTGAACAGCCACACTTTTACAGCCTTCTACAAGAAATAAACATGTGCATACACGCTGTTAAGCACTGAATGTCTATCTGTCTATCTGTGGTTGCTGTTGCATTCTCCCCTGAACACTAAACTTAGTTTACTAAGATAATAAAGACCTTCAAAAAGAGAAAATCTCCCATCAGTGCTAGTAAAGAAATTAACTTACAATATATATAGCTCATTGAATTTTACTACATTGATAACCCATGCACAGAGACCAGCTGCTGCAAAGGAATTTGTATGAGGATATTTGGGTTGAAATCTGGATCTTTCAATAAATGTTCCTTCATGGCTTTCAGACAGTTCTCAGGAACGCCCTCCTTATCATAGCTGATAAAAGTTTGCAAGAAGTCATCAACCTGAGAGAAGTTCCAACACATTAATACTTTTCCATTTCAGATAACAAGAAGCTATCTGCTACTTTCACCACAAACACAAAATTGGAATCCTGCACTAGATTATTGTTTTGGAAATGTTATGCAAACCAAAAATATAATTTTCCCCAAAAGCCGGACATAAACATATTTTGTGATTTTTAACTCAATTAAGAAAATTTTAGAGATGCGATAAATATCATAAAATGTTCTCTCTTTGATTTTTCATCTACTTTTCATGTTAATAAATTACAATGGTTCTCAGGCTGGCTTAAGCTTGTCACCAAGCTCACATAAAAGAGGACAAATGCAGGGTCAGATCTTAACCCCATAGACTCAAAGTGTGAGAAAATAAAGATGTGACTTAGTCTCTCCATCTCTGGCTCTCATTTTTAACTATTTTTTTCCCTCTCTCATCTCAGATGCTATGATGTCTCACTGATTGTTACCTTTCCTATAAAGACTTCTGCAGCTTTCCTGCTTTGGTTTTTGAGCACTTCCCTTTATGTGCCAGTAGAATCATTACTGCAGCAACAACATTGGTGGGTTGATGAAGGTTTTCAATACTCTAAAATTAACCTGAAAAAAATAAGATCTGAGATACAGGTGTAGGAGTGTGCAATGGCAATGTTGTTCTGCAGAAGCTTTCTGAATACCAGCAATTTGAAGATTATCACTAATTCTATTATGTGGTGCAATACTCATGATCACAGCCCTTCACTTGCTCTGCAGTCCTATGTGAAACTTGACAAAGTAGGCTTATGCAAAGTGTAATACCAGGTCAGGTACCTGTAGCTGCCCAGCGATGATGGAAGTTTGATCATGCTGGGCAGCTTGACACTGGAATGATCTTTAAGATTTGAACAGTGAACAAGTTGTTTTTGGACATCAAACTGTGCAATCTCTACCTTATTAAGCCTGTTCAAGGCTGCTGTAGCACCAACAAGAAGAGGTTCGGCTTGCATCTGGTCAGTCTCATATTTTTTCTGTTTCTGATATACTTCTGCTTGGATTGCTCTCACCTATTAAAAAAATGAATGTTAAGATTTTTATTGAAAACTAAGACAGTAAATCAAATTAGAGATGCTGAAGCACTCACAGTTGCATTGAAATGTCTGTATATGCAAAGAGATTTTAAAACGGATTATTTTATTTTATATGAAAAAAAACCAGACAAAAAACAACAACAACAAAAAAGACATCTACAAGTGACAGTTAAGCAGGTTTGTGAGTGACTCTAGACTACATATTTTCTGCACTGTGAGAATGGACATATCCTGTTTGTGCCACCATATGACAGAAGAGCTGGGGGGATGAAGCCTCAATTACAGCTGAGTTCTGTAGTACCAGGAGTTCCATCAGACACTGCTTGTGTCAGTAAATCTTTAAGTTAGTTGACCCATGCAGCTGCTTAGGAGGGAAGCCTTCTGGGGATAAGGTGATGAGGAGCTGCAGACAGAGTCATGTGCTTGCAAATCAGCTATCTACAATCACTAGAAGTAAACAGGTTTCTGAACTACATATCACATTGTATCTGCTATTTCTACCAAAACAGTATTTTAACCTCTGTGTAGCTAGATCACATTTATTCTCATTGCTCCAGAGAGAAAAATTGGTATATGAAGCTCCTTTCTTCCCTGCTGCTCTGAATCATGAAGCATCTCTGCATGTTGCTCTGCCCTTGAGGACAATAGCATGAGATGGAAACCTGCTGACTCCCCCTTTTGTGGAGAAAACACAGACTGAGTATGAAAGAGATGAATACATAAACTAAAGAGGTAAGAAACAAAATAGCTTTAGATAGGTATACCTGAAACTATTTTATTTTTATATTTACTGACAACTGCCTGTATCATCAGAGAATATTTATCTGGGTTCTTATAATAATAGTATTCCCTCCCCATCATCCTTCACAGCTCAGTTTTGCAAACAGAAAAGCAAGAAACTATATCTGCGTTACCTGCTAAAAATTGTCTATATCTGAAACACTTATTTTTCAAATTCTCTTTTTCATAGGATGCTCTGATTCCAGCCTCTGAACTTTGCCTTATTCTTACTCTTATATTAGATATACGTGTAGTTAACCTGATGAATGTTTCACCATTGTTGTACTCAAGAAAATATAGCACTTCAGTACAATTCTGGTAGCACTATCTAGATCAAAGCAGAAAGGAAGACAGCTCTCTCAAAATCCGGTTTGGTGTTTGTAAGACTAAGCCTCCCAGTTTGGTTAACTAAGTGTTGCTTTGCATAGCCTTCAGGGTAAGTAAAGACAACAGGCTGTCATATCAATGTCATGGGAGGACTAAGTGGCAGCTTTACATAATTTCTATTCATTTCAGTGAAATCGTAATAAACATACATTTTTCAAATGAGTACTGAATTAACAGATTCAGTGTGATGCCCAATTTCTTCCTTGCTTAGGACACTATGATACAAAATATTTTAAGTAATGAATTCTTTGCCATCATGATATCTAAGGACATTAAAATGTACAGCTGTGAGAAAGGTAATATATATTTACAAGACCAATTGACATATCCCGTTCCCCTCCCCACCCCAGATAAGCCTTTAACAGCTCTTGCTGAAAAATATGAAGACTGTCCTTCTGGTAGATGTATCTGTAAACCTCAGTTTTCAATCTGGAAGTTGATCACTGAAGGCTGAAATGAGAAGATCATTAGAAGATCTGTAGAAGATCTGTAGAAGATCATTAGAAGATCATGAGAAGATATGTATGGATGTGAATTATCACATATTTGTATACATTATTTGGAAAAAGATAGTGAATGGTCCAGGTTCACAACAGGAATCTGGAGATCACTGTGTGAGATACAAATATTGAGAAGTACTCCTAGTCATGACTCTATACAACAGTGTAGGATGCAAAGGTGAGAGATTTAGTAATGAAGGACTGGAGACCAGGTAAGGTATTTGAAATACAAATCCGTGGAATATTAGGGCAGCATGTTATTTTTGAGGAGTTACCAAACACAGTGGAAAACTCACCAGCTTACGCCATTTCAATAGGTAAGCTGAAAGCATTTAAAGGTTGATGTTGAAATGCAGCAGCTGAAGATAAACAAGAGATGTATAGGAAGTCAAAGTGAAGATTTTTCAATAGATTTTGAGATCCATAGCACTTTTTTCCCCTCACTCACCCATTTTTCCCCTCTAAATGGTTCTCTTTTAGAAAATCAGAGAAACTACCACAGATCCAATGGTAAATTCAGGTAACGCACCATGGTTTTCCCTAACCAATAGAACATTGACAGCATTTTTAGGTCTAGGTAAATGTATTGGAAACAGCCTCCAACTTTTGCTAAATATGACTTTTTATTTTAATTCCTCAGTGTTGTATCTGAAACCATAGGCCTCAAACAAGGAATAGAACAGAAGAAAAGGAAATATCCTGTATGAAAACAGTATTTGTTTAATTTCAGGTTTGGAAATTAAGCAGATACCAATTAAGCATATTTGTCAAAACTCCTATTTTGGCTTAGCAGTGGCTTAGATCAGTGATTTTACATCAGTTAATGTCAGTTTTAAGTGAAATCTGAGTGCTTCCACAACTTTCTGCACTGATTTAATTATCTGTTTAAAAGCTGATTATGATTCCATTGGTGCAAATCTATCTGGTAGATTAACCCTGGAGGGCGATCTGCAGCTGCATATTTGGGAGATTACTGTGCAACTTCTAAGGATACCATTGCCTAAGGCTGAAGTTCATCTTTATCCTTCTACCTTATGCTCATCTCACAGGCACATTTCCTGTTAGGTCTTGCTTAAATAAAGTCTAATTACAGAGAAATAGGATATTACAATGATCACAATGTTAATATTTGGAATAAGCATTATGCATTGGTAGTGACAAGCCCTTGTAAGACTTCAATATCATTACAAAACTTGACGGTATAATTATCAGTGGAACTTTCCATGTATACATTTATTACAAGGGACACACACAGAGATTATAGCCATGGAAACAACAAAAAATTAAAATTAATATTACATTACAAATGCTATGAATAACATTAAATCTTTTTCCTGTCTGTTATGAAAGAAAAGTGTTGAACAGAACTGGTGTACTTTTTAGGATGAAATTCCCAATGTGTGTTGGTTTGTATCCTGGCCAAAACATATTTTTAAAATTAAATACTGCATATAGAGTTACAGATTTGGATCTGTTTATATGGTCTCTAACATGGTTTGACACCCATGTAATTGAAATTAATTTAAAGGAAGAAGTATAAAATTTAGCTAAGATGCCCATTTGGTTAAACTCACTAAAGATCTAGACAGATGAACTAGTACTATGTTTATTTTCTTAAAGGAGGAAAAAATAGACATGGTAGGTTGCAGTTAAGGCTTAGAAAAGTATTTCTCAAATCTACTTCCCCTCACAAAGAGATGAAGGAGTTTTTCATTCTTTCTTGAGAAGTTTAGTTCCCTACATGTCAATAATTTCAGCAGTATAGAGCTCTTAAATGGTGGCTAAATTGTTAGAAAAGCTGGAAGCAGTGTGCTCCTTGTGTGTGCCCTTAGCAATCAGACCATGAGTAGAGTGGCTCAAACATACCATGTAAATAAAAAGTGTACTTCAGCTGAGGGAGTTAAACCAAAAGAGCTGGTCAGTCTGGATTGATCTTTGTTCCTAATCCTCAGGTAATGTCACTGTCCCCCATCCTGACTACACTGTGCTCTTTTTTTTTGTTTGTTTGTTTGTTTTTTTTTCCTCTGAAGGGTTAGGGCCCATTTTAAAAGGTAATGGCACATGCATCATCATCTGCAAATCTCTCTGTCTGGCATCATTCAGAGCACACAAACAGCCTGAAAAGACAGCAGCATTAATGCTCACTATTTTAAACCTCAGCAGCATGACATTCATAGTCAGACCCTGGTTGAGTACTGTATGGATATGTAGCCCTACTATGTTTATGGGGTATCTAGACTTACCCCACTTTTCCTGATGAGTCTGATCTAAAGTGACTTCCACTCCATCTTTACTTAGAAAATGCTTAACTCTAAGACATTATCTCTAGGACATTTAGTGGTTTAAATGCTGTAAAACTCAACAAAACAAAACAAAACACACACACACACACACAAAAACAACCAACCAAACAACAACAAAAAAAATCACCACTCTTATAAGCTTCAGTTCAAAACCTACAGAAAAGATAAATCAAAATAATTTTTAAAAGGGTAGCAGATTTTTAATCAATTATGAAGATTGTTCACATATTACTTAGCTGGATGATGAATTTTCATTTGCTGATACACTTTTTTTTTTGTTAACAAAAATTATAGGAGAAGATTAATATTTAGAAACCATCATCAACCTTATAAAATAGTTTTAGATTAATGTACCACAAAATGACACTTCTGTTCTAATGGAAACATTTCAGAAGCGCAATAAAGCAACGAACAGAGGAATACAGTAATCATTAGTGTCATGTGCTGAACCTCGTCCCTGAAACAAAGTCACCCAAAGGTGTGATTATCCCACAGTAATCACTCTGTGTTTCATCTAGTTGCTTAATGAAGTAATTTGAATTGTTAAGGGTGTTTTTTTGATCATCCTAAATGCGTCAGCAGCATATGGAACCAATACAGTAAAAGCATCACTGAAAAGTAGTTGGTGGGACATTGAGCTTTCTGATTCAATTTGTGCAAGCTTGATTAATTGCACTATTTTGACTTTAAATTTCATAGCAGTTTTTTAACCCTATAGAAGATATGGACCAGTGAAAGGCTGAAGTCCGTAATTAATGTAGACCCACGAAACATAAAGGTCCTGACCCAGTCTTTGTTTATATCAGCAGCAAAAATCACTTTTCTTTTTACTAAAATTAACATGAGACATAAGGTCATTATTGAAAGCACTAAATAATACCTAACAATGAATTTTAAGGAAGCAAAACAGAAGAGAATGAAAGACAGTTTTAATTGCTCCCAGACAGTATAGTTTTCCCTGTTCACCAGCATCTGAAAACTGTTTAAAAAGGTTTTGGCAACTTGAAGCTTCCGTAGCTCAAAATCAGGTGTTAAGTGCTGCTGTGAGTCCTTTAAAATTTCCTCTTTGTAGTATTGATAAATGGCACAATGGACATTAGGTTTTGTAGCAAAGTGACAGAGTTGAGTGAGCCATTCAGATTTTAACATAGAGGACCATAGAGTTCATAGTATTCAATACCACAATGCTTTATTTCAAAAATGGTGCCTTTAAAAGTAGATTAAAATTTTAGAATTGCGATGGGACATTTCTATCTATTTTGTGGTGAGTGCTAATAGACATAAACCTCTCTGTTACCAATATGGAAGTTGATAACTAATGTTAGCAGGCTGAACTGAGAGAAAAAGGAGGAAGATTCAACACTGATGACACATACTATTAGAAATGCTATTATAAGCTTAAAATTCAAGGTTTGCACCTTGCAACATTGCAATGTACTGGAATGGACTTTTGTATCAATTGAGTTGTTCAATTCACCTAGAGCCTTAAAGCCTTTAGAAATTTGAAGTACTCAGAGATGACTCTCTGACCTTTACTGTATTACAAATAGGTCTGATTCTCAAGATCCACATCCATTAAATGCTTGAATGAGCTCAGTATTTATTGTTCTTTCATCTCATTAAAACAGCTAAAAGGTTGGGAAAAGGCATAATGTAAAGAAAGGTCAAGTGGTAATCATGGTGTGAAATGCTGTTACATGTGTAAGTATAATAATTCTTTAGACTTTATGCTCCCTGGAGAGGAAGTTGTTCAAAACTGTTCACCTAAAAAGGTTTATTTTGTGCTAAATATAGCTCAACAGCACTAAATGGGGGAATTAGACTGACCTTTTGCTCCTCTGCATCAGCAATGGCCTTTTCTTGGCTCACTTTTCTCAGTCTGAAACCTTATCTTAGCAATCAAAACTTTAGCATCTTGATTTCTCAGTTGCAGTTTTGCCTCTTCAGAAGCAAGTCTAGATTTTAGATCTATCTACAGGGCAAAAGGTAATGCATTATTTGGGAGTGAGGGCCATTATGTATCACTCTTGAGAGATACTACCACATGTGCCCCCAAAAGCTGAAACTGAAAATAAGATCCACATACATTTCATGGGTAGTACCGAAAGTGTCACCTTTTCCTCCTTTTTTTTTTTTTTTTTTATCTCCATATGACAGCTCCACATTTTAGCTCACACAGGATTTTGATGGCTTGGAGAACTGAATAAGAACAGTCTAACTGCACCTGCCAGGGACTCCACACCTCCCTCAGGGTGCTCAAATGTCTGTCCAGTTGCTGTTTTTGTAAGCAAGTGCCTAAACAGTTCAGCAAGACTCTGCTGCAGGACTGAGCAAAGGTACAAATGAAAAAGCAAGAGGACATTCTGGAAAATGCTTAGTAATCACTCTGAGCAGACAATTTCAGCAGAGGTTTGCTGAAAGGTTAAGACAGACTCAGAGACTGATTAACAAATACTACTTGTTAGTTTGATGAAAGAACAACTTACCTTATGGCCTGCCAGGCTAGAAACCTGTATAAATATATCCAGCGACACTCTTTCCACATGTAATGCAAATGTTTTAAATACCTGTTTTTTAGTTTTTCCCTATCTCTCCAATCATTTTATCTCACAACTCTTCATGATAAAAAGCTAAATCTTAATCAGAAAGGACTCTCATTAACCTGATCTGGATAGAGGTGATAAAGAAGACAAATATTAGAGGCCTTAAACTTTTGTCACACTGAAATTCTCGAGCATTGTTCATCTTTGGCGGACTCCTGAATTCTGTTACAAAACCTACAAAATGCATATTTCCTAAATTTGTCGATCCTGAAGTGAGGAGACAAAGCTGTAAAACTGAATTTGTCAAAACAGATGACTGTAAAGATCCCAAACCTCTCCACTCACTTTATTTTTTTTAATGATTTAACTTTATGTGTAGTTCTTTCTGAAAATCTAAACAGTGCTGCATTTGATATTCTTGTCCAGAGCTCCAGAGTACAGGGACAGAGATGCTTTAGTGTTCATATAGCTGCCTAGATAGGAGCTGTGGCTCTGTCTGCTCACACATCATTCTCCACTTGAAGTTGTCAAATTACCATTCAGTCATCATCAAATTAGAATTCAGAGGAAAAAAATGTTTTAATCATTTACTTAAAATATCTTATTAAAACTAAACTATAGAAGAGCAGTCATCCTTTTCCACTGACCATTTATTTTTCCAGAACTTCAGCTTGAAACGTGGGAATAAGACAGTCATCTCCCATTGTTAACCACATTGCAGTAGTACAAAGCTACAATGCCATGCAAGGATGTAACCAAGCATTTCATTTGAAATCTTCATGTAAAACACAGATTTTCTGCTTGGAATAAAGAAATTCCTTGACTATGGCTTGTCATGAGCAGCAGCACAAAAGACTAAGGAACAGGTTGTGTGGTGAGGAAAGGCTTCAAAGGAGTCTCCACTCCCTTCTGTCTTTTGGACCAACAACTAGCCGCAAATGAACTATAGGCAGAACCACCACCACCCTCTACACTCCCCCCATCTGTCCAGACTTTGTCCTTGCTCAGATAGACAGAACCCTCCTTCCACAGCCAGATAAAAAGCTGAAACAGCTTCCATGTGAAGAAAAAAGTTTCCAAAATCATGTAATTTCAATTAAACACAATGATGCCATCCCGCAACTAATTGGTGTAATTAAAAAGTGCAGTTTCAACTTTGTTTTATTAGCAATACAACCCAGATTATTTATAAAGAATGAAAGAAAAGGTTGTGACTTTCACAGCTTACCTGAGAAGCTGTTGCCTTCAGCTTCTGTATGCCATTCACTAAGTGCTCCATGTGCTCTGACATCCTCTCGTTTTTTTTCTCCAGTAGGATCTTAAACAGTCAAAGTTGTTCCAGGAAACTCACCAGAGTGGTTCAATTGTATCACCTCTTATTATGACTGTATTTGGCACTCAGAGTCTTCACACTGGTACAGGCATAAGCCATGAAATCACAGATGGAGTCCTGGACAAGTGGCTGCACATACCCAAGGAACAAGAACAAATGAAACAGGAGCAAAGAAAAGTTTCAAAAATGTCAGAAAAGGTTATGTTAAAGATAGCTCATTCACAAAAACATTTATCAGAGTCTACCCAAAACATAATTCTGTCAGCATGTAAAAACTATTAAAACCTAAGTGACTCTCCTCACAACTTTTTTTTTTTTCCATATAAATTAGTTAATTCTGTGCTGGCATTCATAAAGTCTTCAGATCCATAGGAGCTAAGTGCTTCATCGCACTTCCATTTTCTGCATAAATAACCCTAAAAGCTAAAACCAGAGATTATATCAGTCTCTATGCTGCCATATGTAGAGTTAAAACTGTATTAATTTTCCATTTCACCTCTGAAAATCCTGCCTAAAAAAAATTCCTGTATAGGTTTAAAAAAATGCAGTTGTTGCTGTAATCACACTGATCTCTACATTACTTGTATATCATCAAATTCCTATTTGGAGAGAAATGGAATTTTTTACGTCATCATCTTTGGATTGAACAGAAACGGACTTGGTGTTTTTCCCTTCCCTAGATGCTACCCATGCATCAGTCCAAGAAGCATGCCTTCAGCTGAGAGCAGAAGCTGACAGCGCCTTGCAGAAAGGCCCCAGTGCAGCCCTGTGGGAGCGGAGGGGAGCGTGGGTTGGGAAGCTCGGTCAGCTTCAGGGGCAGCGTTGGATATACGACACAGATTCATGTGAGCTTTCCTTCTCATTGCAGGAAGAAAATGCAGCAGTGGGATTGGAAAACTCTTTTCATAGACTATATGATAACCAAAATGGGTTACATGTATTTAAAATGGCTCCAGGTGGTAATTTAGCTGCATGCTCCTGAGCAAAATGCAGAGGTAAAATCCCTGTCTTAATTCATTTCACACAGCAAGAAGGGGAAGGCATGGCTGAGAGCTGGTTCCAGGGCTAAAGCTCAAAGATTCTTTTCCTAAATTTTTTGAAAACTAAACTAGCAAATACAAGATGCTGCTACATTGCTTTGAATTACAGTATACTTTCCTTGGATAAAGGTGTAGTAAGAAACACCCCAAATTTTTGTTTGTTTTAAAGGATTCTATCTACCTGTACTACTAGAATATATCCATTTACATGTCTGAACAGGAATACCGTGTGTGAAATGAACAGAGAAATATTAAGAAAGCCTATTTAACTCCATCACTGTAACTAACTTTCATTTTGTCCTCTATGACTTCTAGCATACTTAACTTTATAATTTGTGGAGTCACATCTCCCTCATTTTAATGATTATTTATTGCATTCTGTACAAGATGAACCCAGTTCAATTAATCAAGGGAAGCCTAAAAATCAATTAATATGAATTAAATGAGCTACACCAACTCTTAGGAAAGTCACACATAATTTACCAAACCATTGTCAATAATGCTTAGAGAACTTTGGGAAAATTGCTCATGAGTGGTTGTTGATGCAGTTAAATGTTTTAAGCCTACATCATTAATATTACAATCAGGCTGGTGCAGAAAGGCTTGCCATTTTTCTCAGTAAGAAACCTATTTTCTTTTGACTTTAAAAAGCTAGTTTGAAAGAATACTTATTTCACCTGTGATTACTACAACAGAAGTTAAAGTAAGGACTAAATAAAGAATGATCTGTATTTGGGGAATGCGGAAATAAATTGCTTTACAAGTTAAAAAAAATAGTTTAAACAAAGCCAGCGTAAATTCATCTAATATCACACACACCTCCAAAAAAAAGCTGTTTCTAAAAGCAAGGCTGGTCAGTAGGAATGGACATTTGACCAGCACTTAGCTTCACACTTAAATCTCTTACAGCCTTTTTCTCCTTTCCCCATTGTTGATGATATGCACACCCTGCCATACAAATCTTCCTAAGAGAGGCAACCTTCTCACACATGATCCTTATGAGAGGTCTCTACTCAGCAACCCTGAAAAGCCCTCTAACAACAGTTTCATTTGTAAATCAGCGAGGGAAGAAGTGGGTTTCGGTAGAGCTGGAAGTGGCCCGAGACAACTTGTCTCAATGGGGCAAAATAACTATTGTTATCAAGCTTAACAAAATGGCACAGCATGGGAGACATGCCGAGCCAGAGAGCAGCTGGTTGTAATTCACACTGTTTTTCAGAAAACACTAATCGTTCCCGAACAGACCTCTTTGATGATTGGTCTTTCCTGCATTTCCAATTTGTCACTTTCTCTTATGATAAGGTCAGCAGTGACAGCACTTCCTGACATTAACAGCTGTGGCTTTTAAAAGGGTCATTGTGGAACTACTAATTGCAGTAATTTCATTAGCATAAATTATTTATTCTGCCATTCATTTATCTCCTTTTTTTTTTTTTCCCTAATACTACATTGTATTTTTCAATATATGCCCATTCAGGGTTGTAGGCAAATGAAATTATTATTGCTAATTTAGCCTTATTACAAAAAAATCAAACAAAAAAGAACTGATACAGTAACAAAGTCTGATTTAACTGCAGTTCACTAGAAAGTATAACATAGCTTGAAGCCAATAATGAAGAATAGGCAGTTCTGAATCAAATTCAATAGTTCCCCAAACTACTGAGCAATAAGGCTATATAAAATCCAAAAGAAAATATAAGGGTGATGCCTGTTCATTCATATGCAATCCCTCTATTTTGGGCCTTGCCTGACTGACTTTAAGCATGCAAAAGTGAAAAATGGAAGTTACTAGGAGAGCTTAGACAGGAGTTTTGCCTGTGTCCTCATTATTTTCCTAAAGATGTAAATCTGTCCTTACCAAATCAAATTGTGATAAATCAAGAAAGACCAGTGTCCCTGAACTTGTATGCATCCTGCAGGCAACACCAACCCAGCTTTGGAAAGATGAGAAAACTGGGAAGTATATGTGTGTATGGGGGAAAGTATAAAGGCAAGGAGAGAAGGGAAAAAGTTGTTTCAGACTTCTTTCTCATATCACATGTTGTAAAACACTTTGGAGTATGATACAGTAAGAACATAATTAATTTATTCTTGGTAGGCTTAATAGCATGCGATGTTTAGTGCTAAGACGTGAAGAAGCAGCACACAAGACAGCTGCAGCAAAATATATATTCAGACCATATAGCAGAGATGTACATTGAATTAATTTTAAAATGGATTGATGAAATAATTCTGGTTCTTTTATTCTGTACTCAGTGCTGATATGTGAAAGTAGCTGAATGTAAGGGAGACTGTCATGTTGAATATAGAGATTAAATATTTATGTTAAAATACTTTAGATCATGTTTTATACCAAATGAGGTATGTAAGTTCATTAAGCTCACTATTATATCGGTATACTGATATTTCAGTATTGCTGCAGTGTTCTTTGCTTGTGCTCTTTTTACATTTAAGTTCAGCAATTTGAGTACTGAAACAGAAGAGGGCTCTTTTCCTTTCTTTTCTCCAAAGGAAACTAAAGATATCCAAATCAATTACATTTTAGATACACTCAATTTCCCTCCAACCATCTCTGAACTGGCTACCTCTTAACACACAACTTGGCCAGTGTCCTGAGTGAAAAGGAGAGCACGGTACCTATGGTTTGGGAAGCTTCAACTGGCACCAGAACTAGGTAGGATCACCACTTCTTTCTGTCCAGATACTATCACAAGGCAGACAGGACATTCACACCATCCATCCTTCATAGCAGCTCACCATCTCCCTGCTGAGCTCAGTCTGCAGCCTCCTTCCCCAGATTGACTCTATCTTCCAGAAAAATACCTGGACTTGATTTGAAAATACCGAGGAATATGGGGAATCCAAGACTTCCTTCCCAATTCTCACAATCACCCTGAATTTTTCCTGTTTTTCCCTTAGCATTTTAAACCCAGAAATTTTCCACACCCTCATCAGGTAGATATAATGACATATCTGTATAGAACTTTTACGAGGAAAATAAAATCATTAGCTTAACTTCAAGCTACCTTAATTAAAAATAATATACAATATAATTATACAGTAACAAAAAAAAAATCTAACCTTTTTTTTTTTTTTTTTTTTTTAAATACTGAAACAGGATAATTAAGAGCTAAGTGTAAATTCTGCCAAGATAATTACTGATCTTGCACCGTTCTTCATAACAGGCAGCACAGTTTCAGTATCTTTCAGGCACACGTGAGTTGTTGCTAACACTTTTTATACTAGGAACAAACAAAATTCCTGATATATCTGAAATGGAGCAAGAGAAACTGTATGAACACCGCAGCACCCAGGCCCAGAAAAGGAGGCCACTTGCTATAAATCTCTGACAGACCAGGGATGGCAATCTGCAGCCAATATTCCCTGTACTTTGGGGTGGTCCTTTGCCATCCTGCTCCTCTTACTCTAATAGCCTAATACCTCTGCAACGTTCCTGAACCTGCTCCCTTTACTACCCACCTTTCTGTGACCATTCTCCCTTCACTTCCCATTTATTCATCCTCTATCTACTGTACACCTCCCTCACCTTCCTAGTTCAGTTTTGTTCCTCTTCTCCTTCAGTTGAGCCCCCCTACTCTTCTCTTACAGCACTGTCATAGTGTCTCTTATTTCCACACCTCCTTATGATCTCTTCACTTTTTCCATCACTTTCCAATTCTTCCTGTCTCCTCCTAATACCTTTTTACATTCTGCTGTATTTGTTGCTGTTTGGCTGCACACGCCGGCATGACTCAGGCACCATGTACTGCTTTACGTGTGTTGACAACACAGAAACCACCACACACAGGCAATACAGCATCATGTTGTTTTGTTACCTGCCATTTATTTCACTTGCTGGGAACTGAACAGGAAAGATATCTACTGGGAACAATTAGCACCCATGTGCAAAAGAGATGGTTGCTGAGATCAGTGGATTCTTTTCTAAGTAACTGGGAAGGAATTATATACGAATATAGTCCTTAACTATTAAAAAAAAATCAGTATTAAAAGCCTAAATTCTGATGACCAGATGTATTTTCAAAGGAGGAAAATATAATTAGTTAAGGATCAGAAAAAAAAAAAAAGAAAGAAAGAAAAAAAGAAAGCAAATTTGTATTCCCCCCATTCCCCCCCCCCTTTTTTTTTTCCCCTTCACATTGTCTTAGCAGTTTCTTTGAAAATAAAAGGGAATATGCAGGTTGGTATCACATTAAAAAAAATAAATAAATAAAAAGACAAAAACCCCACATAGCACACCGGACAGCAAATAGCTCTTCTACTCACACTTCGTATTTCCTGTAAACTGCTAAAATAAAAGCAGGAGGTGCTGGTGGAAAACACAAAGGAGGCTCAGCACAGACTTCTGCTTCCCTTGCTGTCCTGTAGGAGGCACCAGCACGCCGCGGAGCAGCCTCTGCCCCTGGCCCGCAGCACCTGCCTGCCCAGAGACCTGCATGCTTTTTTATCCTCCCCCCTCCCCCCCTTGAAAAAAAAAAAAAAATTATTACTTTTTTTTTTTTTTTTAATTTTCCATCCTCACCAAAAGTCATGCTCCAGCCTGATCAGGATCAGCGAGGGAGTAGGTACCCAGATATTAAAGATCTAAATGTGTTTGTCATGTGGTTCCAAGTGAAATTTTTGCCTTTTTGGTTGCTGACCTGAAGGAGGACTTGCTGCTTTTCTTTAGCTAGCCTGGACTGTGAACTGCAAAATCGCAGCCTCACTTACTACACAACTAGTATATATATTCAACTATACTGGGAAGGGCTAAATAAATTCTGAACTTATGAAGATCCTAAACACTCCAGAACTAAGGTATTCTGCAAATAAGAGAGTGCTGTAAGTTACGATGTCTTTTTTCACTCACTTCCATGCCTGAGAGACCTCTCTAAATTCCTCTGAAGGACCAGGTCAGTGACATGTCCCCAAAATACAGCTTCCAGCAGAGTGAGCTTGAAAAAAATCCAGGACAAAAAGTATGCAAAAAGGGAATAAAATAAAATAAAAAAAAATCCTCCAGCTTATTCAGTTATCAATCTTTCAATGATCACTGTTGCTTTCATATAAGGCTGACAAGCTGCAGGTTCTGTACCTCAACTCCCTGGGCAACCTCAATGAGCCTCCTGTGGATGGAGCACAGGGCCTCCTGTGGCCACGGCTGAAGCCAGTCAATAGTGGCACAGCTCACGATAGCTGGGAACTTCCGAGCTGGGGCACTCAGCATGCATCCACCAGGGAGAAACACAAAATGATCTGCAGGGAGGAGGGAGGAAGAGAGGGAGAAAGGAATTACACGGCGAGTGAAGGCCTTCAAAGAAAGGCACGCAGTGAACCATGCCCCTGTGCCGGTGCAAGCCAGCTTGCAGCTGAGGCTCTGAACCAATTTGGCAGCTAATAAATTCAGTCAGCTAGAATTTTACCTTGGGCAAATAGGTATTTACTCTTTTTCCACTGTACGTATACTGCATACTTACCGTTTCTGCCCCATCTCTCCACGTGGGGATAGTTGCTCAGTTTGATGTCTGTAAGTAGGAATGCAGCCACACACACGCACTGGCATGCAGACAGCCAGAAGGCACGCATTCAGATGGTCCCTCTGACGCAAAGCCAGCTCCTGGGTTCCTAAACATATTCAAGCCACTTCCAGCCATTCTAACACACACTGCAACTCCATTAAAAAAGAATGTAAAGGAAATGAGATTAGGATCTTGGTTTCTATGTGACTGTTTAGGAGCCATTTTTTTTACAAAGGGGGAAAGGCATGCCCAAATGAGTCTAAAATAGTCAGAGAAGACTAAATCTGTATTTGGTTTATCCAAGGCAATTCACATTTAAGAAGGATTATTCCAGTCTCTTAGTTGTTATCTGTGGACCTACTTACTGAAGTTAGCACACGTTTTGGCCACTGTGTTTGCTTTTGGTTAATTAGCAAAATGACAGACATCAAGCTGTTAAGATGGGTCTGGACTGTTCTGTTTTAATGCTGAAGTGTATGTATATAGGACTACTGTCTTATGAACTGAATCCCATGAAATGAGATTTATTTATTGCGGTACAGGACTTCTCAAATCATACAGCATCAATATTGTTCATTTCAACACAAAATATACAAATGGTATCAGAGTAGATTAACACTACCCCAACAACCACAGGAGGCAGGACAGTCTTGTTGGGCATACTAAGGAAGTGATTTTTTTTTTTTTCTTTTTTTTTCTTTTTTTTTTCCTGCCTCTGGAGTAGTCTGTAAGTGACATTACATGTTAAGAGAAAACTATCTGGAAGAAAGCTAAGCCAGATGAAAAATACAGAAATGCGAGTTGAAAGAAAAGAAGGAAGAAAGGAGGAGGTTGACCTGAGACATTATCTCTCTGGGTTTTAAAGGAGTCAGAGAGAAAAAGTGGTGAGTATAGAGTAACAGTGAAAAAAGCTTCTATGCATTCTTGAAAGAAAATGGAAAAGATTTGCTACTATCTTGTAGTTTTTAAAATGTATCACTGCACTAGAAAACACCAGACAACTTCTGTAATTAAGTTTTAGCTATGAGCAAGGATGATTAAGTTTCAGTAAAGCTAAATCAAAACAAGAAAATCTTTCAGCTTTATGCAAACCCTCTCCTCAGTCAGATTTTTTTTTTTTTTTTTTTCCCTAGGAAATGTATAACTTTGTAAGGCTTTGATTTTATGTTGAACCATATGCAATATGCATTTTTATTTCCACTCTTTTCAGAAAAATCAGTTTAGAAGTGGCCTTTGGTCACAAGCACTGGTCAGTCTATATCTCAGAAAATTTCTTTATCATGGTAGTATAAACTGAGTGGGATTTTGAGATTATTGAAAGCTTCAGATCAATGACACCATTTTCAGAAGTGTAACAGCAAGAAAAACAGAAATGGTCCATTTCTGTTGTGAGTCACAGTGGAAACAGGAAAGGCAGAAGTGAGAAACAATTATAAGAGAAAGAAGAGATAGAAAGCTGAAAAAGGGTATGAGGAAGAAGCAAGAAAGGCAAACGGAAGTAATGATGGACTTCCATGTTGTGGCAGACTGGAAGAGAAATGATACAGACAAAAATTACATGGGGCATAAAATGGAGAAGAATTCACTGAAATCTTTACTGATGGGTGAACTATAAGTATTAAATAAGTTAGAGCCCCACTGCACTGTGAGCTAACTGCATGTTCCACTTTTTAAATCCATTTAATTATTTCTAAATGGAGGGTATTCACTAGTCTCTTTTCAATGTGCTTACCAGTTTCGCATAGGTACAACATCTCACAGTTTTCATGTCTCATAAAACCAGATGTGGAAGACTATTTCAAGTTAAAACAGAGTTTTGAATCCCCCTACTAATCTAGTTTATTGTCAGAGAAAAAATACCTCTCTCGGGTGAGCCTAAAATTCTTCCAACCACAGGTGATTTGCACATTGCCTAGAACGTATTTGAGAGCGTGTCAGCAAGAGAAACCAATGGTTTAAAATCAATTGTGGACTTTGACAAGAATTACAAGCATCAGTGCACATTATCACATTTGAAAGAAGAATGTCCAATGCTGTCTTCCAGAGTCTTGACAGAAATATAGCCTCTGGTCTATTCTCATAAAAAAAAAAAAAAAAAAAAAAAAGGAGTCTGGGTTGTCCAGGGACAATACAAAGACCAGCCACCCGATCGGTAAAGTGGTCAGAGGTACAGAGAAGATTCAGAGAAGATTTCATCTACTTTGAATGTATTCAAGAGAAGCAAATCACAGAATTATCCACACAGAAGTCTATTCTAGCAAAGTAATGAAAACTGTGCTAGAATTTTGGAAAGACGACAGAAAGATCTTGGAACTTACAGCAAGATCTTATCATGCTGATCAGAGAGAAGAACAAACAAGGAAGCAGTTATCAAAAAGATGCAAGAATAAATTTTCTCCACCCCAAAACTCTCAGAGAAGTAACGTAGATGAAGAATCTTCTAGGTCTGTTTCAGGATTCTCAAATACCCTAGACAAATCTTTGAACTTTCTGGAGTTTCTTTGTTACATCATAAGCCCTTTGATTAGACATTCTCATTCATGTCTCTTCATTTTCTGATAAAATTCTAAATTCAGTTATAGTATCAGAAAAATCATGAGAAATGTTCATGTTTGGGGCACCCCATTTTCTTCTCTCATTCCTCCTTCTCAGATCTGTATACCACCCTTGATACGGTAGCAACAGTAATGGAGAGCCTAGAGATATCTGTCCCCCTTTAACGTTCTTCCAAGTGCCCTTGCTGTAGTAGTGGGTCTATCACACCTTCAAAGCTGCAAAACACACATACACACTTGCTGGAAGTTATCTTTTCCACCCTCCTACAGTGCTCACATTGCTCATATTTGGACTTAACCCTCTAAGTACTGGACTGCAAGAAGAGTCCAAATCAAAGTCTGGGGCTGTTTGCCAAACAGCAATCATTATTTAGCATTTTCCTTAATTTTGTGCTTTACATAACATTTTATGCTTCCTAAATATCAAACACAGTCTTTTGTATGAATGATTACTATTTGTGCTCTGTTTACATCAGTCTTATGTTGAGCTTAAGGGGAGAAGGTACTTTCTCTAATGTCATTTTATGGGAGTGATTTAAAAGATCTATTATCTCTAAGGAGTTGCATTAAGTTATATACACTGCGTATCCCTGAGAAGATAATAGTGGCATTTCAGGATTGCTTACTAACTTTCTGCTACTCTCTAAATGTCAGATTTAGTAAATCATACCCAGAATCCATCTGTTTGCTCCTTGATTTTTGCCGCCCCATCAAAAAAAATCTGAAAGTTGTAGAGTACATTATAGTAGTATGTTCTAATCTTTATTCTAATCTCATGCTTATCCAGCACTAGAGCTCATGTGGATTAGCATAAGCTCTCAACACTTCCATAACAAATGAGTAAGGAACAGGGTGTAAACTGACTGATGAGTGAAGGCAGACATGAGAAAAATGCATGAAACATCTAGCAAAAGCTGGTAAATATAATAAGTCAATCATTTTCATGCAGGCAACCAAGATATAAAAATTACAGTGAGGGTATCTCATACAGTAATAGAAAGGCTTAAGAAGTTCTACAAGGTAAATCCATTCCTTTATTTGAAAGAAATGTGGATTGAAAGGTACAACACAAGTCTTTCATATGACATTTTAAAGATTTAAATTGGCACAACTGTATAACAAAGACAATTGGTGTGGATGGAGTACTACAGAAGTCACGATATTAATTATCACCGCAGCCTCTTCCTGCTGTTCTCAGATATGTGAGCTCTCTAGGTTCACTTAGCGCTTCAAACAAAGCAGGACACATAACTGTATCTTAATACTAACAAACTAAAGAGAGCCACAGCACAGGCTTGACCATTGATCTGACAGAGATCATCCTGTTTAAGTGTCAGCACGCTTACCTGCATGGTTTTGGTCCCTGGGAAACTACATGGTGCTGTGGTAGGAGTAAAGAGCTGTACAGACCAGGCATCATCCCTAGCTGCCTCTGCAATGACACCGCCATTTTGTGAGCAGAGCAAGGGAAAAGCTATGTCACATGGATGCCAGCCATGTCGTGACACTAGTCTTCAGCATCACAAAATGGACTTCAAATTTACTAACATA
>CM021766.1:32937816-32957984 GCA_011076525.1 Nettapus auritus | reverse complement strand
TTATTTTATTTTATTTTATTTTATTTTATTTTATTTTATTTTATTTTTTAAATGAGAAAGCTCTCCTAAATAAATTTACTTAAAGGCTGAGCAGTGAGCTGCTACTTTTTCTGTCAAAACACATGGGTGCTCCAGAGAGGGACATGGGACCATTGTGCTAGCAGCTGTACAAACATATAATCAAAGGTTGGAAAGATCTTCATGGTTATCTGGTCCAACTGTCCCATACCACCAATATCACCCACTAAACCATGTCCCGAAGCACCAAGTCCAACCTTTCCTTAAACACCCCCAGGGATGGTGATGCCACCCCTTCCTTGGGCGACTCGTTCCAGTGCCTGACTACTCCTTCTGAGAATAAATTTCTCCTAATTTCCAACCTGAACCTCCCCTGGCACAACTTGAGGCTGTTCCCTCTAGTCCTATTACTAGTTATCTGTGAGAAGAGGCCAACCCCTAGCTCCCTACACCATCCTTTCAGGTAGTTGTAGAGAGCAATAAGGTCTGCCCTGAGCCTTCTCTTCTCCAGACTAAAAAACCAGCCACTCCTCACAGACTTGTGCTCCAGGCCCTTCACCAGCTTTGTAGCCCTTCTCTGGACATGCTCTGGGGCCTCGATGTCCTTCTTGTAGTGAGGGGCCCAAAGCTGAACACAGTACTTGAGGTGTGGCCTCACCAGACAGGGAACGGGGATGATCACCTCCCTGGTCCTGCTGGCTACACTATTCCTGACACAGGCCAGGATGCTGTTGAACTTCTTGGCCACCTTGGCAGACTGCTGACTCATGTTCAGGCGAGCATCAGTCAGCACCCCCAGATCGTTTTCCTCTGCACAGCTTTCAAGCCACTCTCTTCCAAGCCTGTAGTGCTTCATGGGGTTATTTTGACCAAAGTGCAGGAGCCAGCACTTAGCCATGTTGAATCTCATCCCATGGGCCTCTGCCCATCAACCCATCCTGTCTAGGTCCCTCTGCAGGGCCTTCCTAAACTCTAGCAGATTGACACTTCCCCCTAGCTTGGTGTCATCCGCAAACTTACTGAGAGTGCATTCAATTCCCTTATCCAAATAATCAATAAAGATATTAAAGAGGATGGGCCCCAACACCAACCCCTGGGAAACACCATTTGTGACCGGTCACCAGTTGGATTTCACTCCGTTCACCACCACTCTCTAGGCCTGGCTGTACAGCCAGTTTTTAACCCAGCAAAGAGTATACCTGTCCAAGTCATGGGCTGCCAGCTTCTCCAGCAGAATACTGTGGTAGACCACGTCAAAGGCTTTGCTGAAGTCTAGGTAGATTATATCAACAGCCTTTTCCTCACCCAGCAGGTGGGTTACCTTGTCATAGAAGGAGATGAGGTTGGTCAGGCAGGATTTGCCTTTCATGAGCTCATGCTGGTCCTGCCATCAGTTGTGATGGAGTGTAATTATATTTGAAATAAAAATAAGGTCAATGCTGTCTGATATGAATATATTGCCACAAGACCTAGCAGACAGCAAATCCTTAGGGTTTTGTTTTTTTTTTTTTTTTTTTTTTTTTTTTTTTTAGCAAAGCATTATGAGTTTCTCAGAAACAGCACAGAGGGAGTGACAACTTGTGCCTACACTTTGCCCTGCATATCATTTGCCCTGGGAAGGAGGACATACTTCAGAGACCATGTAAGATACTGAAGAATAGTCACTACTTTGCCAAAACAGAACAGTGCATACTTCCCCTCTCTGAAAGCTGATGTCTCAGGCTGCAAGGCTAACATATGGCATCTGGGAAGACTACCATGCACAAAATTTGGCTATAATCATATCCTCATTCAGCCTTGCCTGAGATTTAGAAACATTGATTTTTGTACACATTGAGTGAAGAGGAAGAAAACATTTTGCTCCTTCCATATTTGCTCACATAGATAAAGCTCAGCCTTGCAAAGCCCTGAGGCCTATAAGCCTGATAAAGCACCTAATTCTACTAACCTTCCTTATCTTTGCATGAGCAGTTTCACTGATTAAATGATTTGCATGCAACAAGGACAAAATTTTGCCCTGTGTTCACCCATCGCAGTTTTATTCACTAAATCAATACATATGCAAAAATTTGTAGCAAGCAGTTAATTTTAAATACCAGAATTTTAAGCACAGTAGCGTGTGATGTATCTGTCTTGGAGGAAGTGAAGAAACTACCAAATTTCTGTGAAACGCATAAACAGACACCAAGATATCCTTTGACCACCCCATTTTTCAGAGATAAAGAAAATAAGAGGTACAGCTGAAAACCACATGAACCACAGCGTTTGTTAATGTGAACTACACAGCCTCGCCTGTGATTTTATCAAGCTTGTGCAATAACAAAGCAACACATTCTTGAAGTAGTTAACTCTCAAAAGGCTCAAATAATATCTATTAGTTTACCCTCAGGTCCTGGATCCTAGTCTTTCTGCAGTTTGATTTGGAAGATCTCCAGGGAGTAGATGTATGCTGCCAGCCTTGACAGGCTTTGTTTACCAAAACCACCTACTCCAACCAGTAGTATGTAACCCAGGGACTTCCAGAATATGACTGATCAGGCAGCTGATGACAAAAAGTAGTAACATAACGTAGACTTCAGCAACCCTAGCTGCAAACTTTCTCAACTTCTTTTTACCACATTGAATTTAATGTGTACACTTTTTGCCAATGTGTTCCTGACACCCAACGGTACGTTATGTCCATGTCAGCATTCTGTTTCTTTCCAATATGTGAGCAAGCAGAAAGAGATGCTTTCCTTGGTCAAATGTTGAAGGTAACTGTAGTGCTTTACAATGACTGGAGCTCTCTGGCAGCTCATTCTTTACAGTGAGCTGCTCTAAACCATCCAAGATCCTTACAAATGCTGACTTGCTTCAGAATAAAAACCTAGTTATCTTCAGACAAAAAACCTAGTTAACTTGAAGGTTCGGTTGGCTCGGTCCTATGAATGCATGAGAATTCCGTGTGTGTGTGAGTGGATATCAACCTCATCATTCTCTTAATATCTCATGCCCTGAAAAAAATAATTCTGCCTCCAACTCCCACCCCCCCCCAAAAAGTGATGAGAACATTTGTAAATAAGTAAATACAAAGATAATGTACATAATCTTGATGAACCTAATAGGGAGGTAGAAACCTGTTCAACCAAAATATTACTGGAAGGCAATCCTCTCTGGCCTCATAGTAGAATCTTGTCAGCCTTGCTCATTATTTCACAATAGAACCATGAAAATAAATGATAAGAGGTGGGGGGAAACAAACAGACAAACAAACAAACAAAACAACAACAAACACAGCTTTACAGGATCTAATTTCACATTTACTCTTCCGGGACTGCCAAGCTGTAAAGCTAATACACTGTACCACTTCATTTGCCAAACTGGGATACTACCCTCAGTCACTAGACTTCAGAGAAGAAAATAATGGCTTACCAACATTTCCAAGCAAAACTAGTGATACCTGAGAAGGCTTCTGTCTGAAATGCTGATGATTATCACATCAACCTCTAAATCTGCAGAACAAGATCTACAGTCCCTATGAAAGATCCGTACGATTATCTTTGTAATTTAATCTCTTTTTTAATCCTCTTGGGTAGAAACTACTACAATAGACTGCTTTGTCAAGAGTGCCTTCTCTTATATAGTTCGTGCCTGAATATGTGCAAAGTGAAAAACAACAATGACATTGAAATTCTAGTCCAACTCAATAAGAAAAGCTTCCATGTTAAATGATTTGTCACTGCGAATAATAGAAAATGCTTTAAAAAAACTAAGCTCTGACAGCATGGGCCTCTCTTTCTGGAAATCATTGATAATATATATAAATAGAAAGACTGAATATGTTACAGGAGGTTTATAAATAATGACAAGGAGCAACAATGATGTCTGTGACTCACTGATTCAGCAAAACCTTCACAATCTCCTGAAAGTAGGCTGTTTTTCTTCAGTACAGGAAAAGAAAGCAAATGTACTTTTGAACTTTTCAGAAACAGAAACTGCTATTTTGGGCCACGGTGACATTAAGAGAGTACCCAACATGAGAAAAAGTACATTAAGTTGAGATAAGGTAAGAATGCATATGAAAAAATCTACATGTGAAAAAAAAAAAATATGATCACATTTAGAATTTTGGGCTGGATTAGATCTAAAACATACAAGGCTAAGCAGCTTAGGGACTGCCATGCAGTGGTATCATTTAATGTCTATATGTTTAAGGTATTTTCTTACTTGTTCTTGCTTTGAATTAATCTAATTTTAAAAGCATTTTCTCTTTCTTGGACATAAAAGATAAATATTACTTTTCTTATAAAGGCCAATTGCTTCATTAACTAATACAGCAGACTATAGAATTATCGATTATCTTTTCAAACTCGGAGAGTAAGTGTTGTTAATATTTGTGCAGCACAAAAAAGGATGAATCTCTGCTTAAACAAACAAAACGGAGCTTAGAAGTAACCACAGAGCCACAATCTAGTTTTCCATAGCAGCACCAATATACTATGTTCAGCAGAACTATTGCTGTGTGATGTCCCCCCATAACCCTTGCATTAAGAGTGTTAGGAGTCAGCGCTGCAACCACCTCTAAAGAGCAGATTCAACAATTTCATGTAAACATTGGAAGAATCATAATTAATTACTTGCTCCCCACAGGAAATTTTATAGATACTCTTACTTACAAGTGCTGCATGGTGCCCTCAGATAAGTCTAGGTTCATCAAAGCACACATTTCATTGTAGCTTTCTAGGAACTCCTTAAGTACATTCCTTAGTACTTCCCATCCCTTCAGTGGTCTGTAGCAAAGGGTTGCTCTGCTGTTTGCAAAATGGCAATATATGAGCAGAAATTGCAACAGCACTTGGTGTTCCACATTCTACCATAAAGTGAGAAAAAAAAAAAAAAAATTAAAAAATTGCCCAAAGAATTTTTTTTTTTTTTTTTTTTTTTTTTTTCCCCCTCAAAGAATAGTCCATTAATGTAATGATAGACATACTCATCAACTATCAGTGCACTCACACAGTGGCTCCAAACAGCCAGGCTTCAAGCAACTATTAGCAAAGCTGTCTATGCTTTTAACTGTTCATGTCTAAACTATTTAAAACTAAGGAAAAATAATTTGTTTGCGACAGGAAGTTACTGCTCAATCTAGGTCCACAGAATACCAAATATTTTAAATTTTCTATTTTGTCATTATTATATAATTTATATACTTATTCTCTTTCTTTTACTCCTTTTTCACTGGCAAATGGAAAATAGAAAGGAAGAAAAAAAGTGTCAGTAAACAAAGCTGATGTTTTTCAGTTTCCCTTTTTATTGAATAAATTCAGATATTGCTCTCCCCTGCCTTATTCCAACCTGCCAAGATTTTTTTTTTTTTTTTTAATCAAACATACGTGAATTCAATATGTTTATTTTAGTTCATGTTTCTGCTGTTTTGTCTGGTGCAAAACAAGCATGCTTTCAAGTGAAAAATTTTTGAAGGTCATGTAGAAACAGTAACGTGGTCCTCACTTGGTATTCCTCCTTGGTATTGGCACCAATATGCCCTAATTCCAGAAGAAACTATATATACCATAACTACTATATAATACCTGACACTATTTTTTCTTCCTTCTGCCATGTCTGATAAAATGAACAATACTGAGAAGTACTATATTTCACTATGTATGACAAGTTAAGGAAAAAAACATACATTACAAGGTTTAACTGAGAACATCAAGGCAAAGAAACATACTTGAATCACAGCTTATATGTGTAGTGTTTCCACTGTGAAAACCAGATAGTTGCATTATCCCTCATCCATATGGAGCAGAAAGACCAGAATGAAACCCGTATACCTATTTTATGTATGTCTTGAAATTTACAGTGCATTCTCTCTTATAGTTTAATTCTAAAAACAGATACTTTTTTTTTTTTTTTTTTTTTTTTGACTACCAACAATGCTCTCATTTCAAAAAGCACATGCGTTTTACTGACGTGCTCTGATGCCTAAAGGAGAATATAGTTTAAAATTAATTGAAAAATAACTTAATTCTTTTTATATATCTAAGTATACATATATATACACACATGCACACAGTTAATGCTCAAGTTAAACTATTCAAGGAAGGAAAAATAAAACAGAAGGAACAATTAGTCAGGAAAAACAGAAGCATATTCCTGTGGTTGGAAGTACAGAATTTGGAAACTGAGACAACAAAGACTACAATTTGTTTCTCCATACACAATGAAGGACATGAAGAATCATGTCCACAGACATGTTGCTACATCCCCATCCTAGCAAAGGCTCAGGTGTTTGATTTAAGTTAATAAAAACACCGCAACAGAGATATTTGAAATTACAATCAAAGCAAGGAATTACCCCCTCTGCAAAGACTAAAACCAGTCATCTCAAGGGGAAAGCTTCCTTGGTTTCCCCTTATCACTTTCTCTGACCCCTGCTTTTCCTTAGTAAAGAAGATGCCTACAGTGGGGGCTGGGAATGAAAAGATAGCATGCTATTGCTACTTACAGTTCCAGTAAATAAGAGCTTTCTCTATCCAGCTTTCCATTTATCGGCATTAGGCAAAATATTTTTAAGCTACACATACATACCTCAAAATGCCTGTGCATAGCATCCATCATCATTTTATGAAGGAAATTATAGTCTTTGCTTTCCACCAGCTTAGATATCAGTCAGAGTCTCTCCTTAAAGACATTAACCATACTGATTAGATATCTAACACATGTTACGCTTGAAACTATATAGCCTTTAAAATGAACCAGAACATCTCTGTAATTATTAAGTTCTTCAACCAGCTGATTCTGCAAAAGTATAACTAAAACAAATACCTGCTCTCCATGGGCTGGCACATGAGGTCAGTCACGGTCTCACAACATGGTGCAGTACAGGACACATACTGCCTGGATCTATGGATCTTTCAAAACTGTTAAACTATTACCCAGAATTCTTTCATTAACAAATCCCATGCCATTATGGGTTCTGGTATGATGGAGATTCCCTAGCCCCTCATGCAAACTGTGAATGTGTTATACAGGGCAATGGGCAATGTTATCAGGAGACCTGACAAATCCATGCCTCCTTGTTCACTTTGTCCATGGGGTGGGCAGATGAGAAAACTGTTCTAGGGAAGTCTAGTCTCCAGAAATTTGCTATTCCCTTGGAACAAATTTTGACTTTCTCTTGTCAAAATAATAAGTAAGCATAACAAAATTTGTAAACCATTACTCTATTTTCATTAAATATCTTTTCTATCTTAGCTTTCTATCTACCTGAGCATAATTACCTCAGGGCATGGACATCATTGTACAAAGAGCATCCGTTCTTCAGATTGGTCCACAAGGTCCACAAGGATTTATCCCATTAAATATTAAAGAACAGCAATAATAGAATGTCTTCAGGTAAAAACAAACAAACAAACAAACAAAGAAAAAAAACATAATACAGACTCATAAGACTTTGGAGAGGTCTCTCAGGTTAAAAACATAGTGAAATTTAATACCAGTTGATGGGAAGTTTTGAACCACTGTCTTGCTTGTGTGATGACTGGAATATTCTTCAGTACTGATGGACTGAAAGCATGCCACTGAAATTGGAAACAAACTAGCTTGCTATAGAAGGTAGTCAGGGAATCTGAGGAAAGGAAGTTCAAAGCAAATACTGCAAAATGTCATTGAAAATGAAAAGGGAAAAAAAGAGAAAAATTCCTTATCACAAGCCAGCAGATAAGAGTCAATGGAGTGTTAAATGACATTACAGCCTGGTGAAAACACAGTCACCTGTGTGTCACAGTAAATACTTCATTTCTAGCCTCATCCTTGGTGCAGTTCCACAGCTGTTGCATGTCTGGCTCAAAGCCCCACGGGCACATCTGCCAGGTAAATTTCATGAGAATTGCTATAAAATTCATTGGATTTTCAGTATCGTCATACACATGGCTTCTCTCTCTCTTTCTGTTTAGCTATAGGAACAGCAGGATTTAAAACCTGTGCTAAGTTGCAGATATGTTTTCTCTTATCCCCATTAGTTTCCTACCTATTACAGTGATAGGGTAAATGATAATTATCTCATGTATTAAATAATAAATGGAGAATTGTTATGACACTTAAAATCATACCTGGAGCTCAGGGTGGATTGTGAAGCTCCCAGTAGTAGGATTCATACAGGCAATATACTGACAATTACAAACTTCCTTAATAGTTAGCTTCTGCCTATCATACCTGAGAGAAAATGTAGCTTGATTTATGCTAGTGACAAAATACTGTACGTTTTTCAAGCTTACCCTCAGTAGAAGAACCAACATTACTGCCCTACAGGAAACTGGAATACAAGTGTCTGTGGAAGTATCAAATTGGGATAGTCATTTAAAAACTTTTAAAACAAAACCAAAACAGCATCCCCCTTTCCCCCAGTTGCTAATGCAAAATGTGGAAGTTCAAATCAGTTTTAGAGTGTAGCCATGGTAGATAACATCAGAATAAATGAACAGATTTCACTATGAAAACAATGGCAAAGATCATCTTCATGTGCATGAAGAAAATCTCTTAGAGCTGTGTAAAACAACTGGAACCAAGCATATTTCAGAGAAACCATTATACAGTAAAAAAAAGTAGCTTAAAAGATCATTCCTGTTTTGCTGTATAATACAATAAATACTATTTCTGGCTCTCCAAATGATACGGCATAGATCTAGGTAAATTTTAAAAATAAAAGTTGCTTCCTTTTAAAATGGGTTTTCAGTATTAGGCAAGTTTGAGTTCCAATTGTCCAAATCTGTTGACAGCCTTGTTTCTTCAAAAATTAGCATACAACTGAAGGAGGCCAACCAGCTCAAACAAAAACAAGCAAACAAAACCAACCAACCAACCAACCAACCAAACAAACAAACAAACCCTACAGTAAGAGGAAAATTTATAAATAATGCAGGCATTCCCTACCAAATCAATAAATCCTTCCCATAATTCCATATTTAAATGCATCTCTTTCTCAAAGAATTACTTTTTCCTGTATGTGTACAACAAAACTCAATTAAATTCTTCTCTACTTTAGAATTGTCAAATGGTTATGTCTAAAATTCCTAAGTGGCGAGGTCAACTCTTCCTCTAATTTGAACGGCTTTATAAAATATATAGATTTTTAAATTTGTGTTATGTTTTTTTTCAAAAGGAAAACTCAAAACAGAGAAGCATGAATGAACAGAGAAATTGCGATAACTGTTAAAAATGAAAGTTTGAAAATTTTGTGAGAAAAGAAAAAGATTACAGGCTCTAATAGTGTATAACTCTGGGAAGAAAACACAAGGGCACTACAACACATTAGCTTTGCACAGAACTAAATTAGACGCAATTCACATCACTGAGCTGGAGATGCTTTAGATTTGAGCAGTTGCTTCCTTTTTTCTCTTTATGCCTTGTTCCGTAACAAAATATTCAGCTGAAACCTGTTATTGTTCTTTCACAAGATGAAATATTGCCTAGTAAAATTTTTATAAATTCAACTGAATATACATCAAAAGAGCAAGAACAGTACAGAAGTTATTGGTCACAGTTGGTCACAAACCTAGTGAGATCACAGGACATGTGACAGTGAAGAGAGTCCACTATGAAACAAAAATTTTAAGGATGGTGTATGTGTGTGTGTGAGACCAACCTGAACACGTCAAAGAACAGCACTGAGAAGATACAGTCAGCCTCCTAATACTGAAGTATCCTTGTTTGTAAGCATATAGCCTGCCCCTCTGTCCACCTACTTTTGACAATACACTGACATGTCTGTATGATTTTTTTTTTCCTTAATTATTATTATTGTTGATCACTTCTTTTCTCTTCTTTACTCAACAGATAATATTTTACTTACAGGTGGTGTGAAGAAAACACAGGACATAAGTAACATACTTATACAATAAAAAGAAGCCAATTGTATTTATAACAACAACTGTAAGTATTTGTGTAAGACAGATCTTATATCAGAACAAAATCAAACATTAATTGGTTAATTTTAAATTGAAAACTTCCTCTTTTCACAGTATCTGGGAACAGGATACGAATATATTAATATATTTTAATTTCCAAATTATTATTTTTTTTGTTTTGTTTTGGCAGTTGTTGGTTTGCCTTTTTTTTAATTATTATTGATGGTGGAGGGAGTTGCCTTAATTGTCCAAATCAACTTCAGTGTGCTTTTTTTGTGTATGTTTTTCTTCTCATTACAGAGAAAGAGCAATTGTTCATTTGAACCAGTACCATAAAGTTTCTGCAGATTTTGCCTGCTGTCTTTACAGGGTGATGAAGAGATAGGTAGTATTATAATATGTCAAGCTGCAGTTTAGGGCATCAGCTTCTATACCTCAAAGATGCATGCTCTCATCACAGCCATGCATGGAATGCTCCACCAAGTGCTGCTGAAGAATGCTTTCCTTTCCAAGACTCTCTACAGCCTCTCCACTTCTGCTTCTCTTTTCTAAAATTGCTTAAAACTCCAGGGAGAGTATGCTTTTTGTTGCTGTTTTTGAAGTAATTCTTGAAATTTTTCATTTCTATGTGGTTTAGGGAACCTCTCATGGACCACAATACTGAAAGTTATCCTATAATTTTTGTAAGAAGTAAATGCTCTCCAATGTTCATAATCTATACGCTGCTGAATCAATACATGAGGTATAGACCATATCTATCCACTTTAAGCATATACAAATCATCCATATGAGTGTATTTCCTACTGGGCCAAAGTTACAACCAGCTTTTTACTTCACTTTTTTTCAAGCATCTCTGAAAGATCACGCAGCATACATAAAAATTATTACCATACTAAGCAATGTTGAAACTAAACAAACCAAGAAATCAGAATCATGCTGGCTAAGATTTATGGAATATTTCCACCACCTATGAGGATTTTCAGACTATTGAGGTCCTTAGGAATCAATGAAACTTGTAAAATGCCTTTAAAAACTACCAGACTGCTCTTCTGAATTCCCGAAAATTATTGTTTGATTTAGTCTGACTACCTAATGGCTTTTGAAAAATCTCACCACATATCTGCATGCTTTGGAACTGAGATGTTTTTGCATGTGACATCCCCAGGTATTTGACATTCAGCAATTTTACCACTCAAGTAGTTTATTTTCTTCTTCTCCTGAGAAGGATTAATGAGAACTTTAATATATCTAAAAGTATAAAAATACAAATGATAACTGTCATTTAATCACTATGGAATATTAAGCTGATTATATAAAATTTCAGCCTATTTCCCGGAGGTGCTTACATAAAGTTGAATGCAGACCATCAGATAAACTTACTACAACAGTGAGCAAATTAATTCAAATAACTTCACGTATCCATTACATCTGTAAAATAATCTAAATCTGTAGAATAACTAGAGACAGCTGATATCTTGAAAATATAAAACTACTTTTTAAGGCATTATTAAAATATTGAACCTTAGGATGATATTATCTTCATTTTTTTGTCACTTAGTGAAGTTTGCCACAGGATTCAACCTTTATGTAAATTTGACTTCCAACCGCACAAGCAGATCTTGCTTTTATTTTGTGCATGGAAATAGGATCCTGCAGAAATCACTAGGAATTTATTAGAAAAGGGCTTGAATCAAAACATCTCATCTCCCTTCCTATGTCATTAATTTTTGCTGTTTAAATGATCATATAAATGTTCTGCAGAAAATGAAATCACAGGAATAGGTGGACTTCAAGGTAAACTTCTCAGAATGTTCTAGTGAAAATGGCTAACATATTGGTTAGCAGCCTAATTTTGGAACCATTCTTGGTTTCATTCATAGCAGGGATTTGAAGCAAAGGTATTTATGAAACTTTAATGAAGGATAAAGGATTATTTCCATGTATATTAAGTAAAACAGATTATACATTCAATATAGCCTAATGTTGTGGACAATAGGTTTTTTTTAAAAAATGCATTGTAGTAGGCTATATGTTAAAATCTTGATGGCTAGATAGGAAAAGTGAAAAGTAAACATATATTTTTGAGCTTGTCTTGATTGTTTTCTTAACATCAGGGCAACACAATCAAGAGATCTTGTAGGAAATGAAAGCAGCACTTGTGTAGTGGCATATAAATGCTCTGTGTCATAACTCTACTGTAGTTCTGGCTTGTCGCAGACTTTTTAGTTTCATGGCAAAGCAGTATGAACAAATATATCGCTGCAAACAGCTTCCATTAGAACAAAAGGGGCATTGTGTTGTCATCTCAGATTCTTTAAACAGTGAAATAAATCCTTTGCATACCTCAACAGTGGGTTTGTCATGCCACTTTAAGAAAGGTAGTAAATGCTTTCAAATACATTTCTGTCTAGCCACAGTCAGCTAAAAGAATGGTTACTGACTGTGAAGAACAAAAGCAAGCACATGAAGAGCGAAGGTGCACTGGAGAACAACACAAAAATGAAGAACTTTAGTGTATTTGCAGCTGGATGATCAAATTTGGGGAAAAAAAAAAAGCTGTCTGTCTGTACTTATATCTTAGGAAAGACTATTTTCTTCATTTAGAAGAGGTACATATATACCTGTACTTTTAAACCCATAATTAGGAAGACTTCTTATTGATTCTTAAACTTACTCAAATTTTAAAGTGTCCACAATTGTAACCTATTGATCCTATTATATATATATATTTTTTTTTAAATACTGTATTATTACAGTACAATAAGGAAATATATTTCGCTAAACCCCATTGTACCTAAATGTTTATGCAAATTTCCCTGTGGCACTGTTCCAGACTTTAGTACTACTGACTATCCCAAACTTAATGTACCGATATTAGTTTGCATCAGAAACTGCCATCATCAAGTAACATTTTGAAATTTTCTGATTTTCTAGAGGGAGAGCAGATGAGTCATATGCCTTGGGAAATGCTAAATAAAACCCAGCACTTCATTCTAATCTCACCCACTCTAGCAGATAGCTCAGAAGAAGTTAAGCAGATAGAGATAAGATGGGAGCTGGCAGAAAATACCACAAATTAAAAGTGATATGATATGTAAGAAAAATCTTTTAACCTCTAAACTCTGGAAGGAAAATGGCAACGTGAGAAACACTGTACTTCAACAAGTTCAGCTTTTAAGCTCTTGTTTTTGAGCTGAGACTTAATTGCTCATTTGTGTAATTTGATGTCGATGCCTCTTCCCATTTAAACAACAACAACCTGATTGTTCCAAACAATTTCTTGGAGAGGTAGCCAAAAATATGTAAGGCAGACATCAAAATATACCACTTGAATTCATTGTATGAGAAGAAGCACTGGTATCCACAAACACAAAAATATCTTAAGAGACTGTCATTCAGAGCAATATATGACAGAACAAAATTATATTGTTACAGCTCACCAGAAAGATGTTGTAAACACAATGGAAAGCAAACACGATATATTTGGTCTGCATTGCCATGCAGTTCTTCATCCACAGCTAGGAACTTGCACAGGCTTGCTAGAAGAGCTCTTAATAAGAGGGGCTTGGCTGAAGAACAGTGGAGAGAAGGAAAAGCTGTAGATAGAGTCCATTTCTTTGTTAATCTGTTAAAAGGAGCAGCAAATATTTTGTAGTATCAACTTAAAATCTGAAGGAATTATACTAACATTTCATAGCAAATTCTTAAACCTTTGTAAACTCCCAAGTTTTAGACCATAGTAACACTTGGATAGAAAGTGCCTGTGATGCTGCCTTTACCTATTTGGTTTAAGAAATTTCCTGCACTAAGAATATATAACCTTTGGCATCATTTTTTTTTTTTTTTTTTTTTTTTTTTTCAGCTTCCTTTTGCAATGGGAAGTGTTATGGCCTTGTGCTCTAGTGCTTTGGCCATGGTTGCTGCTGGAATGGTAATCCTTAGTTAAAAGATCTTTACCAAAACAGGAATACCTGAAAACTTTCTAAGGATGCTTCCCCATTAAAGAAGTTTTGACAGTCTATATTCACTTATGATGTCTCTGTAGAGCACATCAGATTTCTTCAAATCTCTCCATTTTGAGGGTGGAAAGGTTATTAAGTTGTGTAGGATTCCAATTTACTATGAACTTGGAAACACTTCAAAGAATGAACTAAGGTACAAAGTAAGCTGAAAGAGGTATTTGCTTATCCAACCTGAATATAGAAGTAATCAACAGGAGGCAGTTAAAAAGTTATTCCATAGAGATTTGTGGATTTAATACTTTTTAAGCCTAGTGACAGTCTGATTCACTAGCAGCAATGTAAGAAAGAGACAGGAACTGAGAAATTCTCAACTGGGTATACACGTAGGAAGGCTATAGCCATTCAATTCTTTTCCTTCTTCTGCAATCCACCATTCTGACAAACAGCTGTACTCAATAATAACAACTCTACAAAATTTTTCACCTTTGAGGGAAGATGGGATTCTTGAATCTGCATGGAACTTAAGTTGTAACATTGCTGATGGTGTATAGCAGTTGAGAGGAATGTTAGCCTTGCTGCTCTCTCCAAAGACTATCACCTACAAAGAGTTTGTCCTACACTCCAGGATTTCCAATAAGCAGGACTGGTTTGCCTGTGAAAAGTAAATCAATAAAACATTTGAGAGGTGCCACCCCAGATGTGAGAACAAAAATAAACTGAAATTGGAAAGAAAAAAGAACACACACGTGCACAATACAGTTTAGTTTTAAAAGCAAACTTTGATTTTTTTTTTTTTATTTTTTATTTTTATTTTTATTTTTTTTTCCATATATGCCTAGGACTGAACTCTAAAAGCAATGAAATGGAATACACTGTTCTTTCATTTGAATACATAGTTGCAGGAACAGAATGTTCTACTGGATTATTTCTTTTGTTCATAGTATTTTCACTTGGAAATTTGTACTTATTTTTTTTGTAGTAGGAAAATTTTGAAATCAGGTTTTAACTGAAATGTGCCAATTCCTTCTCAACTTTTACAGAGTGCTGGTGTCTCAAAAACTGGTAAGAGAAACAAAAGGTTGGTGCAACAGGCATTTTGTTTATTTTTCCAATTAATATTTCAATTACTTTTAGGTCTGGCATTCAGCATACTTAAAACTATTTCAGCAAGCATCTGGCAACAGTTTAACTTACTCTGAGCACCTAAAACCTTCACTGCCTGATACAGCTTTCTTTTCCAAGCCCTATATTTTCCTACCAAATATTATACAACAACAACAACAACAAAAATCTTATTTCTGGATAGCCAGTAATGGATAACAACTTCTGATCAGCAGCTGTATGTTTCTATATCCATCAAATTTTAATCCCCCCAAGGAAAATTCCTACTTATATATGCATTTAAAAAGACCCCAAAATTAATGTAAGCAAAACAATAAAAAGCATTTGAAAATACTGTATGTGAATCATACTGAAAAAAGAGCAAAACTAACTAAATGCCCCACGAGGCAATTAAAAGTTTACTAATAGCTCATGCTTTCTAATTCTCCACTCGCAAGCATGTGCCATACTTCAGTACTGAGTCTCTAAGCTTCACCTCACATACCTATCAGATTTATAGTAATTTTAAATATTTATTTATTTATTTTTATTATTATTTTATTTTATTCTGCCTAGGGCCATGTGCTCAATGGATGTTTCAGAAATACTGTTCCTTAAAAAATAAATAGCTTTAATCCTAATGCCTACCCATACCATAATATTCTCAGGAACAGGAACAACAGTTTTAGAGTTTGTTTTTAGTTGTTCCAAGTAAGGAGGCACACATTTATCAAAAAGAACAGTCTTGTTAGCCTTTTTGGATTGGTGTCTCCTTTATTCTATCCAGCTTGCAACATACTTTCAAAACAATCAAACAAAAAGGTTGTTTTCCAATTTAATGAGGGAGAATTTGAAAAATAAAATTTCTTCCCTCCGGGTTTGAAATGTAAATTGATTTGTTGAATTTGGAAAGCTGTATGTAACCACCTTTAACTAAATGCACACCCAGTGCAGTAGTTTGTGACATATAGGTGCCACCAGTCTTACAATGTTTTTATTTGTTCATGTGAATGTTATCATCCTGCTGTATTTCTGAGAGCTACTTTGACAGCTGAGTATACTGGCATATGGTTATACCTATATTCCTTGACTACCTCTTTTATTCTGGAGAGGGCAGGGAGAAGGAACCAGATGATGGTTTGCTCCTGCTTTCAGAGGGCCAGACAAAAAAAAAAGCAGGTGGGACCAAGGATTCCATATTTTTTTCTGTTGTTTTAGAACAAAGTACTTAATATACCAGTGTGTAAGTTGTACCCAAAACCAATGATTATGTGACACCCAAATTCAACCTGACTGGCACTGCAGACATCTACTGTCATATATATAAAACCCAGGCTAGCTGAAAGTCTGGCTGTGTACAGTTGAAGACAACTGTAATAAAAATGTAACTGCTAGTTCATCTGCTAGTTCCTATCACAATCAAAGGTCTAAAAGTCCTTTTCATTATGCTAACTATAACATATGCTTTGGGTTAGCAGCCACATGCCTTACTGTCCCTATTCTAAGGGATTAGGCAATTTTATCCCCTACTTGTGCTCACACAGTATTAGTCAAACACTGCCTAAACCAATTATTTACTCATTCATGGCTATTCTGTTTGAACAGTTTGTTGCCTACTGTTTCCATCTCTACACCCCTGTTTGCTGCAAGAGATCATATCGCCTCTCCATGTCCACACCAGTCTTCTGATCCTGACCCCCTAGGTGGGCAGCTTGAAGCAACTAAAGCTGTTTAATTAAATTCTCCTACTGACAAGACTTCTCTGGGAAACGTGTGCACTGAAGGCTTCTCCACTTGTTCTGACGTACTACTCTAAAAATGGATAGCTAGAACTAAAATGTTGATGACATACTGGAGTGCTGAAAAATCAAATTTTGTCATGGAACTGCAGTAATGCTGATTGAAAATAAAAACATTGATTGAAAACATTCAACTCTCTTTTTACTAAAATTTGTACAACTCTTTTGGTTTAGCTCAACAAAAGACAAAAGGAAAAGATCACAGTGGACTACTTAAATTAATGTATTGTGTTTTTAACAACTAAATTCCCTTTTATACATGGAGACCCATGTTCTTTAAAAAAAATGTTCTTCTAATTAATTTTAATAAAGCACATATATAAAACAAGTCAAAAGAGGACTACTGCGATCAAAAGGTATAGGAAGAACAGAAAACCAAGCTGACGTAAACCATGATGTCCTTAACTGTATCAAAGATTGCAACAATTATTAAAAAGGACAGGGAAAGGTAGCCAATTTGTTCACTTATTGAGCTCTCTGGATAAGAGGGAAAAATAAAACACTTAACTTATGCTGAAATCTTCTAAACTGTATTTAACAATTTACATAACCCATAAACTACTTCATCCCCTATTATCATAGTAAAATAATAGTGTCTACTCCCATTAATCTTCAGGATGTATCTTAAAAATGTTAATTAATATCATCAGATACACATGGATCAGATACTTCATTCCTGGAGGTCTTTAAAAGACATTTAGATGTAGAGCTTACGGATATGTTTAGTGGAGGACTTCTTACGGTTAGGTCAGAGGTTGGACTCGATGATCTTGGAGGTCTCTTCCAACCTAGATGATTCTGTGATTTTGTGATTCCAGTCCAGGTCCTGTGTGTTCACATAGAGGAGGCCAGCTCTGGATCCTGTAGCTGGGGCTGCAGCTTTTAAATGGTACACCTCAAACAGTAGCTGCATTGATGGAGTCACAGGCACAAGTTCATTGCTTGTAAGGGTCAGAACCTAGAAAGCATCAGTACATTTCAAATGCAGCTAAATAAAGTTTGTTCAAACATGGCCATGTTTTTTGCTTCAGAAACACAGTTCAAAAGGTTTTACTTGATCTTTTACTTGATCTTGTGTTTTTCCACAGTTTAATCCATTCAAAGGAAGACTAGCCTGCTTCACCCATGAGAGTACTCCTGAGGGCTGCTAAAAGCAGGAAAAGCTAAATTTTTTTCAATGTCAATGGAAAGAAACAGAAAATGATTGAGAGCAGTAGCCTAAATTTGGGTACACCAAAACATCCCTTGGAAATGCCACTTTCTGTTCATTAGCTAAAGTCAGGCTATGTGGATAGCGCCAGACAGGCACCTTTTGGAGTAACCTGAGAAGGTCACCACACGCAGATGGGCTTAAGTTCTTAAAAGAGGAAAGTTTATCAGAATGGACCAAACTACAATCATCATTTGGAAGTTACATTTAGATTTTAGATTTGGATTGCATTACATTGCAGCATTTTGACCATACATGAAAATTGGTTTCACTGTGTAACTAATGAGAAGAGAACAAAAAGTCTAGATACTACTGTTAGTTCTTAAACTAACTTAGATTTCCTAATGCTAACCTTCCTTGCTACAGTGATGTGAGGACTTAATTCATGAAATCTTAAATCTGTTTTACTGGAAGGTTTCCCAAATGCTGGTTTCAATAATCTTATGACCGACAACTTGAATTACATCAATTTATACACTAGGAGGCATAATGAGCCTTGCTCTCTCAGAAGAAAAGACAGCAGAATATAATTTCCACTGTAAATTGTATTTCAACAAAATCTCATCACTTTAGTGCTTAAATAATAGCACTGTACAGCTGAACATTAGAACTTCAGGATTCCTAATGCATCACTGAAACAAGAAGCTTGAGTAGCATAAGAAAAATATGCTTTGCTTAGTAGATGGTTATTCATAGTAAAATGAAAAATATTTTCAGTGAATTCTTGATACAGCAGAATAACTGCATTTTATATAATAAGGACCTATCTCTGTTTTGGCTACAGGAGAGTATGTCCTTATTTTTAACAATATTGGTGAGATATGGAAGGCTTCATGGGTCTGGGGAGAAAATAACTCACCCTCTTAGGCAGTTGAATCATCACCATTCAGTTTAGTACTTTTCTGTCTACTAGCATCCTGTCCTGCCTCCAGTCTTTCCACAATTACCAGTGTGCTGCATTCACATCATATTGCATTAAAACACAGAAAGAAAGCTAATACAGTAATTCAGTCTCTAATGCTTTCTTTGAATTCTGGCATTGCCTATTTTTGATAGAGAACTATGCTTCTAGGAACAGGTCCTAATAAGAAGGACATGTGCCATTTGCCATCTTTTTACTCTCCTGTTGCACTGTGTATAAAGCCAAAGAGTTCATCAGCTGTCAGAGCTTTTGGGTTGAGGTCATTCCAAATAGACTTTTGTTTCATGTTCACATAGGTGTAACGCAGTTTTCAGCACCTAAAGGGGATGGAGAGGCTGCACATTTGTGTCAATTTTGACACATTTGGAATTTTTGCATTCCTTTCTGAACTGGGTATCTGACTACAAATGCCTGCACTCAGTCAGCTATTCACCTTCATTTACTCATGCCTCTGTGCTAGTTTAGCCCCAAATTTCCATTAAGCCTAATGACATTAAAACTAATTTCCATTAAGTCTAAACACATAGATGTAGAACTTAGTAGCATGGTTTAGTGGTGGACTTGTCAGTACTAGATTAAAGGTTGAACTAGGTGATTTCAGAGGTCTTTTCCAACCAGAATGACTCTGTGATTCCATGACAGCAAGGGAGAATCCCATTCTGATACAGCTGCACTCCACTATCTATCTTCTCTAATAGAAAATGTTGAAAGGGGAAGAAAACCTCATACCAGCCAAAATTTTGTAAGAGCAATAGGCATTATCTATTAGAAATACTTGCTAAGTGTTTTGGCAAAATATTACACTATTTCTGTCTAGAAGTCTAATTAAATCATCATGCTTCTCCTTCCAGAACAACGTATTACTTAGTCTATCTGTCAAATAGCATGCTCATTACTTGCTGCCACTATTAATTTTCCTTTGGTATTTGCAAACAACATATAAAATGTTATGAAGAAATTGTACATTTGAGTTTTGCCATTGCACACCACATGGCTGACTGGATGGTCTGAACAGCATGTTACAATACCACAGACTAAAGCAAAAGCAACACACCCTGCAGAATGTTTTCTGCAAAAACCAAGGCAATTTCTTTGCAATGTGAAATCAAAAATGCACTGTGTAGGTCAGCAGGTACCTTGCTCTTTCCAGTCCCTGCATTTCCAACAGCAAACTTGGAGTGACACACTGCCAGTAGCTCTTCCAGCTGAACAGCCTGCCACACAAGAGGGATACATAGTGAGACCCTTTGCTCTCCTGTTGTCCTCTTA